>OZ005662.1:27329014-27913948 GCA_963930645.1 Salticus scenicus
CAGTGGTACGAGGTAAAAAGCAGTTTCAAAATTTAATTGGATATATTTTTGTTGGATAGATTCAGCCCTAAATGCAATTATAGATTTATTTGTTTCTTCGTGGCCACATTTTACATGCCGAATATTTGAACAAAGTTCACCTACTTGATCATCATTTTTAAAAAACTTTTTTGTTTTTAATTTTGTTCCAAAGAAAATGACATTATTATTCCAAACAATTATCTTAATAATTTCTACGATGTTAATTTTGGATGTAAGAACTGAAACAAAAGAATCTACACGATTAAATTGTTGTGAATATTTTTTAGTTGTGAATAATATTTTTTTATATAAGGCTCTTTTAAATGAAGGAATTATACTCTCATTTACTGATATATTTAGAAATTTTTCAACTGCTTTCTTTTCATTTGTTGACAGTTTTTCATTCTGATTAGCCCCCAAAAGAGTAATGCTGTTTATTCTAAGAGTTTTTTTTGTAGCTCTTTTCCCCCGACGCATATCTTCAATAAATTGTTCAGCACGATGGTTTTTCATTTGCTTTCCTAACATTAAATTTTGAAATACAGTTTTTTTTAAATACGCACCCAAAATTTGCATTGGGACCCCTTTTGTACCTTGGTGAAAATTTTTTAAGTTTCCAAGAGCATCTTCATATGCAAAGCAAGAAGATGCCCATAAAGGACCCCATGTTCTTACTTTTTCTGGGAGATGCAAAAGCAAATGAATATTATAAGTTAGCTCCCCTACACCATAAACTTCCTGTACACCATTTACAAACTTTTGTAAAGCTGATTCAGCTATTCGTAAATCATCAGAATTTATTTTAGAACCCAACAGCAAAGAGATTCCATGTACCAATAATACCCAATGTTGATAAACATTATGGTTCAAAATATTTAACAAAAGAACAGGTGAAATGAGCAAAAAAATTCGCCATTCCGATGCCTTCCAATAAGTAACTTCTGAGAATGAACGAAGTTTTCTTGTCATTTCACTTGCCCCTCTTATATTACTTATTCTTTCATTTAATTCTGCAATTTTATTTTTTGTTAAAGTATAAACTTTATCTGAAGAACTGAGCCACAAAGTCACCAATTGTCTCGTTACACCTAACAAAACACAGTGCATGTAATCAGGCACAAACCCCTGAATCATGTCAAAATGAGGGTACAGCTGCATTAACAGAGATGGCCCCTTTACCCCTTTTACTGGTCTTTCGAGTTGAACTGCTGCCTCTGCATATTCAATAGTTTTACTGAATGTTCGCTCTTCAACATAATTTAAAATTTTGTATATTCTACTAAAGCCACGTCCTCTCTCAATTCTTTCGCCTTCATTTACACAAAAACCACATCCATACTCCCCATTATATTGATTAAAATTCTGTAACATGGCACGTGCAGGTGCATCTGCAGTACATAATAAGGGAATTATTTTAGTCAAGAAATTTATCCCGTTTTTACTCCATGACAACCCTCTTTCAGATAGGACATTAAGCTCATTAATGAAGGGTTTTAAATAAGTCTTAAAGACCGGTTTTTTTGAGCCAAACCATAAACCGCACATCATGATATTTTCTTTCCTTACATTGGGGGGCAATTCATTTATCATACAATGTATGGGCCAAAGATCATATTTTGCTTTATGATACATAGGAATGCCGTCAACATTAAATTGAATCGATATGTTGTCTTCAGTGTCAGGTAATGAATAATTTTCACCACTAATTACATCTGTATATGCACCTGTTTCCCTGCTCTTACAATAATCTGTAATCTTAGCAGAAAGATCTTCTTTCTCCAGTTTTTTTCGGATTTGTTCTTCCAAAGGAATGTAAATAAAAAAATTCCCGCTATCAATCAGATCAGATGATAATTTATTCTCATTGCAAACAGAGCAAAATATTTCTTTTATGTTGTTTCCCATTTCTGTGAGATAACAGCTACAAATGTCACAATACAAGTGGATTTTGTATAAGCTGTTATAACTCAAAGATGATTTTACCGATTCATTTAAAAGGTACTTTGACCCGGGTATGTTGCATGCGGGAAGCAAAATTTTTAACAAGCGTAATAATTCATCCGTACATGTCCCAGATAAATGAAATCTTATGCAAAACGCTAAAATACATAAGAATGCCTCCAAATTCGTAACATCTGCTGATGTATATAACGGGGAAAAGGGATCTTTCACATCAAAATTATTTTCAATACTAACTGGATCATCTGTTTCATCCTCAAACATTTCTGATGAAAATGAGGAACATGCTTCATCACCTTCAGCTTCTACATCACTCATATCTTCAATATTCGGGCATTCATCATATTCATAACTGGTAGAACTTTCAGAATCAGTCGTTATCCTGCATAAATAAATAAAAATATATATTAATAAAACTGATAAACACCAACAGTCATAAAAAGTAGTCATGGATAATGAACAATTGTGCAAAATTAAGAAAAAAAAAAAAAATCTATAAAGTGTGTTAAAAAATTATTACAAGATTGGATTCAGACAGCTAGCCAACAATGTAACATCCAAATAAAAGTTTTTTACAAGGATGTTTTTTAAGGTTGATGGCCAAAGTAAGCTTTATTATTATTATTATTTTTAATTTTATAAACTAATTGATACTGTAAAATCGTTTTAACTGTCATAAAATGAAAATATGAATGTGCACAAAGTATATTTATTAATTACTACAATAATGTACCTTGTTATCCAAATTATAAAATTTCTGGATTAAAAACATATTTTTAGAGTTAAAACAAGTAAAAAAGTTAGATGAATGAAACATACCTGGAAGAAGAATGGATTGGCATTTCAACTGTCGGCTCAATGTTACCACTACTAGCACTCGCTTGCATTCTACGCCTGTAGAGTGTTCCTAGTGGAATGCTTTCATCTTCTACGAGAAAACGATTGTATCTTTTTAAATTCGACATTTGAATTTCAATAATCCTCAGAAAGAGAAAAATTGAAGCTGTAACAAGCAGAGAAGCTACGTAATAATACCACGACCACGAGATAAAAGAAAAAACAAAACAGAAACAGAGAGAGAAGAGAGGTTGGTTCGTTGGGTGGGTTTCATATCACACTAGCGAGAGAGATAGAGATGAGAACCCATTTGAATCAAGATACACAAACAAAATGAATATAGAAAGTATGGGTAATTTTATTGTTTGGATGAGATTTTATATTGAAAATAATATTTAAAAATGCTTAAAAGTGTTTAACAATTTTTTTATAATTATAATTGTAAAAATGTAAAACTTTATATAAAATCATCCCATATAAAGTTTAAATAACTGCTAAATATCCGTATGTGTTTTTTAAAATCTGTTTCGTTTTTCAGTGGTGTTTGAAAATTTACCGATTGAAAATTCAAAATTATTAACTGATTGAAAATTCATTTGATTGGCAACAGCATCCTCGTCCTCGTTGTTGCGTTGTAGTTGTCGCGGCGTGGCGTCGGCGTGGTGTTATTTATTATTTATTTATTATTGCGCAGTAGTTTTAATTAAAAACATGGAAAAAAAACTGGTTAAAAGATTCAAAAATATATTAGTTTTAGTACACTATCATGAGGAGAACAGATTCTCAATTTTACGATTAAGTGACGCCGTCACTGCAAACTCTGCTCATTTCTTCACAGATGTGGATAATTTGTTGAACTGGAACAAAAAATTAATAATTGAAAGCAAATTCGGAGAAGAGATATATCCCGCCAGATTTCTTCAGTTTGGTTGTAAGTATTGCTTTGATTATTTATTAAAATGTTAAATATTATTAAATTACATTATTCTATAGTGTATCTTACTTCATGATCATATTATAATTTTTTAGCCAACCGGAAAAGTATGGAGAAAACCATCGATGGTTTAATAGCAGGAAGCATTTCTTCTGATGATGTTGATATTTTTCAAAAAGATGTTATTCCTGACAAGCGTAAAAGAGAGCAAGAGATTGTAGAGTCGAAGAAACAGACAAAGTAAGTCAATTTGGTAAATTTATTTTGCTTTGTAAAAATTTAAAAAATAATGTGAAATTATAGTGTCGAATATCAGTAATGAATTATCCCTTGCATAACCATTCACAGCGATGAGAATTTTCAGACTTTTCTTAATTTTTTAAAAACAATTTTCAGGTTTTTGCTTTTAAATATTCTTATTTCTGTTCAATTTCTTTCTTTTGACTGTTTCTAAGCAATTTATTTTCATATATTCTCCAATTTTGCTTATAGAAAGTATGATTTTCTGTATCTGTTTATTCTTTTATTACTAAAATTAAATTATCTTTGAGTTTTGCTGATACTTTCAGACTTTTTGTCTATTTCCCACTCTCATCTCTGCATTCATTAAGCCCCCTCTGTGGGTGCGGCACTGTTATCAAATAATACAGCCTTTTTTTTAATGAAATTCATTGGAGAAAGAAGTGGAATGTTAAATTTTTTAATCGCCGTATATAGAATAGGTAATTTTCAGGTTCAATCTTTGAACAAAATCTTTTGTTTTTTTTTGCAGGTAATTTTTAATTTCAGGTAATTTTTTGTTCAATCTTACAAAATCTGTTTTTTTTCCCCTCCAGAAGAAATAAAAAATGTACAGGGGCTGCATTAGTCCTGATTTTCCTGAAATTCCTAAAAAATTGTAAAAAAAATGTCTAAGTTAATTTATTTTTATTGTCATTTTAAATTTTATTACATTGCGTACATTAAAATATAGTTAATTTTCCATCTGTGTTTGTTTTGTTCTGTATTTTAATCACAATCATTAATAATCAGTCCAAAAACTAGATGTTATTTTACGTTATAAACTACGTTAGTTTGTAAATAAACAGCTCTTTTTACCTATGCATAATAGGTTCCCATACATCTTGTTTATGTAAATTGTAAATAGATCAGTACTTTTGTCCTAAAATTTCAATTTCTGCCAGTAGTACCCCTGAATGTATGATCAGAATTTTTATATTTTGAATTGATTTGTAGTATAACTGGTTTCATTATTCAGCTTTAAAAAAAACTCAAATGTCTCTTAGGCAAAATAATTGGGATGGATTTGATGTCGCCTAAGCTTTACTATAGAGCACCCATTGGCGATTTATGGCGCTGTGATATGATTCAGTGTATAGACACTTTTTAATAGTACAGTCAACTCCCTCTAATCCGCAAAAGTTTTGTCCTAAGGTTGTGCGGATTATAGGAATTTGCAGATTAGAGGTCATTGTATTTGTTTACATTTTAATTTTGCAGATACAAAGTCAGTTATTCTTATTAATTCTTAAGTAGATATCAAAATGGAAAGACGACTTCTAATAACTTTTAGAATAAAATATTTCTTCAGTATCAATAAAACAAATCAATCATATTCATATTTGGTGGTACATAATTTAACCATATTCAAATAATATCAGGGGTCGATCCAGGTTTTAAATTTTGAGTCCCCTTTTTGTGAAAAACAAAAAAAATTTGTGAATTTTTTATTTATTTTTGTGAAAAAAAAAAAAAAAAAAAAAGAAAGAAATATATATATATTGTAAAATCTTCCATTTTAGCAGTCATTTCAAGCAGTTTTTAAATATGAAATTAACATAGTTTAATTGAACCAGTTATTTAAAAATACTGAAAATATAGAAAAAGGATCACCTGTATAAAATAAAAAGGCTCATTTCATAAATTTAAATTTTGTGAAGGGTCCCTTTTTATGGATTTGAATTTTGTGAAGGGTCCCCATTTACGGATTTGAATGTTGTGAAGGGTCCTCTTTTATGATGTGGAATTTTGTGAAGGGGCAGCAAAGGGGGCCCAATTTTTGCCTGGATCGACCCTTGAATATGTACCAATAAAATGTAAACAAATATATTTAAAAAAGAGAAAAAATATATTTTTTGAAGTACAGAAATAATATTCATCACTCATTATTTTTAATTTAGTTAAATATTGATGTGATATGTAGTGATTTGTTTTAAATTTTTATGTACTTTCCTGACATTCTTTGGCTTGACTTAGCACTAGTCTGTATGAATTGCAGGAAAATAAATTCAAAAATGTTAATGTTTTTCTCTCTCCCCAATTATGTTTCGAAGCAAGGATTAAGCTAAAAATTTGATTTAAAAAAAGTAAAAATGCGAGAAGTGTTGCAAATTCTTTTAAAATATGAGATGTAAATTTCTTTGTTTACATTAAAAAATCAATTGCGGATTAGAGGGAGTTGACTGTGTAACCTTTGTGTATCAGAAGTTTGTTTTCCTTTTTGCTCAGACCATTTGTGTATGTGTATCATAATGCGACCTAGCTCAAGTCAGAACACTGAATTTTATGTAAATGATGCTAAAATTCATAAAAAGGCAATATCTAAAATTAAATTTTATAAAGCAAAAATGAAAATAATAAACATTTTTAAGAATGAATAATAAAAATAAGAAATGCAACATGAAAATAGATCTTAGTAAATGAGTATTTTCAATCTTTGAAAAAATCTTTGCAATATGTTTGTTTATGAATATGTATAAATACATCGGCATATTCAACTACATAATGTTTTTTTTTTTTTTTTTTTCCTTCTTTCCCTTTTTTTTTTTTTTTTTTTTTTTTTTAACAATTGAACCATTCCAATATCCAACCGATGCAAATCAAACCCAATTTTCTATACAAATATATGTATGATTTTTCTGAAAATGACTTTTGTACTTCTTTTGTAATGTTTTCTAACAGCAATGTTGAAATAAACATGGATTGTAGATCAATCGCACTATACACTTTCAAAATGTTTAAAAGTTTGGATTTGCATTTGAAACAAGCAAAATTAATATATTACAAAGAAAATTCAAGATCAAACAAACAAAATCATTATTATGACCAGCGCAACAAGGATGCGGTCTGAATAGATTCCACACTAATTGCACCGATGGTCCGAATAGCAACGGCCGACTCAGTACCTGATGTATATTTTTTAATTCTGTTTTCACATTTAAATTTATGACTATTTCTGATAAGTAAATTTTGATAGTAGTTTTCTATAATTTAAAAAAGAAAATGTACTGAATGTAAATGCAGGGGTGATTGTGTTCAGGTATTTTTTCATTTTCAGTACCAGAATTTCAGTTTTTCTAGTTAAATTCATAAAATAAGACTAAAATATCAAATTCACATGATTGCTAAACCTACTTAAAATTAATACCTTTCATAATGAGAGGTTTGGAACTCTCTGTAATAAATTATATGTCCTCTACCCATATGAAAAATTTTTCTCACTAAAATTTCAGGTACTTTTTTAAGGAATTCACAATCACCCCTGAAAGTGGTACTATTTAATGGTACCCTTATCATTTTCCTTATTTTTCAGAAGAAATACAATTCTTTCAAGTGGTGTATGACTTTTTGAATTCATATTATATTTGATTGGGGTTTTGATGTATTATATGTAACCCAATACTATCGTATGTTATATTATGCAAATGAAAGGATGACAAAACGTAGGATTTCTGAACGCAAAAAAGAACACCGTGCTGACCTAAAATTTGGAAAATCATCTACAGCTTTCTCCACCACACACAACCATAACCCTATTAATATTAACAAAATCGCCCCTTACAATAACCATAATTATGCACTAAAACAGGAGGCCCTTGAAATAATAACCAATAACAACGCTGTGAACGACCGAGCGCACTACCTCATTCCTACAGTCTGGCAACGATTCCTACAAGAAACCAACACCAATAAACAACGAAGTGAAATGAAACAGCGACATCAAGATTCCCCAACGACGTAAACAACGAAGTTTCCTCGTGACGAACGACATCGTAGAAGTATTTAGCTCCGAAGATGGACACGTAGATGTCTGAAATTAATTGCTAGTATGAAAAAAGGATTTTGTAAGGTATTGAAAGTTTGGTATAGAAAATTTTACCATTGGATATTAAATTTCAAGTTACTTGGTAAATTTATTAATTACTAGCCGCATCTGGCGACCAGCTGGTTTGCGATCCCTGAAAAATCCGACTTTGCAAAACTCCCGTTCGGTGGAGCCTGCGGCGCTTTTTCCCCGTTTCAGGTCTAATAACAGCCTATTGATATATCATGAAAATAGCTTATGGAAATCGCAGTAAATTCCTATGCGGTAGCACCTTCGGCACCCTCTTCCCTTTTCAGTATCTGAAACAGCCTGTTCGCTCACCATGTTATGATCTTTCAAATTTCTGACTTTAGCTAAGTCCCGCTCGGTAGCGCCTGCGGTGCCTTATCCCCGTTTTAGACCTTACAACACCTTCCTCGCTTATTAGAATTTGAAATATTAAAATTTTAAAATATTACAGCGCCATCTGGCGGTAGATATTTCTGTAATATATTGTTCAATTCCAAATCAACAAAGCTCTCAAATGATGTATTACTTCTGAAATTATTTAAAAAAATAGTTTTAAACATTGCCTCTCTCCCCCCCCCCCTCCCCCCCCCTTCAGGGAGAAAAAAAAACTTTTGTTGAAGATATCACAAAAACTAACTTTCTTCTATATTTTCTTATACATGCAATATAATTTTTTTTTTTTTTTAAATTCTTCATTAATACAGACGATTTTCATCTCAGTTAGTCGAAATGTCAAATGGAAGTGATTTTTTATTGTGAGGATATTTTTCCCGTCCTCGAGAAAAATTGCAGTATAGCAGTACCACCTTTTGCATATATACACCCAATTTAATAAAAGTAATGTTGGCCTTTCAAAAAATTAAGTTTTGTTCGATTATGCGCAATAGACCCTGAGATATAGATTTCTCATAAATTGCGAAAATCACTGAACAGCGTCACATGTTGAGTGACTGGCACCAAAAGTTGACATAAACTAATTTATGTTAAGGTGCATCTACATACAGTTTTATATGCAATTCTGTGCTGTAGTTCCTGAGATATAGCCTTCCCAGAAATTGCGGAAAGCAATGTATAACAGCGCCACCTGTTGTGCAATTGGCACCAAAAGTTGTTATGCTCTATGTCAAGGTGCATCTGCATATAATTAATATGCAATTTCGTGCAAAAGTTCCTAAGATATAGCCTTTTCTGAAATTGCAGAAATTGTTGTACAGCAGTGCCTCCTATTGAGTGATTGGCACCAAAAGTTGAAAGACAGTAATTAATGTCAAGGTGCGTCTGTATATTAATTTACATGAAATTCTGTGCAGTAGTTCCCAAGATACAGTCGCTACAAAATTTTTGTCTCGCACACACACGCATATATGGACAGATATTTTCTAAAAATGGTGAAATTGTGTTCTGATGAACCTCTCAAAACGTGTAACTCCATCGAAAACTGGAAATCAAAAATTTTTATGAATCAAATTTCTTCTATTGAATAATACTATAAAAAACTGAATAATAGTATGTATGTATGTTACTTTAATGCAAAGTAATTTCAAACTGAGAAAATAATACAAAGAAGCTTAAGCATAATTTTAGATTAATAACAATTTAAATGAAATGATTAGGCTCCTATAAACATCCATAAAAGAACAACAAAAGTTTTTTTTTTTTTTTTTTTTTTTTTTTGTGTGTGTGTGTGTGTGGTTCGACTGGGAGGGGAGGCAATTGCTGAATGCACAATCGAAACTCATAACTTAACTTCTGTAAATGAGACTCAAAATGATTAAAAAAAAAGTCTTTACTACTTCTCTTTCCCCTTCTTCCCTCCCTGTTTTATCGGTTAAAGTAAACAAACACATCATTTCTCCCAGCTTCCTGTAATTAAAGTGTTTGTTTACTTATGTGGACTAGGTAATTATTCTTGTAGCAGTTATTAAGCTAGATTAAAAAAAAAAAAAAAAAGAAAGTTAGATTTGATATTTTCTTTAGCTTAAATGAATCACCAAATATTTATCATCAAACTTCAAATACTTAATACTTTTTTTGGGGGGGGGGGGGTAATGGGTATTTCAAGGGAATGCACTTGTAACAGAAGAATACAGCTGTTAATTTGTAATTTAATATTAGAAAGTTTATTTTTTCGATAACTTTTTCTTACTTCCGTTTTCAGTTTTTTTTTTCTAAGATAATAAATATTCAAAATTCCCCCCCCCTCCCCCTTAAACATCGTTCACGCGTTCGTACATATTCTGCACCCCTGTTCCACTGTATAGCAGATGGGAATGTACAGGTTGCATTTTTAACTTAAAAAAAAAAAAGGGCAGTGCGCATCAGCGCTAAAACAAAATAGGGCAGGGTGTGGTGCCCTCTGAAAAATGCATAACATTGAACACTAGTTTAAACCATGGTTTGAACTGTGAAAAACTCTCTAACCCTGGTGTGTGGGTGCACTGAATACTGGGATGAAGCTATACCAATTTAAGTATTAAAAAAAAAAAAAAAAAAAAAAAAAAAAAGATTCAGTAGGTTAATGAAATAAAAAAGTGTAAAATTTTTAAAAGGTGCTTTTTGTTAATTATAAATTTTATTATTGTTAAAAGTACATGCATATATAAATTTTATTTTTTTATGTTTTTAGGCAAAATGGAAAAGAAAACAAATTGAAAATGAAAGACGGCGATAGGGAGCTCATTGAAAAAGTAAAAGAAAGAATTGCTCATAATGAAAATGAAAAACGGTGTTCTAAATGCCCGATGCTGGAAGATAAATTAAATACGTTAAAGAAGGACAATGAATTGAAGGACAAAGAAATTGAAGAACTGAAGAAAACAAATTGTGCCACCAAAGAAAAGTACAAAAATATGAAAACAAAGTATAAAAATTTAAAATCATCTTCAAATAAAAATGAAACAGCAGTAGTGGAATCCACATATTTAAATGAACTTACTGTAATTGGGCCTACGTTATCTGTAGAATCATACAGACTAAGTTATTGTAGAAATGTAGATTATTCCAAATTTACAGGAGATTTATTGGATGTAGTGTTTGGGCCTGAAGTATTAGGCACTAGTGTGTTAAAAGGTATTGCAGGATGTAAAAAAATCTCAATCCTAAATCCTGATGCTGTAAGAGATATACAACTGTATGTATCTAATAAATTCAGTGTGTCTGTAAGCCAGGTCAGAAATGCCATAAGGCAAAAATTAAATGTGTGTCACAAATCGTACAAAAAAAACAATCCTGATAATGTCCTGAATGTAATTGAGAATGTAAATTTTATCAATGAATAAATTTTCATTTTTGTGTCTTATGGAATTTTTCACAATTAATAGTTTTTCTGACTTCATAAAATAGGTATGTAAATATTTAATTCTTCTTCCTCTTTTTTTTTTTTTTTTTTTTTTTTTTTTAACCAGTCTAGCAGTAACTACATTTTATGTAAATCAATGAATTATAATTGATAGTTTCATATCTCATCTAATATCTTTTTCTAAATTTCATTTTGCTGGGCTATAATTATTTATCTTTCATTATTCTTAAAGAATACTAAAATTTAGAACATATTTTAAAATTACATGAAATTAAATGAAAGTTACTGATAAGTCCAGGACCCAACTTAGACTACCTGGAGCCCCGGGGCAAGCCTATTCTGGGGGCCCCCTTACAGTGACATAAGAGCTCTTTAGGTTGCAGAATTTCTGCATATGCCTGTAGGGGGGCCCAGGGCATTTGCCCCGTATGCCCTGCCGTTGTCAGGGCCTGGACAAGTCTTGCATAATTCATTTTATATCCAAAATTTTTCTTGGTAGTAAGTTAAGTATTTATTGATATATAAAAATATTACACTATTAAAATAATAAAATATTTTTAAATTTTATTTTCATATAGCTCAACAATTTACTTTTTATGTGTTATTTATTTATGAAAATATGGCGTCTTACACGAGTTCTTTACTCTTATTTTAAATTATCAAGTTCATTGAGGGTATTTCAAAAAATCAAATTTTGGGTTTTGTACATATCAATTTTTATCTCTAAATAATAATTTAAAATATGAATGTATGTTTATATATATATTGTAAATTGACTTAATTATAACATGTGTAAATTTTTCATTATTTCCCTTTTTATTTAAGTATTGAAGAAAATTCGCAATTTAAACATGCATTGTAAATGCATTAATATATGTTTAAATAATTTAAATATTTTGATATGGATTTTATCATAAATAGGAAATTTTTAGAATGTTTTCTAAAATAATGTTTTTTATAAATAACTAGAATTTCTGTAATCCAAATCCTGTGTAATATTTTAGAATATTTGGAGAAATTCTACAAAAAGAAAAAATCTGCAAAATATCTCAAGTTATTTGGCCCACTTCTTAAGCCTATATATTCTAAAGAAAATCTAGAAAATATAATCTTAAGAAAATCTACAAAGTAAGATTTATGTTCTATAGAGTTTCTTCAGATTGTATTCTTTAGATTTTCTTAAAATCATATTCTGTAGATTTTCTTCAGGATATGTAGGCTTAAGAAGTGGGCCAAATAACTTGAGATATTTTGCAGATTTTTTTTAAAGAAAATTTTGAGATTATTTTTAGTGGGGCTGTTAACGCTGTTTTTGCGTTTCGGACTGATTATTATTATTATTATCATTATTTAATTATTGAATAATATACCGTAATTTTTCTCGAGCTTTCAGTGTTATCAAGTGGAAAAAAAAGTATCAGAATAGCATATTTTTTTTTCTTTTTCTTTTTCTTTTTTTTTTTTTTAATTATTAAATTAAATAAATTGTAGTTCATTATTTTAATATTCAAAATTTTATTCACCATAAGGTTGGTTGGTTGAGTTTAATGTCGTACTAGTACTGCGTAAACGTAATTGGCGACAATCTGGGACGCACTTCTAAAGACTGTCCCAATTTTGGCCCACCAAGGAGGATATGGCTAAGGTATAATTTGGATGAGAACATGGAGGACATTGTGGTCACGACAGATTTCCCGCGCACCAGCCGCTATTAGTGCACACGACGGTATCTAAATTCTTTGGCTGTCACGCGTATCGAACCCGCAATCTTCCAATTACGAGCATGGTGCTCTACCGAATGGACTACCACGAAACGCTATTCACCATAAGAAGTTTTATATTTATAAATCTGGTAAGAAAGTCTGGGTAGTCATTTAGTCTTACAGGTAAATGTAACGGCATTATTTTATTATTTCTTTCTTTCCTAAAAAAAAAATCAATAATAATTTTTCAAGTAATTTGTAAAATTTCTCAGAATTATGTTAAATTTTTATAACTAAAGGAAAAAGAATTATGTGTTGTATAATAAAATGTTTTTTTTTTTTTTTGTTTTTTTTTTTTTTTTTTGTTTTTTTTTAATTATTAATTGCGTAAGACATTGTTACACAATAGAGGCTGTGATACAAATGTTAAGCAATCTTTTACAAAGTTCTGCGAATTAAAAAAAAAAAAAAATAGTAATAATAATAATAATTAACGCGAAAAAGAAATAATACACATTGTACAAATCTTGCGGAAGAAACATTAATTGTATATATATATATTTAATATATATAAAATATTTAATATATATATTTAAGTTAAATTTAAATTTTAACATAAATTTTAAAAGTAGGTTTTCAATAAAAATGTCATTATTTTTTAGAACAAAAAATTTTTAATAATAGTTATATTTAATATCCATTTTACGATACATTTTAAATGTAATAATGCACATGTTTTTATTACAGTAAATAAATAAAAAAATAAAATAAAATATTTGTTACTAAATGTATATTAGAAAAAAAAAAAAAAAAAAAAGAAAAAGAAAAAGAAAAAAAAAAAAGAAAAAAAAAGGAAAATCAGAGCATATATTTAAAAGTAGTACTTTGAAAAAAAAAATAATAATAATAATAATAACAGATTGTTTTCTGCCAAATTCACAAAATATCCCTTCTCTGTTCTAAACTAGGGAAATTTTACGAAGCAGACTTTACTTAGGAATAGGGAGGAGGGATCGACTGTCATCTTAACAATTGCTGAAGTGATTGAATACCTCGACACCCTTCTCCATAGACCTTATATACTAGACCACGCCACCAATAGGGCTGACCATTATAGCGAATGTCTTCAACATGAGGGTGTAATCTGATACCTCCATCCTTTGTTCCCAGTCTCGGAAGTCACGTGAACTGGACTTAGGGGTGATTCCTCTGAAATATGTAAGAAAGCTCTCTTTTTTTCCCCTTTCCTTTGTATGCATGAACGATTTAAGATGGTTATGTCAATTCAAACGCAATTTTTTTGCTTGCAAAATGATTTATCACAATTTTTTTTCCTACGTAATTAATCTATGAAAGTTTAGCTTTCCATCCATGCGTAAATCTACATGCTAAAATAAAAAGTGCGTGTACTATAAAAATATTAAAAAACACAAAATTCGTTCCTACAGAAAAATAACACAGTGATCCTTCTTCACTCTTCCTCCAGGCCAACATCACGTGACAATTTAGCTGGGGAAGCTCGTTCATGATGCAGTCAAATAACGAGGGGGAATGCGTGGTCTAGTATATAAGGTCTATGTCCTTCTCTTTCTGGGGGATAGCAGCGTTTCTTCATTTCGGGCGCCGCTCGTGGTCGTTTGCATGTAAAGCCGTTTCAGGCGCTTTGGTAGCCAGAGAGTTAAAACGAATGGTTGAACCATCCATCTCAAATGATTTGAACCAAAGGTATCCCTGTTTCTTTAAAATTTTAATAACAATTAAAATATGCATTTATCGCTTTTTTTACTTATTTATTTGATGATTTATAGGTTTTTGTGATCAAAGCTGGTGGAACGAACATGTCGAGTTTGGCGCATGTCAACCTAGTCTTTCTGAAGTTTCTTTAGTTTTTTTTTTTTTTCGAAATTCGCATAAATAGAACCCTTAGAAAGGCACACGACGTATACTCACAATCCTCCTGTAGAAAATCGGCGTTTACCCTTATGCCAACACCTGTCCCTACCTGGAAGTAGTAAATTTT
Organism: Salticus scenicus; assembly: GCA_963930645.1. Taxonomy (NCBI): domain Eukaryota; kingdom Metazoa; phylum Arthropoda; class Arachnida; order Araneae; family Salticidae; genus Salticus; species Salticus scenicus. Next base: position 27,343,901 of record OZ005662.1, read on the forward strand.
TAATATGACTATTTTTAAAAATAAGTCGTCGATACTTTTAAAATAAATGGTTGAACCATACACTGAAAATGATTTTAAGCGAATCTTAAAAAAAAAAAAAAAAAAAAAAAAAAAAAAAAGATAGATAGAAAATTACAGGGTTTCTGTGCTTAAAGCTGGTAGAGAGAAAATGCCAGGTTTTATCGCAGGTCAGGCTTGTTGACCTAGCCATTCAAAATTTCCTACAGTTAGCTCTGAATCTCTTGCAAATTCGGGCTAGGATCCCTTAGAAACACTCCTCGTGTAGGGAAACACAGTCTTAGCCAACAAATCTCGAGTATTCAATCGGCGTTAACTCTTACACCAACAAATCACCCCCCCCCCACACACACACACACACTTTTTTCGGAAAAGTAAATTTTTCATATGAATATATTTTTTAAATATCTCGTCGACCGATACCTTTAAAACGAATAGTTGGGCCATGCGTCTGTGATAATAATAATTAAAAAAAAAGATCTTTTTATTTTTAACATAAAATAAAATAAAAAAGCTTTTCTCACAAATTCTTAAAAAGAGTTATGTAAAAAGTTAGCAGATGTTTGCACATTGACAAAAATTGGTATCTATAAACTTCTGGTGCGCATCGCTCAGTAGGTAGCGATGTCATTCCTTTTTATAATAATATTGAATATAACGTATAGGTGAAATTTTTCATTTAAATGTATACAATGAGGAGTATTTTTAACCCAACATTATAAAACTTAAAAATTTAAATTTTATTTAGAATAGAAATAATCTATCAGATAACTTTTATGTATATGTAATACCATCGCTCGACTTCCCCCCCCCCCCGCTCACACACACACTCCATCGCATCACCAATGGCTGAGGGGTTCTGCGATTAGAGCTGGTAGAGAAAAAGTGACGGTTTCGATCCTAGGTCGCACTTGCCGAACATGGTTTTCGGAATTTCCATCGATTTCTCCAAAACTCGCGTACATATAGGCAGACATTCCTTAGAAAGACCACTACGGAAGGCATATCACCTAGGTCTAGAACCCTTGCGTAGTCAAACGGCCTTAATTTACACCAATACCAGCCCCTCTCTTTCCTTGAAAAAGTAAATTTTTACTGTGAATATTTTTAAAAATAACTCGTGTATATCTTTAAAAAGACTGGTTGAAACGTGCATCAGTGTAGATTTAAAACTAAATTATTCTTTATTTTTATTTTGCTCTTGATTTTAACAAAAAATTAAAAATATTTTTTTTTCCCTTTCTTGTAGACGGGTAGTGCTGAGTTCGATCCTAGGTCGCGTTCGTCAGTTTCTCTGTTTGGTATTTTTACGTGGTTTTCTCGAAAACTCGCGTAAATACGGGATAGGTAAACTCAAAAAGTCCCCATGTACAGTATAACACCTATACCTAGAACTCTTGTGTAGCTATTAGGTGTTCTCCCTTACATCAGCGCTTGCTTCCCCACTTCTTCAGAGTTGTAACTTTTTAACATGAATATGTTTTTAAAATAACTCGTCGATACCTTTGAAATGAATGTTTGAATCTTACATCTGCAATACTTTAAAACAAAGTTATTTCTTTCTTTTTTCAGTAGAAAAGAAAATAAATTTTTTTCTTGCTTTTTTTTTTTTTTTTTTTTTTTTTTTTTTTTCTTTAAAGATTCTTTAAAGAAAAAAAAAAAAAAAAGGCAAGAAAACAATAGAAAAGATAATAGATAAACTTTGACATAAATTGCTGTCTATAAACTTCTAGTTTGTATTGTTCAATAGGTGGCGATCTTATCCGGTTTTATCATAGACTTTACGATGACAGTAAAGGATAAAATTTCGTATAAATATACACTGAGGATTATTTTCAACCAATCAATGTGAATATGAAATTTTTTTTTATAACAGTATTAGGCAATTCAGGTCTAAATGCAGGAAAATAAGTCCCCCTGTGGGGTGTAAACTTTTTATATCGGGATTTGACCAAAAAACTCTGATGCTTTCAAATCAAAAGGGTGTACTATGGATTTGTGATGATTTGAAACAAAATTTCTTTTTCTTCATTATTATTATTTACCATTTATATATATATATATATATATATATATATATATATATATAATGCTTTTCTTATCATTTTTCCCACTTTAAATTATTACTTAGTTACATAAAAAGTTAATTGATGTTTGCATCTTGACATAAATTGGTCCTTTCAACTTATGGTTTCTAGTAAAGTTAAGCTGAAAATTAATGGCAATTTTTAGAAAAAAAAAAAAAAAAAAAAATCAATAAATGAATCCACAAAGTCATATCCAAATATGTTTAAATTATATAGTTAAACTATAATAATGTAAATTCGAGGAGTAAGATATAAATTAATGGATAAATAGCATTTTAGTTATTAAAAAAAAAATGGACTGTGATAGTTTATGAAAAACCATTAGACTTAATATTGTTGTATTAAAATGCATAAAAGGGCAAATTTGTTAGACAGTAATTGAGAAAATAAATTCATCTGAGAAAGCTTTATAAGATTAAGAAGTGGCAATAAATTTAAGAAAAAAGTAATAATAATAATAAATCTGTTATATAAATCTATTAATAATAATAATCTGTTCGTGCAACCATATGCACAACATGATGTAACCATTTTTAATTTTAATTCACTAAAGAGCACGAACCGACAGATGCTTCATGCCGTTCAAGGATTGACTTTGGCTCTAACAATAGCAGACGAATTCTTCAAAAACCGGTGCGCTCAAAATACAATGTAAAGGCATTCGAACCACTTGCTGCAGTTGTTCTTCAGCTCAGTGTGAAATACATTCTAATAGATTTTCTAAAAAGAATAGCATAAACCGAGAAGTTCACACGCATACGACAGAGTAACCATATACACGTGTAATAATCTCCAATGGATTTTGTCAAAAAAGTAATGTAAATGGGCATGCGCCGTGATATATAAAAAATAAAATTATATGTGGGAGAACTATGTTTTAATAAATTTTTCAGAAGTAACTGCTGAATATGTATGCACGTTTTCGCATAGCGGAATAGCCGTATATTTATTTGTGCATGTGTTTTAAATAGCTCTTTTTAAAAAAGTGTTTTTAATTAGGAATCGTCTAACCCATACAAAGAAAAAGCTATAAACACGGCTCCCGCACAAAAGCCTCAAGGGACAAAAAAATCCCCACCTACAAAAGCTCCTCTTTCGACGGTCGAAAGCCCCACATTCAGCGAGTAAAAGCTTCGCATACGCTGGACAAACCTCTGTGTGTTGAAATCGTTTGGTTCGGAATGTCTAGTGGTGTCACTGCAAATTAGGGTGAAGAAAGAAAAAAAAAAAAAAAAATGTAGGGAGCAGACTGAAACCCTTGATCGCACGCAATCGCAAGAAAGTATTGGTTAAAATAATAATAATATATTAATATACATATATATGTATAAATAAACAAAAACTTTGTCGGTGGAGCACATCCGAATGAGCCAATCCTCTTTTAGATTAGTCTAGATTGAACTGCTTTGGTGATGAAAGTCGGCCATATGATTTTTTTTTTTTTTTCTAAGATACTGCATAGATGATATACTTTTTTGAAGGAACTCTAAAAACTGTTAATTTTTCGTGAATCCACTATATTGATCAAGTTATTAGATTTAAAGATATTATGCTCCAAAGTTTAAGAACGCGATGTTATTCGACTGCTTTCATGGGCGCATTCGTAAACTCTTCACTAAGTTTTCGTGGCAAAACTGAAATGAGTGTGGCTAGTTGCGGTCCAGTGTAAACAGTTTTTTATGAGTTTACGAATGCATTTTAGAGCATCTAGTGTTGCTCTAAAGTGTTTGTAAACATTTTATCTCTTTTGAGTGTTTTGTTATTTTGAATTTATTTATATTATTTTTTATTCTTCTATGTATAAGAAAAGTAGTCTAGAAAAAGAAACGAAAAATTGCTTGTTTAGCATATTTTAACAACCATAATTATAGGAAAACAGGTATTAAAAGTTGTGTCAAAATACTGCAATAAAAGATCCTTTTGAAAATCATAAAAACAATTTTGTCTCAAGAGAAACATTCTGTGACTTTTAAAGCAAGAAGTATTTATTAGTTTTAAAGTTTTAACCTTTTTAGCTGCATACAATGTGCTTTACAAGTTTCCCTCATTTATTTAAGCATTTATAGATCTGATTTTTTTTTTTTTTAAGTAAAATGCATTTTACTTAATTTTATTCGTTTAATCTTTAAGAAATATTCTTAATAATTTAAATTTCTTAAATAAAGCAAAAAAGGTGATAATTTTAAAGTTATATAAAAAATATTAAACATTTATTAATTTTCATTCCTATGATATTAAAACCACACTTATAAAATTAACTTTGAAAAATATCACCTTTTACATGCAACAAATTGAAATGGAAAGGAATTATATTTTTTAGCTTATTCCTTATACATTAAATTAAGGAATGCAAACTGCTATTCAAAATTCGCCAATTTCAAAAATTTATTTTATAATAATGAGTACTGACAAAAGGACCTTAATTATTTATAAATTTTATTAAAAATATGTACTTTTGAAAAATTAATAATTTATATATATATAAAAAAAGAAAAAGGTACAAAATCTTTAATTTACAAAAGTAAAACTAAATCTATTATTGCACAACCGTGATAACTTGGCACTCGAATCACGTGTTTTCAGATGATTCGATTAATGAAATAAGGTGAGAGGTTGTGTTTCCATGGTAACACAGAGTAGAGGGGCTTCCAGATTTGGCGTTGTTAGCCCGTTTCTTAGTGTGAAATTATAATTTGAAGTTGTTGATAAACTTAATGTTTGGAGGTATTTTTAATTACTATTTAAAAGAAGTGTTCGGAGGTACTATTGTTTACAAATTTTAAAGTTTCGGCGATCAAATAACATTCAAAAAGAAATTTTGATTTTTTTAAATAAAGTAATCTTAATGGCTTCCGAGAAGTAATTTTAAAGTACAATCATTATCAGCAGAAAAGGATGAAAGAAGTAACTTAATTAAACTTTAAAAAAGTTTCTTTCTACAATATATGAAATAAAAGAAACCATGATTAATACCGTTACAGTTTTGATAAAATAAACATTAAATTAATTATTGTAATTGTCATTAAATAACATGACATAATCATATAATGGTTGTAATAAAAGTAGAAAGGAAGAAATTTAATTAATCACGATAGTTAATATTTACAAAACATTCAATTATAATATATTTTTAGATTTAAATAATTGAACTAAGCATGATAGTGAATATTTACAAAAAAAAAAAAAAAAAAAAAAAAAAAAAAAGGAACTGTTTTACGTATACTTTGAGAAGTTAAAAGCTAAACGAGTAAATTTTAGGGATTCAATTAATTTAAATACTAGAAATAAACATACATGTGAACACAAATTAAAAGCAATGTTTAAAGCTATTTTGTTTTATCGATTTTCTGCATATCTGATAAAAAAAATTATAAGAAATAATTAACACAATATTTAAATTGACAAAAATTTAGCAATTTTCTATTGAATTAGCAACAATAGACACTTTGACTGTTCGTATTGGCGCCAAAGAAGCTGGTAAGGCATAGAATTGTTTTGCGAAAAGAACTGCCGCCAAGCATCATTTGCATTTCATTCGCCCGCCCTTTCTTCAAAATGAACTATTCCAAGGTCGTATGCCTTCTTTTCGCGGTTGCACAATAAGAAATGTTGGTGAAATTCTACATTATTTGGTGATTTTTCGAAGTGAGCCAAGTGATGCCCCCATACAAACATTCACTAGTAGTCGCCAAGCCCAAATCATTTTTCGCTAAACCAAGCCCTGACCCCATACAAACATTCACATTAGGGTTTTTGGTGGAATTCTACATTATTTGACGATTTTTCAACGCGAGTCAAGTCGCCAAGCCCTTAATAGTATTTGGCAATTTTTTTCCATACGCCCGGATAAACGAAAAGTACCGATTAATGTAACTAATAATTAGAGCTGTACCAAGTACTCGGTATATACTCGGCACTCGACATATTTGTCGAGTACTTGGTACTCCGCCAAATTTAGGCTATGTATTCGGCCAATACCGAGTAGTTGTGGGAATTTCTCTATTTTTATGCATTATTGAAAGATATTTATTTTATAACTAAACTAAAAAAATATGGAAATATAAATACAGAGTCATTATAATTAAAATTTTTGCTATAACAGCTTTCTGCAGTTAAAACGGGCTGTTATCAAACTTAGTATAGAGATGATTCATGATATGAGCTTTGAATTATAACTATCTTGTATGAATGTAATATGCATTATTTTATAAAAACTTAGTACATGAAATTGTACTTATAAATCAGACAAAAATAAAATATTTTAGAAAAAAAAAAAAGAACCTCTATGTTATATTAACACAAAATTTTCGTTATTCATTTGTGCAAATAAAAGTAAGACTTTTTCAAATCGGTAAGAAAAGATTGATTTTGAATTTTATACTACAAAATAATGTAAAAAACTATCACCAATTCGGATACAGTTTACCGTTGAGTAAAAGGCGCGTTTATTTAATATTTTAAGAAAAACAACACTTTCTAGCTAAATATCATCAAGTTATTAAAATAATAATAATAATAATAATTTTAGTGCAATTTGTGGAATAGTTTTATGTTCTGATGTGAATATGCTGTGCAATTAAAATAATTCAGACTTTTATAATTTTGTTAATTTCTCTCAATTTTTTTTTATTTTCCTTTTTGTAAGTGAACACATAAAAAAATAAAAGGATTGATATAGTTTTGTTAATCAGTATAGTTTTTTTAATTGAAGTGGTTTAGAAAACATGTTACACAAGAGTGCGATATACACAAAATTATGGAATGTATATAGGTAACGGAAATCATGAAAATCTGTCAAAATTAATCAGGGAGATCAGAGAACTTTTTTTCTGAATTTTTGTAGCCACCTTGTATAAAAAAAAGGTAAATACACTAAAACGTTATTTAAAACATATTTTCATAATCAAATCTGTTGTTTTGCAAATTATGGCCCAAAACCACCTGTCATTTTACATTTCTATGATCTGAAGATTAATGAAGCCTATCATGTTTGAAATTATAAAATATTTTAATGTTCCCCTTTTATATGTGAATTCCATGTATCTTAAATTAAGCCTTAGTGCTAGTAACTTTTATATTATCTAAGAATTATCTGAGGATGATAACTTCGCATCTAAAAAAGATGTTAAGAATAATGTTATCAGTTATGGTTTTAGTAATCCACTATGCTGAAAGTATCAAAATATAGCAATGAACCTAATTATGTATATGCACTACAAAAGTTTTGCATGAAAGCATGCTGTTTACCATTTAACTAAATTTTATGTTCAAAAGACTTTTTCTTTAATTTTAAGATGTGCAAATTTCTTCATACATGCATCAATTATTCTTTCTTACAACTACTCGGTACTCAGCCGAGTAGTAAAAGGCCGAGTACTCGGTATTCGGCCAAAGTGCTACTCGGTGCAGCACTACTAATAATTAATTTTCTTTAATGTTACTTGAAACTAAATAACACAATTGTTTTGATTTAAATAAAATCTACTTCTTAATTACTCTGAAAAATCTTAATTTAATGATAATTAATAAAAACAGAATTTTTTCCAAATGATTAAATATTTTTTTTAAAATTGAGTCTTTATATGTTCAACTAGCCGAATAGTTTTAGATTCGGTCAAACTGAATATTCGGTGCATCCCTAGTTTGTAGACTGTAATGGCACCAAATTTTTTGGTGTACCTACAAGCACTATACACAAGACATACCACTCAAACACACTATACACACACATACACACACAAAAAAAAAATGTAGATAATCCCTAATGATACTGATGAATCCCCTGCTCCTTAAATCGTTTATAAGGGTACTATAATAGCACTATGGTACATAATCTTATTTGAGTACTACAATATAACAGTACAATGCTTATATGGATAAACACATCAAGTAAAGAGACATGCAAGCAGAAGCGGATAAATTTTCATGAATTTCCTTCAAATACAACTGCTTTATTAAAAGAATGACAAATAAAACAAGAAAGAGATAATTTTAACAAAATGCAGCATATTATATTCAGATTATTTCACAGAATATGACTTTGCTCACCATAATTTTACAAAATAAAAAAAGTTTTATTCATGAATTCTTAAAATAAAAAAAGGTATATACTTAAAAAAAGTTTTATTCATGAATTCTTAAAATAAAAAAAAGGTATATACTTAAAAATAAAAAGGTTTCTGAAAAGTGATGATTAACACATAAAGTAATTTTGCTGTGTCTGATAATTACACTGCTATCAGTTTAGAAAATAATATATGTACAAGAAAAAGTTATTTGAGTATAAATAATATAGGAATATGAGCAAATGTAAATTGAGAAAAAATGAAACCATAATGCATAGTTACACAAGATGAAATGATTTTATTGTCTTTGTTCTACAAAAATGTGAACAATATGAAAATTTAAAAATCTTAGTCGACATAAATTACATGAGTATGCAATGCATAATACATAAAATGTGAACAAACTGGAATGAAGAAAAAAAATTAAAAACAAATGTTTTAAACAAAGTGTACACATGTGTGTATATAAATGATTTAAATAAGCCTTAAAAAAAAAAAAAAAAAAAAAAAAAAAACTTCAACTGGTTTTAGCAAAGAACAATGGTTTAAATTGATTAATGATTTTTCTATGCATTCCGTATGATACTACATATACTGGGTGATAAAAATTAAATTTAAAATTGTGTCTATATTAAACGTGAACAATTCAGATAATTTAACAGTCAGGAACAACATAAATTATTTCAGTTTATCTCCAAGACTTGGACCTCAATTAAAAGTACCTTTCTTTATCTCATTAAATTCAGTTTTTAAAAAACCACCATAAAAAAAATAAGTGCTACCCTGATTTTTTCCTATTAAACTTTACAATAAACTTCATTGTTTAGATTGGTTGTGTTACTCAGATTTCTAGGAGTCTACAATAAATTTGAATAAAACTGAAAGAATTAAAAAAAAAATATGTATGTACAACAACAAATCTTTAGGATAAACAAAATTATAAAAATTTAACCTTAAGTATAAGGTGGAATAACCTTACTGTATCTGGTATGGTATGCACAAAATGGGGGGAAAAAAAAAGAAAAGAAAAGTATAACATTAATTTTGCAGTAACATTGAAGCATATAGGAGATTTATTGTAAGAAATGAAGTAGAAAATTCCCTATTTTCTTATTTTTCCATTAAAATTTAAATTATAAAATACGGGTTCCAAAATTAACTAAAAATGCTGATATATAAATTGATTGACTAATGGAGGGTAACATAGTATATGGTATGGTGCAGTCTGAAAGTTCAAGTAATTTAATGCGCCCAATAGCTCTTTCGACATGAATTCTATGTCGTGAAACTTTTTTTATTTTCTTTCATCAAATGAAAATTGAATTATGTTTTTCAAAAAGTGTGGTGTAACTAACTTAAAACTAAATATAGACAGTGTCACTTCTATAGACAGTGTCACTTTTCAGAAATATTCTCTCTGTAAAATTTTGGTAAGTAAAGTCATTTTCGGTAAAATGCTCTGAACATAATACGCTATGTTCATATGGTGTATTGCACAACCGTGATAACTTGGCACTCGAATCACGTGTTTTCAGATGATTCGATTAATGAAATAAGGTGAGAGGTTCTGTTTCTATGGTAACACAGAGTAGAGTGGCTTCCAGATTTGGCGTTGCTAGCCCCTTTCTTAGTGTGAAATTATAATTTGAAGTTGTTGATAAACTTAATGTTTGGAGGTATTTTTAATTACTATTTAAAAGAAGTGTTCGGAGGTACTATTGTTTACAAATTTTAAAGTTTCGGCGATCAAATAACATTCAAAAAGAAATTTTGATTTTTTTTAAATAAAGTAATCTTAATGGCTTCCGAGAAGTAATTTTAAAGTACAATCATTATCAGCAGAAAGGGATGAAAGAAGAAACTTAATTAAACTTTAAAAAAGTTTCTTTCTACAATATATGAAATAAAAGAAACCATGATTAATACCGTTACAGTTTTGATAAAATAAACATTAAATTAATTATTGTAATTGTCATTAAATAACATGACATAATAATATAATGGTTGTAATAAAAGTAGAAAGGAAGAAATTTAATTAATCACGATAGTTAATATTTACAAAACATTCAATTATTAGTGAATATTTACAAAAAAAAAAAAAAAAAAAAAAAAAAAAGGAACTGTTTTACGTATACTTCGAGAAGTTAAAAGCTAAACGAGTAAATTTTAGGGATTCAATTAATTTAAATACTAGAAATAAACATACATGTGAACACAAATTATAAGCAATGTTTAAAGCTATTTTGTTTTATCGATTTTCTGCATATCTGATAAAAAAATTATAAGAAATAATTAAAACAATATTTAAATTGACAAAAATTTAGCAATTTTCTATTGAATTAGCAACAATAGACACTTTGACTGTTCGTATTGGCGCCTAAGATTGGCGCCTTAGCTGTAAGTCAAAGAATTGTTTGGCGAAAAGAACTGCCGCCAAGCATCATTTGCATTTCATTCGCCCGCCCCTTCTTCAAAATGAACTATTCCAAGGTCGAATGCCTTCTTTTCGCGGTTGCACAGTAAAATTTTCTCTTTTGAGTTTGATAAGCCATTCTTTTAATAAACCAGTCGCATTTAAAGGAAATGCATGAAAACTTACACGTTTCTGCTTGCATGTTTCTTTGCTTGAATTATTTGTGGATCTAAAATATGTAGTTTTTTGATATGTTACTTTCTTTTACTTCGCATTTGCAGCGTAAACAAATCATGGAATACCACCGTCACGTGACTTCCGCACAAATGTTGCTAACGGTGAATAAAGCGGGCTTCACACTGGCCGTTCCGCTCCGCTCCGCGAGACCAGCGCATGCGCAATGATGAATTTTGTCAACGCAACGGATGGAGGCAAAGCTCTCTTGCGGAAAACGTTGACTTCTATCTGTGCTAGAAATGAACGTTTCCGCCGCCGTCGACCGCAAGCAGCGAACCAATCAGATTGTTGAATGAGAAACTCAGTTCCTTCATCATGCTTATGCTCGCCTCGCGTGTAACTTTAGATTGTTTGTGTTTGCTTCAGCATTTGATATGATGTTTTGAATTTTGAATAAGAAAATACATGATTTCTATCATTGAAATATCTCAAGATACGAACATTTGTTTGATTTGAGTCAGCTAAAAGATTACATGCAGAGGAAAAAAAAGAAAGGAAAAATAGTACATAAAAGGTAACTATAAATTCTGACCTTAATAACGTATCAGGTTAATTGTATATTTAACATTTAAAGTTTGTTTTCGATAAATACTAATAATTCGTTCATATTTAAAGACTTTTTAAACTTATGCGAGTTACTTATGCTTTTTTAATTACTAATTGTTTCACTTTGGAAAGTGCTACTATAAGTATTTAATTACTATTATTATATACTCGTTTTACTTTGTTCGAAACAGGAAAAGTATGCTTTTGTGTAAAATTATCAGTTTTCCTTCACAAATTTCTGCTTTTTTTTTCCCTTCACTAATAAGTGAGCCTAATTTTTCAGATATTATTGATATATACCGCTATCATGGTTCGTATTTCACTTGAAATTTTGAGAATTAACCTGACTTAGTAACAATAAAACTAAGTTAATCAACAAAAAACAAACAAAATGTTATTAAAACGACGATTTTTCTTTCTTCATATTTTCGAATGTATTTTGAAACTTTAATGTTATGTTATGAAAAATAATGAAACTTGATTTTTTTTTTTTTAGTTTTTATTGCTCAGTTTCTCTGAGTATTTCAAAAATTTAATTTTGTAGATTTTATGTATTATTATTGAATTGCAGTTTGAAACATGCTTTTAATATGTATTGTAATTTTTAAAAATAATGTTGATGCTTTTGAATTAATTATTTTTTATGCAAAATTTATGTATTTTTTGTTTTTGTTTTTTTAATTCTGCTGAAATATGATGAATAGATTGTAGTGAATAATTTTCTCTTTGATTTTTTTTTTTTTTTTTTTTTTTTAACTAATTCCATGCACTTGTTGTAAAGTATAGAAATTTTACTGTGATTGTTGATAACAGTGCATGTTACTTAAGATAAAAGCAAGATTGTAATATATAGCAGAAAATCTGTTTATTTATTTTTTTTTCTTTAAAGAGGGTCTAAATATGGGTTAGGACCCCTTATAAAGACCCCTCTGGCTCTAGTGTAGGCAATTAGCCTTAATTCCTATCATATAACCAATCTTAAAAGAGGGGCACCAACCTTGTAGCTTATGACACACATTATAAGCACAAGGTTAGTAAAACATTTTGAATTTTAATTTCCTCTTACACGAATGATTGTCACTTATGAATTTCCTTTAAACAAGTTTTGAAGCATTATATTGCTACTTTCTTACTTTTTAAGGCTGTTAATTGTAATGTTCAGGATAAAATAAAACTAAATGGTCATGTATTTTTGTCCATGCACATCATTTTGATTTTTTATGTTAAATTTTACTTCTGATTTCAAATTGTCAGAATAAATTTTTTAGTACAATACTTCAATATATGCAGTTTTCAGATAACACACAGCACTACACAAAGCCAGTTAATTCTAATAAATTGAGAATTTGGTCGCTGTAGAAGTTTTAGAGAATATATGTATATTTTATTATTTCATGTTTAAATTTTCAACAGTATGTAAGCATGTTTTTTCCAGTTTGATGAAGATGAAGCATATGTATGGCAGGTTTACTAGAAACAGTCTTCTCTTTTAAATTTTGATTGCCAGCTGGATTACATTTATAGGCACAATTTTTATACTGTGTCTATTTATGTAATCTTGTTAGCGTATGTGCCTAGATGCCAAATAAAGTGGTATCCTGAAATCCAGGTGTAAAGGAAGAAGAAATCTGAGGTAACACATCGATCTGAAGACGTGCAGAAGCTGACTGATAAAGGATCCTTATGGTAATGTTTAGGTAAATTGTAGTAATTCTTAAATTTTAATCCTTCATCAGCTTAAGCAATTATTTATTTACATAAAGTTATTAACGCTGTGTTAAAATTGTTATTATTTCAAATACACAGTGTGTAGGATTGGTATCAAATTATATATATATGTATTTTTTCCCGATGTATACACATACGTACATGTGTATTAGTGATTGCTGCAATACAGAATTTTGTGTACTTTTTATGCACAGTCAAGTTTAGGGAATTAAGCTAGTAAACTATTATTTGACACTTTTGTGGTTTAAATCACTGCTTTTTATTATTTCATTAAATTCATTGAAATTCTTAATGGCATAAATTTTTGAAATATATTTAGGAAGACTGTAAAAATTAATTTTATCATAGAAATAATTCAAATTTCTAAGTTAAATTTTTTCAGGTTATTTTTACTTCACATTGTTTTGGTAATGTAACAAGATTTTTTTTTTCTTTTAACTACTGAGGTCCCATCAGTGGCCGAGAGGTTCTGCTCACAAAGCTGACAGACAGTATCAGGTACAATCCCTAGTCTCCAGTTATGCATTTCGTCTTAGCCACTTAGAATTTTCTATGATTTTCTTCAAAAACTTGCACAAAATTAGGCTAAGACAATTTAGTAGAACCCGTCGAAGGGTAATTTACCCAAACCAAGTGGTCATTAAACCTTAACATGTACACCACTACACCGAAACTGATAGACGGGACGCACCAGGTTTACCCAGGAATACCAATGTATGTTGGGAAGTAAAGCCGACGGACTGCATTAGGGTCTTAGGCTCTGAAGGGGGAGTAACCTCTGTGGAGGTCTTTCTGAGGTGATCTAGTCCTTATTTATGCAATTTTAGGAGAAAATCATGGAAAACTACTAGCGGCTAGAATGTCAAGTGTGATTTGGGACTAAATTCAACACCTCATGTCTACCCCCTTTGAGCGCAGAACCACTCGGCTACTGGTGGACCGGGCAAGTAATGTAAAATACCTGAGTATTTATTTTTCAAAGAAATTTATTCGAATAAAACATTTGCATTTATGTATAATATGATATTGCTAAGTACAAAGAGATATAGAGAGAGGAAATATATGCAAAGTTAAAAACATTTGAGCCTTTTTAAAAAATTTTAAATTTTATAAAACCAAAAGATTTAATCATAAAAAATGAATGTTATACAGCATCTTACATGCAATTATCACACTATTTAAAAAAAATCCTGTGAATTATTGCATATTTGTTTGTAAACCTGTTAAAATAATCCTAAAATAAAACAAAAATTGGGTCTATACTTTTAATGTTTATAGTCATTTCTTTTAATGTAACAAAGTATACTACAAGTTTTGTAATAAATAACTTAAAAAATAAAATATTACAAGTATATTGTGGACTTTGGTAAAGCAATGTTTTGTGTTTTAGAGCTTTTTTTTTTTCTTAAGTAAGAAAGAAAATAACCTGTTTAATATTTATGAATTTTCTGAATATAAAAATGGAATTTAAAAATGTGTTAGTTCATGAGTTATGATAGGGCAAAATTCCACATAGAATAATCCTGGCTTTGGCTTCTGGAGACGATAAGTAGAGAGAGTAACATTAACATTTAAAAGAAATCAAAGCAAGTCCTTTTTTATTCCTATCTTTATTTTTCAGCTTTTAGCATAAAATTTAAAGTAACATTAACATGTGTACAAAGGGAGTGACTAATTGTTCATGAAATCAAAACTGACTTGTAGCATGGTATCCGTAAGAAAATTAAGAATCCTAACTCCTCTCGCATCATCTATACTATAGCATAAACATAGTTAAAAATTATTTTATTATTAGTGACATTGTTTTACACTAGAAAAATTACACTGCTATCACACTTAAGTTTTAGAATATATCATGAATGCAGATTAAATTTTTTAAAATAAACTTCATCAAAACTTTTAATTAAAAAAATATTGTAAATTATGTCATACATATGAAAACCTGTTCAAATACAGTAGCGGATCCAGAACTTAACTTTTTTTTTTTTTTTTTTTTTTTGGGGGGGGGGGGGAGGCAAAGATTTTTTAAGATGTAATTCCAGATCAATGAAAAGTTTGCAATTGTACTATTCAGTTAGGAATGTCAGTACTTTGGGCTGAAGCCCCCCCCCCCCTTAAATCCGCCACTGTTCAAACATATTGCAGGAATTAAAAATCAATCCAATATTTCTATATTACTGTTTAAAAAGTCTCTTTATGAATTAAAAGAAAAAAAATCATAAAGAAAAATGAATGCAATACAATAATCAACATTCTTCAGTGTCATTAGTTGAATTATTGTATACAAAAAATTCTGTATATGTGTATTGTGTTTCATTTCGAGATAAGAAAATTATCGCCCATTCACAAATACTTTTTTTTCAAACTACCCAGTTTTTGGGTTCCCAGGCCTTGGCTATATACCCAAAAATATTTACCTACTCACCCACTGGGTATTTAAACATCCCACATCACTACCCAGGTGACAGGACATATCAGTCCGCCTAGCTGTTCAGAGTTTTCCTCAAAGCTCTCATATATACCAGCTTGGATTGCTTATAAAGATTTCCATTAATGGCACTTTACCCCGTCCTAGGACTAGGAACCTTGTGTAATCAATCTGCTTTAACACCTACACCATTCCACCAAAGCTGGTAGATAGGAACTGCCGGGTTCGAACCAAGGTTCCACTTGTCGGACTCAGTGGCAGATCCAGAACTTAACTTTTTTGGAGGGACGGGGGGGTAAGAGTTTTCAAGATGTTATTCCAGACCAATGAAAAATTTACAGTTGTAACATCCAATTGGGAATGTTAGTGCTTTTGGGGGGCTTCAGCCCCCTAGCCCCCCCCCCTTAAATCCGCCACTGGTCAGACTAGTTGTTTGGAGTTTTCCATTGTTTTCTTTGGATCGTGCATAAGTGCTAGCTAGGATCACTTAGATAGACCTGCATGGAATTCACTCTGCATAGCATTTAAATGTTGTGTAAGAAATAGCTTCATTTTATAAACATAATTTTAAAAATTAAAGAAGTCATTCTTATATTAAATACAATAAATACATCCATTTCATCATTTAATTTTTTTTCTTCCAAATAAAGCATGTCTCAATAGTGGTCAAGTAGTTCTGCTCTCAAAAGTGGTAGATTGGTAGTGCCAGCTTTGATCTTGCGTCACGCCCGTCTAGCCATTTGGAGTTTTTCATGGTTTTCTTCACAATTCACGTAAATTTGGGCTAAAATACCTTTAAAAAAATCATGATGGGGGCAATTAATTCTACAATTCCACTTAAAAATAAAACATAATTAGCATGGGGGACAAAAATAAATGCTTTTATTATTTGGTAAAGAGAATATTTTCTTTATCTCGATTAGTGTATCGTATTTAATATGTTTTACAAATTTCTCCAGCTTTCAGTTCGTGGATTTAAATAACTTACAATCTGAAATTAATAATAATAAAAAGAAGAAGGAACATTTAGAAATATGGAAATGTTGTACAAGAAATAGGTGTAATTAATCCAGATCATCTGAAATTACACATTTTTAAAAGATGAAAATTAGAAAAAAAAAGAGTATAGTTATTTTAGAAAACAGAGAAATTTTGAAATTATTATTATTTATTCATTTTCCATTCTAAAAACTAATATAAATCTTTTCAATATACGAATTAAAAGAATATTAGAAAGTTATTTAAGTATTGACTTTCTGTCCTTTGATTAAAATTGACAACATTTTAAAAAAATAATGATGGAAATTTTTTAATTTCAGTTGGAATAACTGAGAAAAAAAAAATAGCATAGAAATATTGCAAGCTTATTTTAAATAAAATTTGAAAATGTTTTTCAATCACATATATAGCATGCATTTCAACAATTAATTTTTTTCTTTGAATTAAAACATGTTCCAACAATGGCCAAGAGGTTCTGCTCTCGAAACTAGTAGACAGGGATTACCTGGTTCAATTCCAGGTTGCACTTGCTACTTAGCTGTTCAGAGTTTTCTGTGGTTTTCTTCAAAACTTGCTTAAATACAGGATAGGTTCCTTCAAAAAGATTAATAGGGAAGTAATCTACCTAGGTGTAGGATCCAAGTGCAAGTAAAACATTATAAGCCTATACACAAAAATTTCTCAGGTTTTCAATTCATACATTTATGTTTTACAAAATTATTTATTTATTTATTTATTTTACATTTGAAACGTTATTTATTTATTTATTTTTTCTTCTGAATAATGATTAAAAAAGCCGCATTTTACCTTTTGATTAAAATTGTTGTCATTTTTTAAAATTAATGCTAACATAGAAACAATGCAAATTTGTTTTACATAAAATTTTGAAATCACTTTAACATTGAGTACAAGATATACATTATATTAGTTAAATTTCTTTCTTAAAAATGACCAGTAAGTGCCAGGTTCGATCCAATATCGCGATCCTCAGCTTAGTTGTTTAAAAATAATTAGCTTGGGGGAAAGGGGGGAGTAAATGACTTTAGAAAGTAATATATTACTATTATCATACTTATTTTGTTACGAATTTTGTTTCTTCATCCCAGTAAATAAATTGCATTTCATATATTTTACACATTTCTAAAATTTCATTTTATGGATTTAAAGCTCTTACATTCTAAACAAGTAATTAATATATATATATAGAAGCATTTATAAATTGAAAAATGTAAAAGAAATAGCTGAAATTTATATTAAATAAAATTTGGAAAAGTAAGAAAGAAATTGAAGTATGACTATTTCGAGAAATATTGTATATATATATATAGATGTCTATTATAATTGAAATTCTTTAATTTTCTATTTCCAATTTCGCTTTAAATGAATGTATGTAATGTTGCTCGCTGAATTCTAAAGAAAATCAGAACAGATGTTTTTTAAAAGGCTGGCTATTGCCTGTTACTGTCTTGCAACGTGATTGGTTAATTTTTTTTTACTTTCCCTGTCCTCGGGATTCTTCTGACGCCAGTAAACTCTTGCGGAATGTAACGGAGAGCGAATCTCTGCGGACGACGGACAGCGGAACGGAACGTCCAGTGTGAAGGCACCTTAACCCTCATAGAGTAGGCTGACCATATGTCCTCGAATCTCGAGGACAGTCCCCGAATCTCAGGGACAAAACTCTTCGTCCCCAAAAAATTACAAAACATTTGAGGACGCCGGTTATAAAGTTATTAATGTTTTATTATAGTAATTTATTATATGTATAATAAATAAGTTCTTTTAGGTGCTTTTTTCATAAAAATTACTAAAATTTTACAATTTAAAGTGATTTAATTGTTTTTTTATTTTTTTGTCCTCGAAATTCGAGGACGCCGCCATCTTTGTCCCCAAATTCAATGAAAAAAATATGGTCACTTTATCATAGAGCGCCCTTTATTGTTCAATGGGCTCTTCCCACCTGACGTCAGAGGTCACATGATAGAAGAAAAACAAATAGCAGATAAAGTTTTGTTTATCTATAGTGATTGCTGAAATAACATAATTTCTATTCTTATTTTTGATCAATCGTATTTAATCTGTGTTATTTTTTATAAATCATCATTTTTAATCCATTTTATATCATTATTCATCATCTTTTGTTTGCTGTATACATTTACAATCATCATTTAGTTTATGTTTGTTATTGATGTTCATGGAGAACATGTTTAATAGTCAGATTTTTGGAAAAATTTAAGTGCAGTGGAAAAATTTAATTTAGATGAAATGTCTTCAGAAGTATTTTCCAAAGAAGGATATCCAAATGCATATTTACTCAGAAATACAGAAGAAAAGCCATACGTGTGTGAAGTATGTTCTAAAGAATCTCATAAAAAAACTCTAATTAGACATCTACGTACACATACAGGAGAAAAGCCGCACATGTGTGAAATATGTTCTAAAAGTTTTTCTCAGAAAATAGAACTAAGTAGACATCTGCTCACACATACCGGTGAAAAGCCCCATGTGTGTGAAGTATGTTCTAAAGGTTTTTCTAGAAAGAGTGATCTAATGAAGCATCTACGGAGTCATACTGGAGAAAAGCCGTACATATGTGACATATGTTTTAAAACATTTTCACGTAAAAATCACCTAAATACACATCTACGCACACACACTGGAGAAAAGCCGCACACGTGTGAAGTATGTTCTAAATGTTTTTCTCAGAAAATACACCTAAATAGACATCTACTAATACATACCGGAGAAAAGCCGCACGTGTGTGAAATATGTGCTAAAGAATTTTCACGTAAAAATCACCTGGATACACATCTACGCACACACACTGGAGAAAAGCCTTATGTGTGTGAAATATGTTCAAAAAAAATTTCTGTTAAAGGAAACCTTAAGAAACATCTTCGCAGTCATGCTGAAGAAAAGCGGCATGTATAAGGTTTTCTTAAAAGAAGTGACCTAATTATACGTCACGCATTCATACTAAAGAAAGACGTACCGTGTGAAATGTTTTCTTGAAAACATTAGCTCAAATAGACTTCAAACATTCAAGTTCTAAAGCCAAAGAGAAGCCGTAAACTATAATCACATTGTAATGGCAAGGAAAAGTTTAATACTGTTCATTTCCTCTTGCGATTTCTCCGTCTCTAGTCACCAAATCCCACGTTAGTCTATGGCGAAATTTGTTTATATAATTACTCTTTACCTAATTGACATTTTTAATTTTTTTAGGTCAGAAAATTTACAACCGTTAAATTAGTACTCTTTCTCCAATTTATTATTATTATTATTATTATTTTATAATTTATTGTACGGATAAAAACTGAGAAAATTCTCATTTTTTTAACTCAAAATTCAAACTAAAAATTAATAAATTTTTGAAAAACGAGTACTAATTTAATGGTTGTCTATGTTTATAATGTGAAAATGGAATTTAGAAATAATAATTGGGTATTGTGATATTCTACAAACAATTTTACCCATAAAATAACATGGGCTTTTCGCGACCTTAACGATTTTGATATTATACTCCTGTGTAAAGTTATACTTCCTTGTCTTATAACTTTGTTTATGTACTTTACATGCATGTTTAAACAAAGGCCTAACAAATTTTTGCAAGAATGAAAAATAACCAGATAAAGTTGCGCTGGCTTGTGTGCCCAAGGCTTAAATACTGACCTGCTCTCTTTTTACGTTTTTATATCTACCTACATAACAATTATACATGAAATTATTCATTACTTCATTTTTAATTTAAATCAATCTCTCTCTATATATATATAAATGCCTAAGAGAGTTTTTTCCTGTAAGTCCGTGGCTGGACGCAAGTTGATTGGCTAAGAGAGTTCTGTTTGTCTGTGTGTTGTTGCAAAAAGCTTTTCATTCTTTAGCTAATTAAAAAAAATTGTCACTGGCTTTTCATACGTTAATTTAAAAAAATCAATATGTCCGATCGATAAGTTAATTAAATCGACCGATTCAGAAAAAATGCCTGTTTCATTTGGTACCTTATTTGTGACGAAATTTTTATTTGATTTTTTTTAATTAATTAAAATGTGAAAATAATAACCTGGTAAAAGCTTTAAATGTCAACATATATATGATATATTTTTATTCATGCACAGGAAAAAATGAAAGTTGAAAATGGAGTAAAAAAAAACAATTTAGAGTTGTACGAGAGTTCCAAAAACTAATGGAAATATAAATGAACGTTAAATAAATAAAATAGTTTTCTGCTCAATCACGTGATATTCAAAAACAAAGAATCGAATTCAGTAAATATGGAAAGGAAGGGAAAACGAAAAGAAAAGAAAGAAGGAAAAATAAATAAATAAATAGTAATAACATAAACCAACGGGAAACAAAAGCGAGCTTTAAAGCAATTTCATGATTTCTTTAAATTTTATTTTTGCTCGTAAAGCGATATAGAAAAGAGTTTCCTTTAAATATAGTGACCAGCGAAGCGAGAAGAGCCTTCGTTGATTCACTACCTTCATTGATTTTATGAATTAAAAAATGGTGTCGTTTGATCTATTGGCACGCAGGCCATCAGGCCGAATTTTGTACATTTCGAGTTTGATTTTGAAATTTTTCTAGCATTCGTAATTCAGTGCGTTCCCGAACCGGGGCTTTGCTAGTATTAAATAGTTAAATAAATATTCCCCCCAATAAACATCGCATTCTTTAGATATACATATACAAAAGAGATGGTAGAGCATTAGGTTTTTTTTTTTTTTTTTTTTTTAAGAATTTTGTTTTGAATACTGGCTAGCTATTCTAAAATTCTAAAAATTAATGCGGCCTTACCTTTATAAATGTATTTTATAAATTTGTACTTTTTGTCATTCTAATAATAAAGTAAATGAGGCACTTAAATATTTTTTAAATTGTCTATTTTTTATATGTTTCACAGTTTTTTCATGGCAAAATACGAAACGCTTGCTAGTTTGTATGTATTAATTCATATTCCATTTACAAGTTTTCTTTGTGTATATTTAATCTGTGTGTATAAATAAATAATTACATTTTACAAAAAAAAAAAAAAAAAGAAAACGGTTTTTAACCTTCTATTTTCATCCCACTATGTACCTGAAAATGTTTTTTACACTTTGCAAACCAATTATAAGCAATATGTTATATTTTGTAGGAAATGTGTTTTTCTGCAGTGTGAAAATATATTAAAATATACTTGAAGCCATTTTGTATTCAAATAGTTTTCAGAGTCCCTACATTAATCATTCATTTTCCATGCACACACATATATATATATAGGGAGAGTGGGGATGAATGAGACATTTTTCATGTTTTTATAGATAACGTTCACCATATGTAATTCAGAATTTTGTAATATTGCTCATAAGTACACTTCAGTAATCAGTTACTTATAAACATACTAACTTTAATAAAAAGTTATATAATAAGTCATTTTTAATTAATAATTTTTTTTTTTTTTTGTCCATTAATTTAAAAATTCATTTTTCAAATTGGCATGTCGGGTATCAGGAATACTAGGTATTACATAAATTGATTTCACATGTTCAACTAAAGAAACAAAAAAATAAAAATGCTAAATGTATCTTCAGTAACAGAAAATTCTCCGAAGATGTGTTTGAGCTGCTCTCTGTAGGCTCGTCCTGACTCTCTCGGAGCAGAAAACGAAGATTTCATCTGTGAGTTTGTTAAATAGGCTCGAAGCAGACATAGCTTTCACATAATCTTAAAAATATGGTCTTTATAGTTTTATATAACTATATTTTACGAAATCTAATTAGTTTTTAAATTGCGTAAACCACCTATTCCATATTACCCAACTATTACATATTAATCGCCATTTGTAACTTTTTTTTTCAAGTAAATTTTTTGTAACAGCATTTTTTTTTTTTTTTTCAGTGACATTTCAATACAAATAATTACACTGTGTATTCATGAGGATTCTAGGAACTTTTATTAAAAACAAGTTAGGTTATTTTAAGAAATGTAAATGGCATTCCATAATACCCTCCTCTACTTTATTGAAAAACAAAAAAAAAATCGGTGAGCTTCAATCACTGTATTCTGGTCCAGGTGTTTTAGACACATTTTTTTCAAAATGGCCTACATTGATTTTATTTTGCATATATTTCTGCTAGTGTGCTGCATAATCATCATTTAAGTGTCTAAATATTTCCTTTTCAAGGCAAGAAATTCATTATGATGGTTTGTTTAGTTGCCTGAGAGCTAAATGCTAACGAAGCTGTCTTCTACCCAATTTTTACTTTCTTCTATATTCAATAGAGTAAAGTACTGCATTCGTAAAAATATTCGACTTCTGGTTTTCGATTGATTTACATATTTTGAGAGGGCAAGAACACGATTTGACCATTTTTAGAAAATGTGTGTCACACACACACACAGAGAGACAAAAATGAGAGAGAGAGAGACAAAAATTTTATGGCACCTGTATCTCCGGAACTACTGCTCAGAATTGCATACAATTTTATATGTAAATGCAAATTAGTGCCGACCGACTTTTGGTGTCAACCGCTCAACAGATGGCACTAGTACACAGCGATTTCAGCAATTTAAATGGAAGGCAATATCTCACGTTCTATTGAGTGCAATCAAACAAAACCTTATGTGTATGAAAGCCAATATGAGACTGGCTAATTAAATTTGAATGCTTATCTGCCAACAGGTGGCGCTGCTATACAGCGATTTTCACAATTTAAGGGAAGGCCATATCTCAGGAGCTGCTGCACAGAATTGCTTATAAACTTAGACGTAGAGGCGCTTTGACCTATATTAGCGCTTATAAACTTTTAATGTCTTCCGATGAGCAGCTGGCGCTGCTAAGCAGTGATTTTCGCAATTAAAGGGAAGGCTATATCTGAGGTTTTATTGCGTATCACAAAACAAAACTTGATATTCGAGAAGGCCATTAAGAGACATTATGCTGATTCAAATTGGATGTTTATAGGCCATTAGGTGGCGCTACTATACTGAAAATTTCCTCGAAAACTGGAAGGCTATATCTCAGTTTCTATGGCAGATATCAATACGAAACTTGATATATGGGATAACCGTTATAAAAATTTACTTTGTAAGATTATACTTTGTATTATTTATAGACAATATTTATATGTACTTTGTATTATTTATAGACAATAAAAATCACTTTTATTGTATATTTAATGTTAGTTTTCTCTAAGATAAAAATCATTTGCATTCATTTCGTTAGATAATTTTAATAAATAACAGTTTTAATGTATTATTTGCACTTAGTGAATTTGCATAAAAAAATGTAGAAGAAAGTTTTGTGGTGGTCACAACATACTAATTTGTGTTTGGCGTTCTAAACGATGTAATTTTTACTTTGTTTTAATGACTAAACACCAAGTCTCTCAGTAATATTACCTGTATTTACACAAAATAAAAATTTTGTCGTCATGATAACTTCTAGATTAATACTTTAATCGATTTAAAGTTGGGCAGCAAACATATCTTACAAATATCTTGGAGGAACTCATTAACCATGCAGGGGTGCAGAAAAAGTTCAGATCTCGGAAATTTCCCCCAAACACAGTATAAATTTTTCTTAATAATTCAAAAATCTACTTTGCTATACAAAGTCATTTTTTTTTATGTAAAAAATATTTAAGAGAATAAGTACACAGTGTAAAATGAAATATCATGGTGAACTCGTGGCCTTCCGTACAATTTTTTGCAGCCTGCGAGGAGACTAGCCGTAATTAAAATTCGACAAATTCAGTTTACAGATTAAAAATCAGTAAATCATACTGATTTTTACAATGAAAATACCTATCAACGATTATGGTAGTTTATGGCTCACTTCTGGTGCTCACACTACCAATCACAAAGCTTCCAAATTTGCCCCATAGGTACCTGGGGCCCTGCAGGTGTGCACCTCATCGAGATTTTTTCGAATTTGAACATTTTAAATTCATGTTTTTTCGATTTTAAATATTGGTTTTTGTTTCATTTCTCATGAATTTATTCTTTTTTATGTAATCATCTGCGTATCTTAGCAACCGGTTATTAAGCAATTTATTTTTCATTTAATACATTCATATTTGAAGGCGAAATCTTTTTTCTCTTTTTATTTATTATATTTTTTTCAAAATAAAATAGTAATGCAGTAGAAAAAATTAAGTTTATTGAATTTAAAATTAAAAAATATATTTATAACAGTTATGTTTATGTATAATTTTTGTAGTATAACAACTTTTTTTTAATATAATTTAATTTTTTTTAAAGAATTCTTTATATATATATGTTACCGTTAAAGCTCGAAATCCGTTAATGTGCAGATTACCTAGCTAATCTGCAGATTAACTAAAATGACCCGTTAAAGTGTGGAATCAAGAGTTTTCCGCATTTTAACTAGGTAATCTGCAGATTAGCGGCTTCTGTGTCGTTAAAGTTCAAATGTTTGTTTCGAGCCTTAGTTTTTTTACATTCACTATGACGTCAAACAGTCATGTGATACAGATACGCGAATGACCTTCAAACACAAACCAAAACTTTCATCCTTTCCGCTCCGCTTCCGCTATGATAATTGGTAAACGCAAAACTTGGAGCATCGAAGACACGAAGACATGGTTATTATAGATTTCTTATCATGAGCAACACAAAACTTAAAGTAACAAGTAAGTTATAATTGTTTTAATTTTGATTTTATTTCTTCTTTTTTTTAATTCTGTCAATATAAGTTTGATAAGGGTCTGCACTGCATTTTATTATTGAAATCTAATATTAATCTAAACGCTCTATCTCCTGAAACTTCATTTTGAATTATGAATATTAAAATTTACATCACAGTAATTGTTTCCTCCCGAAATAAAACTATTAAAACACACAACTTTTTAAAACTAATTTATTTAAAAATTGATTTAAATTACTATTACTTACTGAAAAAAAAAAAAAAAAAAAAAAAAAAAAATAATTTTTAACACTGAAAAATATGGCATTCAATATTATGGCTTTCTTTAATAAATACTTAATATGAAATTTTTATGCATTTTTTAGCATTTCATTACATTTTGTTGTTGTTTCTTTTAACTAAGTTTCCTTTCAAGTTTCCTTTATATATTTTATATATCACGATTACATTTTTATTTTTATTTTGTTCGCTTTTTCAGATAATTTCGTTGTAGTTTGTCACATAAAATGTGTTAATACAGTTTTTTTTTTTTTTGTAAAATTAATATATTTGCTAAACTTGTACTTGTTACTAAACTTGTACTTGGTACTGCAAAATATAGTTTAATAAAGCATTGGAAAACAAACATTTTAATTTTCCTGCGGTCTAAAAATTATTAAAGCAGTTTTAATTATTGGAAGTACTTCTTAAATAATGCTTCTGAATTGTCTAATTTAATATTTCTTTATCGAATTAAAAATTGGTGCATAACTTTTTTAAAAAAATAGTAATAGCAATGCAAGTTGTTAATAAAACTTTTTTGTTGTTAATAAAACTTTTTTTTTTTTTTTTTTTAAATGGTTAAATATTTTTATTTTGAAAAGAAATCATTATTGTATTACAATTCTAACTTTCATTTATAAAATAGAATTTATTGAAAGCTATTAAAGTTATTATACTTCATATTAAAAATGCATAACATCTTCAAACTTATATTGACAGAATAAAAAAGATGAAATAAGTAAAAAAAATAAAACAAATATAACTTTAAAACACATAAAAATTAAAACACATACAGATTAAAATAAGTAAAGAAAGAAAGAAAAGGAAAGAAAACTATTTTTTTCCCCCGAATGAAAAAAACAAATATACAACACAGCGTGCTGTAAAATTACAACACCAGATATCTTATTTTCACTTTAACGAGTGCCTAGTAGGTAATGTGCAGATTATCTAGGTAATTCGCAAATTACCTAGGTAATTTGTGACATGAAACAATTTTCCTCACTTTAACGGATCGCTCTAGTTAATGTGCAGATTACCTAGCTAATCTGCAGATTAACTGATTTCTGCACTTTAGCGGTAACATATATATATAGATATATATATAGGTATATAGTATTTGTCGGGAAAAAATGGAAGTATATAGTAGAAAGGATTAAACTGATTGAAATTTATTTATTTATTTATTTATTTTTATATATATTTAATTCCATTTAAAAGAAAACCCATTTTTTTTTTTTTTCATTATATTGGTCCGAATCAAATTGTAATATAGTGTAAATAGCGTGAGCTATAGAATATATGGTCTAACAACTAAAATATCTAAGTATTTATTTTATGGGAATTATTAATTTTAGTTATATAAGCACAATATACATACATAATTGAGAAAGGGTTCAATAGAGCTGTGCATACCACGTGATTTTAGCATAGCAACCCACCTAGCAACCGTAACTGTAGGACAACCGATGGCTGTGTTTACTATTGCACAACGGGGATTCTCACGTATTAAAAAGTTATAAAGAAAAAATTTCTATAATTAATTGCATAAATCCGTAAAATTAATCTAAAAGGAGTTTCTACAAATGCTAAAAACATTCCCAGATGCAGTTTATGGGTGCAACTGCAATTATCTTGTGTTCAAAATGTCTGAACATAATACGTAAATATTACCATGCCTATAAAAGCTTGTAAGCATACACATTGTTTGTTTGCCGTTGGATTCATTAAGTTTTTGTACATAAAATAAATGTGTGGTTGTTGGAAAGACACAGGCTTTATAACTAATACAGTGGATTGCGTTTATTTTTATGATGCATACTTATAAATCGCTTTTCCGTTTCAAAATATAATTGTAAACAAAACATTTAATATTTGCTAACTACTCGGTAATTTATATTAAACAACGTTTGAAAGCATAGAGTGAAATAATATTTATTTTAACATAGTTGTAATACATTCCATTAAACAAAATCTTGTATAAGTTATCAAATAAAATATGTTTTTATAAGTTATCCATATTATCAACCTATATGACTAATGTATTATTTTTCTTTAAATTATACAAAACAAGTAATTTATTGATTGAAATAAATAAAAGACAACATGTTAAAAATTCTATTTTGAAGTAACAATGGTAATTTACATGAAATTAGATTACATTTCATAAAACACATTTTGAAGAGTTCAAATATGTTCAGATGTATAATTCATTGTTTTGTTATTTATTTTAAAATAAATTATCATTTCTTTACTTTTTTTTTCACTTACAATTCATTATCTAGAGAAAAATATAGCACTCAAGCCAATTTCCAAATGGATTCCAATTTCAAAAACATACTTATGATTTCAATTCATCAGTGTGTGTCTGTGTTCCTTTCCATGAATGTTTTAGAATGCTTTGAAATTGATATATGATTCAGGTTTGCATGTTTCCAATTAAAAATCTATAAATAATAGCACTATTTTTTTTCTGCACGGGGGCTCAAATTTGTTACAGTCTATGATAGTATTTCTTTAAAGCTTTTATTATTATCTTTATACTGCATAATATGTTATATTAACCCTTTCAGCATTAAAGCTGCCTTCTTTTATTCATCTATAGTCAAAATAAAAGAATGATGTGATGTGACTAAATTTTTAAATGCATATAGGTTTTCACAAAAATGAAATTAATAAAGTATGTGTGTAGTATTTAATATAGAATTTTTATAGTTATATTGTGTATAGTATTAAATTTTAGGAATAATTAAATAGGTTTGTTCAAAAATTACTGATGCCAGAAAGGTTAACATATGAATTTAACTTACCTTAATGTATCTGAATATTTTGTGGGACCATTTTAACCTAGTGCTAATTATATTATAAATAATCTCTAAAAAAAGAAGTTAAATTGAACATGTGTCATTTGTTAATTATATTAAAAACACTTTAAACGCACGTAAAATTAAATTTTATTTAAATGATGTTAAACAAATTTATCCGAAGCTTTTTGCTTTAATAGTAAAGCATCATCAGGGATTTTTTATTATTTGTTTCTAATTAAAAAACAAATAATAAAAAATCCCTGATGGTGCTTTACTATTAAAGCGAAAAGCTTCGGATAAATTTTTTAAACATCATTTAAATAAAATTTAATTTTACGTGTGTTTAAAGTGTTTTTAATATACCTAGCTAATTATATTCATTGTATTACTTAAAGAGTACGATATAAAGCATTAATTAGCTTACAACAAAACTAACCCAATTACCTCTCAGGTGTATAAATTACGGTATAGAAATCTGTTGCTTTTTGTGCACATTTGGGTACTTTCTACACATTTATCAATTAAATAAACTTAAAATTGCTATTTTTCTAATTGTGTCACTTATCTTGCCGAGGTACAATATGAGTAATAAATAAGTGTCCATGTACAAACCAGTCATAATATTTATATCATTTTCAGTGGAAAATATGCCATAGTGTACTTGAATAATATATCAGTTTCAAGGCAATTTAAAATATTTTTTATGGAATAGAGCAAGGAGAGTTGAATTATTGTAAGGATGGACAGTGGCGTATCCAGGATTTTGTTTCAGGGAGGGCTGAGTTAAGTTTGATAATGCTTCATAGCGCATAGAAATCTCTTAATCTTTATTTTTTAAATCTTTCTACAAAATTTCGGGAGGGGCTGCAACTCCCTCTGGATATGCTACTAAGGATGGATGATTGTAAAATTTTATCTTTTGAATAATTAAACCCAAAATTTTAAATTTTATTAAAAAATAATAACAGGGGTGTTTGTGTTCCGGGTTTTTACTCTAACCCATCTGTATTTTCATATTTCCTATAAAGTAATTTTTTGCTTTCATTGGTTGTTCATTTGTTATCCAGCTGATATGTGAAGGAAATGTAAAAGGATTGAGGGGTTCTGGCCTAAATAGTTTGAGTATTATTTGATATTTTTGGTTTTTTCTAATTTGAGGCTCTAATTTTCAGGGTTTTTACCTTTGAATCACAATCACCCCTAAATAATTTTCTTTTGTGAATAAAAGAAAAATCTAGGTTTTAGTGTTAGATTTTTCTATTTATAATATTTTATAACTTAACACTTTCGCAATCGGCATACTTTTCCTTTTTGTAAAACTGAATGCCAGGGAATATTGAAGTAAACTCAAGCTAGTTGCCACAAACTTTTGTTGTTTAAACATGGATAAAAGTTAGATATAATGTTTTGAAATGTTATTCTTGTAATTATCTGAAGGTTGAAATGAAAATTACAATTAGTCATGGAATATTAGAACGAACCTATAATGGTATTGAAGAATTAATACTCTAATAATACCATCGAAATAATACTAAAGTATTGTTTCCATAGAAATTCTTTAAATGACGTGAATTCGTGTCAGCAGTAACCAGGAATGGAATCTGAAAAGACGTGAATTTACGTCAGTGTCAACTAGCTATAGAAGTTAAAATGACGTGAATTCATGTCAGCGGTCGTGAATGTGTTAAGAAATAAATTTTAGCTTTCTTTTAATTATAAAATAAGTAAAAATAAAATAAAATGCTTAAATGAATAAATTACTTAAAAAAAAAGAAAGAAAGAAAAAACTTTTACAATCAAGTAAAAAGAAAAGCCTTTTACTTTACTTTCTTTTATAATTAAAACAAAGCTAAAGCTTATGGTTTAAGTTGAAGAAAATTATAAATATTATAAATAAAAAATATAACTATAAAACCTAGATGTTTTCAATTCATAAAAATTTAATACTTATTTATTAAAGTTTTAAACTTTGATTTTATTCTTTAAAAAAAAAGTAAAAATACAATGTTCAGATCAATAAATAAATGAAAAAAACTTTGCAAGCATTGAACCAGGGCGATGTTACCTATTATAAGCGTCATTGCAGCTACTTATTGTACTACAAAATATGTCACTGGAGCATTGAGATTTTCTTGAAGTAACTTTCATTTAAGGAATTACTGAAACTTAATTTTTTTTTTCCCTCAAGATTGCTTGGCTAGTACACGCTACTGTTTTAATATGTTGTTATTTTCAATTTCATAGTATACTAAAATTCAACCCAATTTCCTCCTGACCTGAATTCTTCATGTCGTGATTTTTCCTTGTAGAATGAAAACGTTATTGAAAAGTTGGTGGTGAAATATCATTCAACTACCAATGATTGCTGATCTGAAGATCTCATGAAAGGCTAAATTACATCTGACACTCGCTTCTGATGATTGTATTCATGCTGTGATGCGAATGTCTGATTTAATTTAGAAGTCTTGTCTTGAATAAAAAGAAATTTGAATGTAACAAAAAGCATTTAATTTTTGAAATCGCCCCTTACATTTGGTACCGATTTTGTAATGATAAGAATGATATTTCTAGTTTATTTTCCCTTTTTCCATCCGGATTTGGTAGAAGGTTTATGACAAAGAATGTAAGCTAAAAAAAAAAAGTCTTTACTAATAAAAATGTAAATTCTGGAATCTTTTCAATTCCTAGAACGTAAAAGCGAGGTTATACTGTATTTCTTTTATTAACAATAGTCAATAAAGATTTATACTTCCCAATTTTCATACAATTTCTACAAAAGATACGTATCAGATTTGTTGGGGAAAAAAAAGGTACGGATATTTTTTTCTTGCTTATACGGATCCAGATATGAATACGTACGTACCTTTTTTTTCTGGCGAATATATATCAATATAAATGCAGAGTTCCGACACATATCTAGTTTATATAGACACATGTCTAATACTGACACGAGTTTACGTCCAAACCTCGCCATGTCAATAATATCTCCCGTAAAAAACATAGCGAAGAAAAATTTTTTTTTGTACAGATTTGATTTGATTTTGGAATGGAATTTTCTAAACTCTTTTTTTTTTTTTTTTTTTTTTTCAGTATGGATCTAAAGGTTGAAAATTAATGTACCATGACTTGATGTCACGCCAAAACTATTTCTACATTTTTCATTACTTTCTTCCACACTTTAAAAGAAAATACTGGAATTAAATAAAATAAAAACCTTTCAAACTTGCCTCATTATTGGGCGGTAAATTTTTCACCTGGGCACCAGACAAAAAATTTACGACCCAATAATGAGGCAAGTTTGAAAGGTTTTTATTTAATTATAGTAATGTCTTGTTTAAATTATATAATTTTTAATGTAGAAAATACCGGATTCGTGAAAATTTTCAACCTTCGATTTTCAGTTGATTTATATGTCTTCAGATGTCCTGAAGATGTTCTGATCATTTGAAAAAATGCCTGTGTGTCTGTTACCAAAATTTTGTAGATGCTGTATCGCACAAACCTGTGGACGGAATTTAACCAAACTTGATATTTAGTAAAAATCTTGTCTTAAATTGATGCTGATTAGCTTTTGGGACATATCACCTAAAAGGTGGCACTGTTAATTAGGATCTCCTTACTTAAATATATATATATATTTCAGCTTATATAGTGTATAAATGCACTAAATTTGACATATTGTGTAAAACCATACAAATTAATTTACCTAATAACCATCTCTTACAGCAAGTTTCGTACATTTATACACTATAGAAGCTTATTGTCGTCCCTAAAATGGGATTAAATTGCAATTTAACAGTGCCACTTGTTGGCCGATATGCACTCAAACCGAATCAGCAGAGATTTATTTAATATATAACTATAAGTTTGGTACATTGTAGATGCTGAGCCTTTTCTGAAATAAGAGGATATTGCAACGTGGAAGCTCTCCCTTTTAGATGATATAGCCCAAAAGCTAATCGGAACCAATTCAAACCAAGGTCCAACCAAATATCAAGTTCGGTTAAATTAAGTCCATTGGTTTATGAAGTACAGTGTTCGAACTCAAAAAGACAGGCATTTTCTAAAAATGGTGAAATTGAGTTCAGGAAATCTCAAAACGTGTAACTTCATTGAAAACCAGAAATCTAAATTTTTCTTATACTTTTTTCTTATATAGGCAGAAGATAGAATAATAATAAAACCATTTTTTTTTTAAATAGGTAGTCAATTTCAGTTAATTCAAATGCAAGGAAATCTCAAAACGTGTAAGTTCATCAAAAACCGAAAATCATTTTTTTTTTTTTTTTTTTTTTTTAATACTTTCTTATAAATGCAGAAGATAGAATAATAAATCCATTTTTTTTAAATAAGTAGTCAATTTCAGTTAATTGAAATGCAAGGAAATCTTACAACGTGTAAATTCAGCAAAAACCGGAAATTGAATTTTTTCCCTTATCTTTGTATGCAGAATCTAGTAATAAATCCCCTTTTATAAAAATAAGTAGTTAATTGAAATGTAAGGAAATTTCAAAACGTGTAAATTCATCGAAAACCGGAAATCATTTTTTAATCTTATACTTTCTTCTTATATTGGCAGAAGATATAAAAAAAGAAAATAGATTTATTATTCTAAGTAGCTAATTTCAGTTAATTGAAACGCAAGGAAATCTCAAAACGTGTAAATTCAGCTAAAACCGGAAATTGAAATTTTTTCCGTATCTTCTACTTTTTTCTTATATATGCAGAATCTAGTAGTAAATCCACTTTTATAAAAAATAAGTAGTTAATTGAAATGCAAGGAAATCTCAAAACATGTAAATTCATCGAAAACCAGAAATCAAATTTTTTTCTGAATCTTACACTTTCTTCTTATATATACAGTAATAAATCCATTTTTATAGAAGATATAGTAATAAATCCATTTTTTTAAATAATAAGTAACCAATTGGTCTAAGTGTATGAATAAAAAACTTTTTTTTTTAAATTTCTTTAAATTTCTGAAGAATCATCTGTTTTAACAATAATGCATCTGTCTGGCAAATCAACGTCTTTTAATTGAACACGCCCATCTTCTATGCTTTGAGGTCAACTGTGTTGCCATTCACAAGACACCATGGCACAATTTTATCCTTCCCAAAAGAAAAGATCACCAAGGGGGTTCCGAAACAATGTATGTTCTGTAAATACGCAACCAGGAAGACGAAGATGCATTAAAAATTAATATATATATATATTAAAATATATATTGCTCTCTATGATTGCATCACGTGTATATGGGGTGGGGTGCACTGTAAAAAATATGTCCTATTTTCTGCCAGAAATTTTCTGTAATTACAAAAAATACGTTCCAACAATGTAATTTTTTCATAAATTACGCATATTTTCTCAAATTACAGAGAATTTCTGGAAACAAATAGGACATATTTTTTACAGTGTGGATGGGGAATGAAGATAGGAGAACTGCTTATTGATTATTTTCCTCCCTAAATAATACCGAGAAAAAAGAAAGGAAAGATGTCTTCAATAGATTAATTGTACAGCCATCGATGTTTCGTTACAATTTTTTGTCTCAGTGAATTGTTTTAGTCCCCCCCCCCACACACACACACTTTTTTTTTTTTTTTCTGGTTAACACGAGCAAGCTGAAAATTTTGGAGAAAAGAAAAAGAAAACAGATTAAAAATTTTATAAATAAAAAATTTGAGCCGATAAAAACTCGACTGATTTTAAAATTTCCCACCCGGGGCAGGCACCCCCTTCTCCCCCCTACGCCATGCCACTGAGTTTAGTGGACGCTTGTTGGCAAATGTAATATTGTATTATTTTAATATTATTCTGTGTGTGATTAGAATTAAACAATAAAACTACAAACACTATGCTTGAAATTAATAAGAAAGCACCACAGAACTGGCGTTTTAAATTATTACATACAAAACTTTGAATAAACACCAGAAAATGCAATAAACTTGCAACAATTGTTTTGGGTCGAAAGAGCACACCACCATTCATCAGACGTACAAAGTAGGCATGAGTACTGCAGTCAAAGCGGCAACTTTATTCGAATTGTAAGTAATACTAAGCTTGAAACCCTTTTTTGTACATTTGAAGTTCACAACACACATAAATAGGTAAAAATTATTATTAATCCATCTTCCAAATTTTTTAATTTAGTATTAGTAGTTGCATTTTTAAATCTTTTTAATAAGATTTACCACATACACACGCAGCAGTATGACAAATTTATTTTATAAATTAAAAATGTTTTCCATGATTTTTAGATGAATTATTAATTTTTAATTAGATTCAGGTTTTAGGGGGCGGCCGAGCAGTTCTGCGCTCAAAGCTGTAAGACATGAGGTACCGGATTCGATCCTAGGTCGCACTCATCGACCTAGCTGTTTGGAGTTTTTCGTAATTTTCTCCGAAACTTGTGTAAATACTGGCTAGGATACAGGACCTACAGCAGTCAATCAGCCCTATTCCCAGATCCAATCCAATCGGGTTCTTATTCTTAGTGCGGGTTTGGGTCAGTTTTCGCGTTGAATAAAATTTATTTGTCGGGTTGACTCTACTCTATACTTTTAATAGTTTATAGTACTGCACCGAGTAGCACTTTGGCCGAGTACCGAGTAGTTGTAAGAAAGAATAATTGACATGAAGAATTTTGCACATCTTGAAATTTAAAAATGGCTTTTTGAACACGAAATTAAGTTAAATGGCAAACAGCATGTTTTCATGAAACATTTCAGAATTTTTGTAGTGTATATACACAATTAGGTTCATTGTTATATTTGATACTTCCAGCTTAGTGGATTATTAAAACCATAATAACTGATAACTTCATTCTTTATTATATAGTCTCTCTCAGATGCGAATCAATCTCAGATAATTCTTAGAGAATGTAAAAGTTCCCATACACTCAGGCTTAATTTAAGATGCATGAAGTTCACATGAAATGAGAACATTAAAATAAATATTTTATGATATCATTTCAAACATGATAGATTTCATTAATCTTCAAATTCTAGAAGAGTAAAAAAGATAGATGGTTTTGTGCCATAATTTGAAAAATAACATTTTTGGTTATTAAAATATATTTAAATAACATTTTACTGTATTTACCTTTTTCATAATTATTATTTTTTAAATTAAAAACCAATCTTTTCTTACAGTTTTAAAAGTGTCTTACTTTTATTTGAACAAATATGTAACTAAAGTTTTATTTACTCTATTAGTATTATATAAGGGTTCTTTTTTCTAAAATATTTTATTTTTGTCTGTTTTATAGATACAATAAGTTTTTATAAAAACAAAATTGTACATTACACGCATACAAGTTGGTTATACTCAAATTCTTGTAACTAAAATGGATAAGTTCATATCTTGAATCGTCTCTATACAGAGTTTGGTGGCAATCTGCTTGCTCGTTTTAATTGCAGAAAGCTGTTTGCAGCAAAAGTTTAATGACTATGTTTATATTTTCATATTTTTAGTTTAGTTATTAATAAACAACTCTTATGAATACATTTCTTTCAATAATACATAAAATAATGAAATTCTTACAACTACTCGGTATTGGCCGAATACTTACTCCATATTTGGCCGAGTACCAAGTACTCGGCAAACTGGCCGAGTATATAATGAGTACTACGTACAGCTCTAATAGTTTATTAATGTTAACTATTAATAATATGTAAAATTTATTATTTCAACAATAAATAATAATAAAGAAATAAACCATCACTGATAACCCCTACATTAATCTAAAAAATGCACAAAATTCCACATTTTAGTAATCACTAATATGCATGTATGTACATTTAGTGTACATGGGAAAAAAAAAAAAAAAAAAAAAACTAGATCTCTTTTTTACCATGATGTGCATGAACCTAAAAGATGTACAATGTTATGCTACTTGTGTAATTATAAGTAATTAATATAAATATTATTAGAAAAATATTATGAAGAATAAATTAACCATATTATTTACATTAATGTAGAATTTGGCAATTATTTATTTTCATGTGGATATATAGTGCAAGTATAAAAATAACAAACTTAAAACAGCATATTCACACTTTTTTTTTTTAATTATTCCAAAATGCTATGATTATCCTGAATTGTAATTTGAACACAGCACCTGGTGACTGATGGTCACAGCATAAGGGAAAAAGTCATTTAAAAAGAAAAAAAAAAAAGACTTAGTGTGTTATGAATTGATACACAATATAAGTATACTTGTTTTCGCTTTAAATTTTTCTCTCCTATGAAAAATCTTTTAATTGTAAAACAGGCACATAATTTAACTTCATGCAAAAAGGGATGACTGTAATATCATTACATGAAGAAAAATTAACTTTGCTTTAAAGAAAAAATAAAAATCTGTCTTGTAAAACAGTGATTTCCTACAACAAATTATTTTGAAGTGGTTAATCGGACCGTCGGTGTGACTAGTGTACAGGCTATTCGGACCATCTTTTCCAAGGAGAATAAGTTAACACTGATAAAAGAGTAAAATTTAGAAATAATATATTGTATCTTGTCCCTGTGCATGAAAAATTATCTTTTTTACTTTGAGTGTGGGAGTGGGGTAGAGATTAATTATTTTCACAGAAATTTTGTGCTCAAAATGATGCTAAAATTCTTCATAAAAGGGCAATAACTCAAAATAATTTTTATAAAGCAAAAATAAAAATAATGAAGATTTCGAAAATTGAATAAAAATAAAAAATGCAACATGAAAACTTATCTTAGTAAATGAGTATTTTCAATCTTTGAAAAAATCTTCGCAATATGTTTGTTTATGAATATGTATAAATAAATCTGCATATTCTACTACATAGATGTTATTTGTTTGTTTTTATTTCTTTTCCTTTTTTTTTTTTTTTTTTTTTTTTTTTTTAACAATTAAACTATTCCAATATAATTCGATGCAAACCAAACCCAATTTTCTATACAAATATATGAACGATTTTTCTGAAAATGACTTTTATACTTATTTTAGAATGTTTTCTAACAGCAATGTTGAAGTAAACCTGGATTGTAGATCAATCAATCGCATTATACACTTTCAAAATGTTAAAAGATTGAATTTGCAGTTGAAACAAGCAGAATAATTAGTATATTACAGAGAAAATTCAAGATCAAACAAGCAAAATCATTATTATGATCAGCACAACAAGGAAGCAGTTCGAATAGCCCCCACACTAATCGCACCGACAGTCCGAATAGCAACGGCTGAA
Organism: Salticus scenicus; assembly: GCA_963930645.1. Lineage (NCBI taxonomy): Eukaryota > Metazoa > Arthropoda > Arachnida > Araneae > Salticidae > Salticus > Salticus scenicus. Next base: position 27,381,367 of record OZ005662.1, read on the forward strand.
TTATTTACGCTTAGTAGTAAATGAGGAGAAAAAATTATCTTAGTTGTTATAACCTTTTGCACACATTAAGAGTAATATGTAAACAAATGCTAAGCTCAACAAAAAAAATCATCTTTTTTCCAGTCATTCTACTCTTTCTGATATTTAATTTATATATTCAATTGCAGGGGTGCAGAATATGTCCGAACGCGCGGACGATGTTCGGGGGAAATTCTGGCTGTCTGGGGAAATTTTGAATATGTATTATCTTAGAATAAAATAAAAATGAAAACGGAAGTAAGACAAAATTACTGAAAAAACAAACTTTCTAATATTAAACTACAAATTAACAGCTGTATTCTTCTGTTGCAAGTGTATTCCCTTTAAATACCCATTACCCCCCCCCCCCCAAAAAAAAAAAAAAAAAAAAAAAAAAAAAAAAAAACTTTTAGATAATAGGTTGATGCGTTATTTTGGGGGATATTTAGAATGTGTTCTGGGGAAATTTCAGAGGTCTGAACATTTTCTGCACCCCTGTTCAATTGTACATACATTTCAGTTTTTTATAAATTTGAATTATAAAATAAAATTTAACATTTCTCAGAAAAGTTTATTATTACATATATATATATATATATATATATATTTAAAAAAAAGAGAGAGAGAAAACTTATTTGATCAAGACAATTGAAATATGAAAACACAAAGTTTCAGCGTTTGCATGAGAAATGTTAGTTTTTCTTTTTGTCCCTTATAATTTTATTTCTCTATGACACACATCATGTACATTTTTTTTCTATTATGATATGCAATATAAAGCAATAGGTATTGCATGAAAAAAACAGCAAAACTAATCTCTGAAAAAAGAAGTAAAAAAAAAAAAAAGTTATATTTTAAAAGTAAAGTTTTGTAAATAGAAGCTTGATTCAAGGCATGTGGGAATGAAATACTCCTAGATTACTATTTATTTATTTAACAATTTAAAAGGCAAGAAATGTAAAATATAATTTTATTAATCAAAATTTATCATATTATCACCTTTTTTCCAGTCATTCTACTCTTTCTGATATTTAATTTATATATTCAATTGTACATACATTTCAGTTTTTTATAAATTTGAATTATAAAATAAAATTTAACATTTCTCAGAAAAGTTTATTATTACATATATATATATATATATATTTAAAAAAAAGAGAGAGAGAAAACTTATTTGATCAAGACAATTGAAATATGAAAACACAAAGTTTCAGCGTTTGCATGAGAAATGTTAGTTTTTCTTTTTGTCCCTTATAATTTTATTTCTCTATGACACACATCATGTACATTTTTTTTCTATTATGATATGCAATATAAAGCAATAGGTATTGAATGAAAAAAACAGCAAAACTAATCTCTGAAAAAAGAAAAAAAAAAGTTATATTTTAAAAGTAAAGTTTTGTAAATAGAAGCTTGATTCAAGGCATGTGGGAATGAAATACTCCTAGATTACTATTTATTTATTTAACAATTTAAAAGGCAAGAAATGTAAAATATAATTTTATTAATCAAAATTTATCATATTACAAATAACAGTGCCATATGAAGTTACAGTAATTACTACAAACACAAAACTTATGATCCATATAAAAATTCATAACTGTGATATTTATATTTCTCACCTTGCAGACAGTAAGTGACGAAATTTTTTGTTTGCAAATATACAATAGCAGATTCACACAAACACTAATAAGTCTTTGGATTATATGAAATTTCAAAAACTGAAATAACACAAAATGTTCTATAATTATATCAATCAATGTTTACAGTCGCTAGCACAAGATAATTGGATGAAGGTTTTAAATATTAATATAAACAATAACTTATAATAGAACAACGAATAAAAACTTTAACGATATATAGTTTCTTTCAGTTTTGAAATTACTAGTTAATAAAAGCATATAAAGTTTCTTGGGATACTTTTAACTGTATTGCTACATGTTCCTGTTGCTGTCAAAGCAACAATCCATTTTGGCTTTTTTATTTCGAAATTTTGGAGTACATCGAGTAGGAACAGCAACAATTCTGAAGATACGTTTCAATCCCTATTTCCAGTACTCTCACAAATTTCACAATGACAAAATTTGAGCATTAAAATTAAAGATAACAGGAAAAACATATAAAAACGCTATATAAATAGACTGGGAATTGTAGGTCGGTTGTCCTACAACAGTTAACAGTTACAAAAAATAACTGTTTGTGACGTCACCTTGCACAGCTCTATATTTGGTGTGGAAACCTTTTTTTCTCAATACAGCTTGGATACGATCAGGCATGGAAATACATAATTTTTTGCAGTAGTCTGGTGTAATTTCTGTAATCCATACTTGTTTTATAGTTTCTCTTAAGTATGAAAATGAAGTGGTGTTACGCTTAGCAACTTTGCGCTTTAAAATTACCCAACTGTTCTCAATTGGGTGTAGATCCGGGGAATTTCCGGGCCACGGCCCAAGGATCTGAAACCCCTGCTTTGCAATCCATGTCTTAACAGATTTAGTCTGGTGGCAAGGTGCTCCCATCATATTAGAAGTGTGTGCACTAGGGGCTCAAACCAGCCTAAGGCTCCTATATATGGGTCATTCTCTGAAAAGTGGGCCCTTAAAAAAAAAAAAAAAAAGGTAGCCTAAATAAAATTGCTCCATTTTTAATTTTTTTTTTTTTTTTTTTTTTTAATTTTATGCATGTACACATACGTTACAGTTAATAAAAAATAATATAAATCAAACTGCATCTGATAGTTTTTAGAAATAGTATTATTTTTATTAATTAGAAAAATAAAGGAATGATTGTGAGGGAATGACAAATTTCTTCTAGAAACTACTTTATAAAAATATGATTAGGTTTAGTTGTATTTTCAAACACTAAATATTTATTAAAACATATTTTTATTACTATAATAACATAAAAAAGCAAATTTGATTTCTTTTAGTTAACTTTATAATGAATGAGGGAATGACGTATATTTAAAATACTGTATTTCAATCAAACGTGTGAGCGCCTTATGCAACTCATTGTAAAAAGTTTCGAACAGAACACAAAATGCCTTTTTTTTTTGCTGCTATACAAATTAAGTTTGACTTATATAAAGCACGTGCTGCCATTAATGGAGTAAGTAGGGGTGTGATTATAGTTTGATATCTAATAACAGGTACAACAATAAAGTGTGTTCTAATTTCTTTCATTGCATAATATATAAATGTAGTATAATGGATAAATATTTATTAAAGTATGTTTAATAAATTTTCAATGAAAATAATCTAAATATACGTGCTTTAATACCATAGAAACCCTTTTATTTACTGACATGTGTGAATGGGGACAAAAATAATGTGTTGTTAGAAATATTATTGTTGCTTATTGCTTTTGTTGACCGATCGTAGTTTCAGATCAGGATTTCTTAAAATTACAAGAAAGCGATAAGGACGACAAGCGGGAACACTATTCTCTTCTGAGGCAAAAAAATGGCGGCGAAGCTTCGGCCTGTACATTTCATTTAAAGGGCTCTAACCTAGCCGAAGTGCGCCCGGGGCGGATGTTTATTCTGCCGCCTTTTAAAAAGTTTAAAAATACTTTAAAATGTCAAAAACTGCATATGCACGTATATAAATAGGTATTTATAATAATAAAAAACTTCTTGGCATTTGTGCATCTGCCTGTGCAACTGTAGTGTATGTAAACTTCCACACATCACAGAACAACAAAATTTGGCGGCCGCCCAGACGGTGGAGTGGTTAGCGTCCCTGACTTCTACACAGTTGGGCCCGGGTTCGAATCCCGGAGAAGGCATGGATGTCTGTATTGTCCATGTTCTTGTAATAAAAACTTGTTAACCCTTGTGGTGTGGATTATTCGAGATATAAGCGGCCCTAGAGGCAAGCAATAGAGCATTTTCTCGTGACGTCAATAATTAAAGGGCACCCTGGCGGTTGGCAAAAAAGCTCGATTTTCCCGCGCCCACCATTGAATTTCCGTTGGTAATCTCTGTACCGCTTGCTTGTGTTTTCGGCGTTACGACTTTTTTTTTTTCAACTTTTGGATAATATTTGTGTTTTTTGTTTTTATTTTTTTCCATTTTTACCGTTTTTAATTCTCAAATGGTGTCAAGTTGTTGTGCAGTTGGCTGTTCTTACAGACATGTCAAAGGGAATGCTGTTGGGATGTATCGCATTCCAAAAGAAAGCGGTAGAAGAAAATTGTGGATCAAAGCCATTAAAAGGAAAGATTGGGAACCCTCTGCATCCACTAGAATTTGTGGAAAACATTTTCAAACAGGTAAGAATGTATATTAATATATCCAATAATATAACTATACATTCATTTCATTTCAGCATAAAGTCTTGTATAGCTTGTGTCTTATGCAAGCCATTACTTAAACGTATTTACCGAAAAAAAAAAGTATTATCGAACATGATTAGATTTTATTATTCAATCCTTCCGCAATCGTTAGTAGCACAATCAAAATCTCTGTGTGACTCTTCAAGAATATTTTTCTTTTAATGAAATGTAAACGAAAATAAACAACCTTTTCCCCTTTTCTTTTTAAAAAATTTATTTATTAGCATTTAACAATAGAGTACCGTACATAATATTTAACTCTGAAACTTTTCATTGTCTGTTACTAATTGGAATTTTAATTGATTTTTCTATTAGTAAAATGAGTAGATTGTTCTGCATTACTGTTTTAGAACATTAAAGAATGTGTTCATTGTAATAGTAAATTTCATGTATAATTGATTATGGTGATGCAGATATCCAAATATATCCCAATGCCATTGTTGATTATTATTGTTTCAATGTTATTACTATATGTACATTTTATATTTTTAAAATAGCATGATTGTTTTGTTAGAGTAAAATAAATATTGATTCCTTCAAAGTAGCTGTTATAGGCTATGTAAAAACACAATGTACTGTTTTTGAATAATTAATTTTTTTGCCCATTGTGTTATCAAATATGCACTATTTGTTTGAGTCATAATCTAATAAAATGTATGTTAATAATGTTTCTTTTTAACTTATTCGATAAATTCAACTTTTTATTTTATTTGTTTTGTAACTCGTTTTGTTGTGTATTTAATATGTTAGCTGATCGAATGTAATCCATCCATGCAAATAATATACTATTAATGAATAATATATATACATATTTTTTTCTTGATTTAAAATTTTAATTACTTTTTTATTATCTAGCATATTATATCGAAATCTTATTTTTCTTGTCTAATACATAGTCTGAACATTTTTTATTCATTTTTATAATCTCAGCCTTGTTAAAAAGTGATATTGAATAATAAAGCAGAATATTGCACAACCGTGATAACTTGGCACTCGAATCACGTGTTTTCAGATGATTCGATTAATGAAATAAGGTGAGAGGTTCTGTTTCTATGGTAACACAGAGTAGAGTGGCTTCCAGATTTGGCGTTGCTAGCCCCTTTCTTAGTGTGAAATTATAATTTGAAGTTGTTGATAAACTTAATGTTTGGAGGTATTTTTAATTACTATTTAAAAGAAGTGTTCGGAGGTACTATTGTTTACAAATTTTAAAGTTTCGGCGATCAAATAACATTCAAAAAGAAATTTTGATTTTTTTAAATAAAGTAATCTTAATGGCTTCCGAGAAGTAATTTTAAAGTACAATCATTATCAGCAGAAAGGGATGAAAGAAGAAACTTAATTAAACTTTAAAAAAGTTTCTTTCTACAATATATGAAATAAAAGAAACCATGATTAATACCGTTACAGTTTTGATAAAATAAACATTAAATTAATTATTGTAATTGTCATTAAATAACATGACATAATAATATAATGGTTGTAATAAAAGTAGAAAGGAAGAAATTTAATTAATCACGATAGTTAATATTTACAAAACATTCAATTATTAGTGAATATTTACAAAAAAAAAAAAAAAAAAAAAAAAAAAAAAGGAACTGTTTTACGTATACTTCGAGAAGTTAAAAGCTAAACGAGTAAATTTTAGGGATTCAATTAATTTAAATACTAGAAATAAACATACATGTGAACACAAATTATAAGCAATGTTTAAAGCTATTTTGTTTTATCGATTTTCTGCATATCTGATAAAAAAATTATAAGAAATAATTAAAACAATATTTAAATTGACAAAAATTTAGCAATTTTCTATTGAATTAGCAACAATAGACACTTTGACTGTTCGTATTGGCGCCTAAGATTGGCGCCTTAGCTGTAAGTCAAAGAATTGTTTGGCGAAAAGAACTGCCGCCAAGCATCATTTGCATTTCATTCGCCCGCCCCTTCTTCAAAATGAACTATTCCAAGGTCGAATGCCTTCTTTTCGCGGTTGCACAGTACATATCCTGAAAACACCTTCTTTCAGATTTCCTTGATTATCTCTTGTACAGCACTAGACATATGATAAATAATTTGTTTAGCATTAATTCTTTGAGGAAACAAAGACAGCATTCTTTCTTTTGGTCTTGGTCTAACCCACTTTTATTTATTTAGCGCTTTCTAATTTGGTAGGATCACAGTGCTATACCCAGTGGTGTTTTCAAATATTAACCCATTAAGTGTCGCTATACGAGTCCAACTAAAATTTTATTAATTTTCATATGTTTTGTGTTTTAATGTGTATTTACAATGGTATGTAGTTTAAATAATTTAAAAAATATATTTAAATTGTGTTAGAAGATATGATTAGGTTTCCAAAATGAGAAATTTGACACCTAATTTAGGTAGAACAGATGTTGGAAAATTACAAAATTTCTTCATCCTTGTTTGTTATAATTTAAGAAAATAATTGTTTTATTTCATATACATTGTTTTAACTCCTGTACTCAATGGAGTTATTTCTTAAGATTTTTTTTTTTTTTTTTTTTTTTCAGAAAACAAACACCTTTGTTTGAATAATGAAAAAAGAAATAGAATTTACATTACAAATTTGTTGATAAAATTTTCAACGAAGCTAGATGTTTCAATATTAAATTTGAAAAAGTTTATCTTAATTAATTAGAGAAAAACATTTTTAAAAAAATGTTCCCGCAGTAGGAGCTCTGCCGCTTAATACACATTCTATTACATTCTAGGAGTATAGAATGTGCCTTTGACCTTTTTTTTTCTTGACAGCCAGTCATTTGAAGATAATTTTATAGAATTTAACTAAAATTATGCACACATAGACTTCCATAATATATACACCTAAAAGTAGTAATTTACTTTTGTTATTTCGAAGATAGTAAGCTAGAGGTTTTTATAAAATTCCTCTGACAGCCTTTTTATTCTAGTCACCAGTATTTTTAATTTTTACTGTGCATATTTGTATTTGAAATTTGTGTATACTAATTAGTTTTAATTAATAAATATTAAAAATACAAGTGTCTTATTGAAAAACTCTATAAACCTTGCTACAGGGAAACCAAGTGATGACAAAAATCATCCAGATTTCGTGCCAAACGTGTTTGTCTTCACAAAACCTTCTCATTCAGCCACTGTGTATGAGAAAAGGAAGAAGACACTCGAAAAGAAAAATGTGCCAGCCAGACGTGAAGAGTGTGATGTTCAGGAGGCTGCTTCAATTTTGATGCTTTTTAAGCAAAATGCAGGTAATGTACTAGTTTCTCAACTCAAATCTGACCAAAAACCATAAAGGTATATTTCATCCTAGGTTCCCTGTTGGTGATTTTTGAGATGTTACAGCCAGTTTAACTATGAAAAAAATATATATTTATTTGTTTGCCTTGTTTTATATTGCAGAATCAGAATGTATTTATTTTTTAAACTTTTTGTTAAAAATATGTTATTTGCATTCCTTTGAATTAAAAAATCCTAAGCTTTTATAAATTTATTTCTTTCCTTAAACAGATATTGTTATATATATTATAGCTAAGTATGCAGTGTGCAGTTCTTACCTGTACTATAATCATTTAATAAAGTGTTTAGATATTTATTATTTTGATCTGAAATATATTTTGCCAGTTGCATGAAATCTATATCAGGGTGCAAAATTTCCGCAAAAGGTTGTTTGGCTAATTTTTTTTTTTTTTTTCCTTTTTTTTCTTTGACTCTTCGCATTTATAGATATTTTAATCTTTTTGAAATCTCATATACAATGCATTATAATGACTTTTGATTATAGATGATTATGAGACATGATGATATATACGATACACTTTTATTTTTAATATATAATTTCAGGCATACTTGTAAAAGCATTTGAAATAGTTAGGAAAAATAAAAAAAATCAAAATGCGTAAAAAAGAAAAAAAAAAAAAAAAAAAAAGACAACCTTATTTTGTGGCAAGTAAAAAAAAATTTCGGCGAGTGTAAACTGAGCTGAAATTTCGGGCCTTGATCTGTATTCAGACATGTTACTTTTCAGCCTTTTTAAGCTTAGAAATTATTATTCTTGGGATTAATGCAAATCCGCATTAAAACTTTTTGGACATATGGGGGGGGGGGGGCAGGCTGAATTTGTGCAATATATTATTAGCAATTTCTATGCGATTGGCTTTCAAGAGATGTCAAATTCAAACTTGGAGAAAAGGAAAAAGAAATAGCACTCCAACTGCATTTTCCTAATGAACTACATTATTTTGCTAATTAATTGCCCCAGCAAACAATGCTTCTATGGAATAAATTTATTTTCAATTATAAGTAATAAGTTTGTATGCTTCTATGGAATAAATTTATTTTCAATTATAAGTAATAAGTTTGTCTGTTTTTTAAGCACTTACAACTATTTTAATTATAATTAATATGATATTCAATATAACATTTATTGTTTTGATTTTGTTTATTGTGTGTACATGTATGCAATCAGATTTAACATTTTTATTTTTGAAAAATTTATATTGTGTCAGTTGCCTGATACCACTTTTGAGGGAAGGGGGGGTCGTGAAAAGTTCAGCCTTTTTTTCTGTTAGCTTGTACCATGTCTGTATATCGTTTTCAAAGATTTTAATTAAAAATGTTCATTTATTTAGAAATTTATTTAAACTAATCGAGTACTGTTTATTTATTTTTTTTTTAATCAACATGAAGTAAAATATTTTATGTGTTATCTGGACAGGTATAATTAATTTAGTTTTTATTGAGAATATTAAACTGGTTTCATTTATAAGTGTCATAATTATTTTTATATTAACACAAGTACAACATCAATTTAAAAAAAACAAAATTGTTTTTTTATATATAAACTTTTTCTCTAAATATTTTTTTTAATAACAATTTTTAGATTAAAGTTATTTTTTAAATAGTTTTGCGCAGTTTTCTTTTTTCTTTCTTTTTTTTTTATTATTATTATTATTTTATTGAATATTTGATGAATATTGTGACAATGTTCTAACTTTCCACATCACTCTCAAAACCAGAGACCATAACGTGACCTAAATGAGAATTGCCGCCTGACAAAGTGTCATTTATCAAAATTATATTTTGAAAAATAGATAAAAGTTCAACTGTGCAGTAATGCATTAATTTATCAATGTATTATATTTTTATGTTATCAATATTTTTAAAAAACAGATATTTCTCTTTGGCGTTTATGACGTATAGTAGTTTATTCGGGTTTTAAGTACCAAATAGCAGAGAAACAAATTATTTTAAACTTTAATATTGAAAATAGTCTCTTTCGAAGGGGGATAGGGGTATTGGGGGGGATTAAGTTATTCTTCATTTTTAATTGTCAACATTATGTACTGAAGATAACTCAACATTGGGCATGAAATGTATTTCTGGCTAAACAGCCGTGTCTATTTCTTTTGTTTTTAAGGATTTAGATATAGTGTTAAATAACTTTTTTTTCCCTCTTAATATCCAGTATGATAATGTTATAATAGTCCACCACAATAGATTTACTTTAATCAAAATCTTTTGTTTTTCACACTATATCTGGCATTACTGTAACTAATAATTGTATTCTGACTAATAAAAGAAAAGTTTAAATGTGTTATGTAAAAAAGTTGCTGAAAAATTGCTATTTTGGCTTTGAAAAATTTCCGAAAAAGACATTGTGGAAAATTTTCCACCACACATCACTAACAATCAACACGTTATTTGTGTAATTCTGTTTTTTTTTTTTTTTTTTTTCCCTGGTTGTTTCATCATACATGTATAATGTAATTTGACTGCTAATTAGCAAAATGCATACTTTTCTTATACGTGTTTTTTTTTTTTTTTTTTTTTTTACTTTTTTAAACCATTCCGCCTTTATCAAGGGTCTGTTTAAATTTGTTGATTTTTTGTAAAAGGTGAGGTTTTTTATTTTAAAACTGTTGACGATTTTTTGAATGGCCTGTTTTCAGGCAAAAACAAAACCAACAGCCAGAAAAAAAAAAAAAATATATATATATATATCCTAGAGGTGTGCACTAATTTCTCTAAATGTTAAAAATGTTATGTGTGCGAAAAAGAGGAAGGCAGATTTCTCATAATCATGCAATATAGTAAGGACTCTGCTTTATGTATTGTTCAATAAAGTGGTATAACTGTTTCACAAAATTCCTCCTGCCCTTTTTTATACAATTAATGATATTAATGCTGTTGAAATGAACTATAAAAAATTTATTTCTAATTTTTAATTCCAGAAAAGAATTCTATTAATGCAGTTGCTGAACCTGAAGCGGATCCCAAAGACAAGTTAATTGACTCACTGAACATGGAGATTTTTGCATTAAGGAGAGAGAAGTGGGATCTGCAAAGACAAGTCCAACTTCTTGATCCAACAGAATCAATTTTGCTCAGTGACGAAAGTTTACTGATGCATACAGGCATCTCGTCATTACCAGTATTCACTTGGATTCTGGATCTGATCAAAGATGATATATCAGGAAAATATTTGAAACCAGAAACTCAACTTTTAATAGTTTTGTCAAAACTGAAATTAAATTTATTGTTTTCTTTTCTTGCTGGCCGTTACAATGTATCGAAAAATACTGTACGAAGAGTGTTTGATGACATTATCCCCCTTTTGGCTGGTAAATTAAAATTTCTATTAATTTGGCCCTCAAAAAAATCATTAAAGAAAAATTGCCCAAAAGTATTCCAAAATTCGGATTACAGCAAAACAACATGCATTATTGATTGCACTGAGGTGACCATTCAGAGAGCAGGTAATAATTTGGCCCGTTCTCAGTCATGGTCATCGTATAAAAATGCTCATACAATAAAATTTCTGGTTGCCATCAGCCCAAATGGGCACATCTGTTTTGTTTCTGAAGCTTGGGGTGGCCGAGCATCAGATAAGCACATTACACTGAACAGTGGTTTCCTGGATCACATAAACACAGGGGACATTGTTTTGGCAGACAGAGGTTTTATTGTAAGTGATTATTTTGTACAGAAAGGTGCAAAGCTTGTAATCCCTGCATTTGTTAAAAATAAAATGCAACTCACTAAAGAACAAATTTATACTTCTAAAAAAATTTCAAATGTCCGCATTCATGTTGAACGTGTCATCAAGCAAATCAAACGCTATAAAGTATTGCAGTCCTCTATCCCCATAAATTTTTTAAAATATATTGACAGCGTAATTATTATCTGTGCTGCGTTGTCAAACTTATGCCCTGGTATCATTAAAGATAAAAAACATTAAATTTACTTAATTAATAATTTGCTTCATTTTAATACTGTTTATCTTTTCATCCCTTTTTGTTAATACAGTAGCCTTTTACAAATGCACATTTCTAAAATTTTGCAAGCTTCAGAAATCCACACATTTCAGAATTTTTGTAAACAATGAAATTTTTGTTAATAATAATTGTAAATACATGTAAACTCTTTAAAAAGGGAAATTTTTGCTGCATTATTATTTTCTAATTGTCTAATTTTTGACTTTTTTTTTTTTTGTCTTTACTGCTCTTTTTCTATGACTTATAGCAGTCAAACTTGTCTCAAATAAGTATATAATGATAACAAAAACGAGATCTAAAATCTAAAATGTTTATTTATTCTTTTTCTATGTGCATATGTGAGAGTCTATTGTATGTCAGATTTTCCCATTTTGTGCAGTATTTTTCGAAACATTGAAAAAAAAATGTACATTTATACAGTTAAAGATCTTTATAATGCTGTCTATATAATTTGAGTTGAAAGAAAACACAAACCTTCATCAGATAAACAAAGTAGACATGAGTGCTGCAAGTAAAGCAGAAATGTATTTGTTTGCAATACTCATGCCTACTTTGTTTGTCTAGTGAAGAGTTGTGTATTTTTTCAACCAGATGCAGTTGTTGGGAGTTTCTTGAATTTTATGGTGCTCATTCAAAGTTTTGTACTTATTACAGTATAGGATCCGTTATCTGGAAACCCGTTATCCAGAATGTTCTGAAAACCAGAATGCGAAATGCCAACTACCAAAATATCTAATTATCATAAAATTAAGAATTAAAGTTATACAGTAACAGCGGTCAGAATTATAGTTTTATAACCTACTTTATTTAATGCTACGGTGTTATTTTGAGGAAATATGTTGAGCACAAAATGTTCTAAATAATTACTGAAAATTTTGCAAATTTAGGTTAGAAAATGAATTTTTATTGTATTTTTTAATAGATAAACATTAATAACACATACTTCTTAAAGTGCCCAATAGCAGATGAATTTTATCCTTGAACTCAGGTCGCATGCAAGAAGTCCTAATTGTTATAAAAAATTTTAAATAGTTTTTATTAATTTCCATTATTTTTAGAATTCATGTCATAAAATATTTAGCATTATGTGCTAAAAATATTTGAAACATTTAAGAACTATTAGTATCAGAGCAGAGACACACTACAAGCAAAAGAAAAGAAAAATACCATAGAAATTTTTGCAAAATCCAAATAAAAGGATTTTACTTTCAGGTTCAAAATTAAATTTTGTTTATTTATTTTTCATTTATTATTATTACTGTTATTTATAGTTCAAAATTCTAATAAGAATGGTTTTTTTTTTTTTTTTTTTTTTTTTTTTTTTTGTGGAAATATTTGATTAAATTAATTTATTATTAATAGGTAAAGTGTTTACGTATATATTCTTCATGTTTATCACTGCTATTCATGAATTTATTTTATACCATTTTTATACATATAAAGTGTTCCGAATTACAGAAAAACCCCTAATCCAGAATATCCCAGGTCCCAAGCTTTCTGGATAACAGATCCTATACTGTACTTATAAATGGCAGTTGAGTGGTGATTTTTATGGTTTCAAATATTTTCCTTTTATATCATTGATCTACAGTTTTCTTTTCATTGCATCTTTTAAAATGTCCGTTTTTTTTTTTTTTTTTTTCTTTTGTGTGTTTTGTCAAATTTCGTATTATTTTTAGCTGAAATCGGATAGTACTGTTTTTTGAATGTTTTAGTATTTTTTTTTTTTTTTTTTTTTTTTTTTTTAACGAAGTAATGTATAATATTGATTTGTAAATTATATAGCTCTGGATTAGAATATTTTCTTTTTATAGCATTGATGTACAATTTTCTTCTGGTTGCATATTTTGAAATGTCACACATTTCAAGTAGTAATTAATCCTTTTATTATGTCTCCAAAGTACAATAATTTGTACAACTTTTTTCCATAATAGCAATTGAATATGAAGAAATGTAATGTGTTTTTTTTTTTTTTTTTTTTTTCGGGGGGGGGGGGGGTGTGTGTCAAATTTCGTATTATAATCAGCATAAATTGGATAGTAATGTTTTTGTATTAGTATTTTTATTTATTTTTTTAAACCAAGTGTTGTATAATATTGATTTGTAAATTAGATAGCTCTGGATTAGAATATATATATATTTTTATAGCATTGATGTACAATTTTCTTCTGGTTGCATCTTCAGAAATGTCACATTTCAAATAGTAATCCTTATAATATATCTCCAAAGTACAATAATTTTTTTTTTTTTTTTTTGGTGTGTGTGTTTCGTCAAATTTCATATTATATTCAGCTTAAATTGGATAGTACTGTGTTTTAAATGTTTTAGTATTAGTTTTTTTTTTTTTTTTTTTTAACCAAATGTTGTATTATATTGGCTTGTAAACTAGGCAGCTCTGGAAAAGAATATTTTCTTTTTATAGCATTGATGTACAATTTTCTTATGGTTGCATCCTTAGAAATGTCACACATTTCAAATAGTCCTTTTAACATATCTGTAAGTGCAATATTTTGCACTGTGGCGCTTATATTCGCCGGCGAATGTATTTTGCACTGCTGCGCTTTTATTCGCCGGCGAATATATTTTGCACTGCTGCGCTTTTATTCACACATTTCAAGTAGTAATCCTTTTATTATATCTCCAAAGTACAATAATTTGAACAACTTTTTTCCATAATAGCAATGAAATATGAAGAAATGTAATGCTTTATTTTATTTTATTTTTTTTTTTTTTGGGGGGGGGGGGTGCCAAATTTCGTATTATAATCAGCATAAATTGGATAGTATTGTTTTTTTATATGTTTTTGTATTAGTATTTTTATTTATATTTTAAACCAAGTGTTGTATAATATTGATTTGTAAATTAGATAGCTCTGGATTAGAATATATATATATATTTTTATAGCATTGATGTACAATTTTCTTCTGGTTGCATCTTCAGAAATGTCACATTTCAAATAGTAATCCTTATAATATATCTCCAAAGTACAATAATTTTTTTTTGTGTGTGTGTTTCGTCAAATTTCATATTATATTCAGCTTAAATTGGATAGTACTGTGTTTTAAATGTTTTAGTATTAGTTTTTTTTTTTTTTTTTTTTTTTACCAAATGTTGTATTATATTGGCTTGTAAACTAGGCAGCTCTGGAAAAGAATATTTTCTTTTTATAGCATTGATGTACAATTTTCTTATGGTTGCATCTTTAGAAATGTCACACATTTCAAATAGTCCTTTTAACATATCTGTAAGTGCAATATTTTGCACTGTGGCGCTTATATTCGCCAGCGAATGTATTTTGCACTGCTGCGCTTTTATTCGCCGGCGAATATATTTTGCACTGCTGCGCTTTTATTCACACATTTCAAGTAGTAATCCTTTTATTATATCTCCAAAGTACAATAATTTGTACAACTTTTTTCCATAATAGCAATTAAATATCAAGAAATGTAATTTTTTTTTTCTGGGGGGGGGGGGGGGGTTGTCAAATTTCGTATTATAATCAGCATAAATTGGATAGTACTGTTTTTTAAATGTTTTTGTATTAGTATTTTTATTTATTTTTTTAAACCAAGTGTTGTATAATATTGATTTGTAAATTAGATAGCTCTGGATTAGAATATATATATATTTTTATAGCATTGATGTACAATTTTCTTCTTGTTGCATCTTCAGAAATGTCACATTTCAAATAGTAATCCTTATAATACATCTCCAAAGTACAATATTTTTTTTTTTTTTTTTTTTTTGGTGTGTGTGTTTTGTCAAATTTCATATTATATTCAGCTTAAATTGGATAGTACTGTGTTTTAAATGTTTTAGTATTAGTTTTTTGTTTTTTTTAAACCAAATGTTGTATTATATTGACTTGTAAACTAGGCAGCTCTGGAAAAGAATATTTTCTTGTTATAGCATTGATGTACAATTTTCTTATGGTTGCATCTTTAGAAATGTCACACATTTCAAATAGTCCTTTTAACATATCTGTAAGTGCAATATTTTGCACTGTGGCGCTTATATTCGCCGGCGAATGTATTTTGCACTGTGGCGCTTATATTCGCCGGCGAATGTATTTTGCACTGCTGCGCTTTTATTCGCCAGCGAATATATTTTGCACTGCTGCGCTTTTATTCGCCGGCAAATGTTTTTTGCACTGCGGTGCTCTCTTCCTGTTTCTATATCTGAAACAGCCTGTTTGCTCATTTTGTTGATGTGGTGTCACCATGTATGGTAATAATTTGTACAACTTATTACCGTAACTACTTGCCTACGACGACAAGCTGGTTCATACTCTTTGATAAATCTGGTTGTATGAAACTATCACTCGGTGGCACTCTATTCCTATTTTAGAATATACAACAGCTAATTGACAGGTAGTGAAAGTAGCTTTATAATTAATTTGTTGACGGAACTTTTATTGTTAATCAGCCGCCTTTGGCGACCAGCTAGTTCGCAATCCTTAAAAAGTCTGATTTTATGAAGCCCCTGCTTGGTGATGCCTTTTTACCGTCTCAGGTCCTACAACAGCTCATTGACATATAGTTAAATTAACTTTATTGAAAAATTTAATTGCATTAAATTCCTACTCGGTAGTGCCTGTGGTGCCCTCTTCCCGTTTCAATATCTGAAACAGCCTGTTCGCTCACCGTGTTACGATCTTTCAAAATGCTGACTTTAGCAAAGTCCAGCTCAGTTGCGCCTAAAGCACCTTATGCCCGTTTTAGAACTTACAACAGTTTCTACGCTCATACCACAAATAGATTTGAAGATTTTAACTGTAGCAAATTTTCGCTCTGTGGCGAGTAAGGCGTCACTTTACGTTTCATGATTTGAAGTAGCCTGTTCGCTCACCATGTAAAGGACCTTTGAAAATTTTGATAGTGGCAAATCAGCAACCTGGTGGTGCCTATGGTCTCCCAATCTTCTCCTTATAAGTAATTTACTAATAATCCAAATTGCAGATAGTGAATTAGTAAAATGTCAAAGTGCCTTCTGGCGACAGAGATTTGCAATATATACTCCTCGATTTCAAAGACTTTTAAAATGATATTTTACCTATGAAATTATGTTAATTAGAAGCTGAGATACAAAGGCAATACAAGCATTGTTATAACAAAATTTGTGTCTGATTTTTTTCGTGGTTTTTCTTTGAAACTTACTTGTTAAAAATCCTTAATATGAAATGTGAACGGAGTATTGTAATTCGAAAGCCTGCATCATAATTAGAATTCCAGATATTGTAATAAAGGTGTTCTGGCTTTTCTGTGGTTTTCTCTGAAACTCTCGTACGGAATTTAACGGCTTACATCAGTTTAAAAGTCCATAATTTTTCAAATGATGTATTATAAGTAATGTAAGCATAATTAGATTTAGAATTCTAGATATTGAATTATTAAAATATCAAAACGTCCTCTGGCGTCAGAGATTTGCCCCTTCCATCTCTACTTATAATTTTACACTCGAAAATATCCACAATCGATTTATCTTGCCATAATAATATATGTTTTGTTATTATAGATGTTCAGCGATCTGTTAGAAATAATATTTTGTCATACCTTAGTATATATACTTTGCAAATGTATATTTTGCTATTTGTTTCTTAAACATTTGTTTTTATTACTTCTGGGTGCAATAAATATATTTGAATCATTACTTTTGTTGTATTCTTTTGTATGCAATTAAACACAAAATAGTGGCTTTTTATTTGTTTGTTTATTTTTATTTTTTAATTTTTTTTATCCAATTCTATAACAGTAGTAATTACTGATGTTAAATACATATTTTGAGTTAAAAAATTAAAAACAGACAAAAACATCTAAGAATAACATTTCTGAATATTAAGCTGTCTTTTAATTATAGAAAAGTATCAAAGTTGATCTTCAGATTTAAAAAAAAAAAAAAAAAAAATGGTTGCTGGTGTCAAATTTTTTCTGCAAACACAGGGGTGGGAAAAATGCTAGATTTACTTGCCACTAATGACTAGTGATTTGGAGCTTAAAAAAATAAAAAAAAATAAAAATACCCATTGGGTAGGTAAATATATTTTAGGTATGTACCCAAGGTCTGTGTAAACACTAAAAAATTGAGTATTTTGAAAAATTAATAAGTTCTCTTTCTATGCAACAAATTTACATGGGGAATTTCACTTATTAAATGGTAATAAAACATTGAATCATTTGCTTTTTCTTCCTGTAGTATGCTTCTTGTTTTCGTATGTATAACATACTTGAGTTACTGATAACATAAACAAATTTTTTATTCTCGAGATACCTGTTAAGGAGCTTATACTGTGTATATATGTATACACACATACACATAAATTTTTTAATGAAATTATTTTTTGAAAGTTCTATCCGCATTTATACAAAATATTTAAAATTTAAGGGTCCTTTTTCCTTCCCCATGTAATCCAGTGGGATTTTTGTTGCTTTGTATTTTCCAGATATCTCTCTAAAAAAAGTATGATTTAAAAACCCTCCAGTTCAGATAATTTTGAACTTTAATGTTAGCTTGCAATTTTTGTAACTTTTAGATTTTGTGCATTAAAAAACTTTACACTTGCTTTTAATTAAAGCATTTTTTTTTTTTTTCTTTCTTCCCCATATCTAAAACAAATGTATAAAATAAGCAAAAAAGTTCAAAGGAGAAAAAAATTAATTTGTTTTCAGTTATTTCCTTCTGTATTGAATTGAAGAAAGATTGGATTGATAAAGATTTTTGACTTCTTGTTTTTTAAAGATGTACACGTTTTGAGGTACACAAATTGACCACTTTAAGAAAATGGTCTGCCTGTGTGAAAAATTTTGTTGCAGCTCTAGCGTAAGAACTAATGTACAAAATTGCATATAAATTTTTATGTACTTGCACAACAAAAAGAAGAAAAAAAAAAGTGCTTATAAACTTGGTACAAATTGTTAACAGATAGATATGTTATTTCTCCCATTTAAAGGAAGACTATTTCAGCTGTGTATGCTTCAATTTATTGTGTGAATAGGAAGAGGCTAAATCTGAACATTTACAGAATTTTATTGCACTAAATTTGATAAGTGAGATAATCATTATTATGAAAATGAATGTTGGTTTAATTTGCATACATTTTAACAAACAGGTGGCACTTTTATTCTTCAGCATCTGTGATTCTCCACATGCCTACTTCTCAGCATTTGGTTATTCGAATTGCTCCAAATTCCAGATCTAAAATCGTTGTGGGAAGCTGATTAAGTTTTTGTGCATGTTAAACAGTATGTAGTGCTGATATATAGTGATAGAGAAATAATTTTTGTGGTAGCTACAACATACTAGTTTAAAGCTTTTGATTTTGTGCATCTTATGAATTTCTCAATGCAATTAAATTTTTAATAAAACTATCACTCGAAATTAAACTGCATGAAATAACCCCAACCCCCCCCCCCTTTCTTTTTTCTCTATATATTCTTATATTCAATGGAAGGAGATTCATAAAAAATTTCGACTTCTGGTTTTTAATGTGTGGTGTGAGTGGGGGAAAAAAAAGGCGATTGTATGTAAAGAACTACTGCACATAATTTTCTATGCAAATGCACCTTGACATAAATTAGTATGTATCAATTTTAGGTACCAATTGCTTAACAGGTGGCAATGCTACACAAGGATTTCTGCTGTTTCAGGGAAGGTTGTATCTCAAAAACTACTGCATGAAATTGTATATAATATTATTTACAGATGCACCTTGACGTATAATGCCAATCAACTTTTGCTGTTAATCCCTCAACATGTGACACGAAAGTTATATCTCAGAAACTACAGTCGGTAACAAAAGTGTCCGAACACTAGCAAAAATCCCTATGTAAATAAAGTACACTTTGTACGGTTCTGTTAAATAAATCCTTATCGAATCATGTTCTTAGACTGACTAAGAAGAGGATTCGACAAGGATTTATTTAACAAAACCGTATGAAGTGGACTTTTTTTACATAGGAATTTTTGCCAGTGTTCGGACATTTTTGTTACCGACTGTACATATATGTAGATGAACCTTAACAAATTGTCAACTTTTGGTGCCAATTGCTCAACAGATGGCATTGTTATACATTACTATTATTAATATGTATTAAATAATTTATAATTCAAGAGAAGACTACATCTCATGTTAAATTGTATTTAATCAAACAAAACTTCATAAAAAAAAAATTAGACATTCTGATTACATTGGCTGCAAATCTGGCAATAAGTGGCACTGCTACACTGCAACATTTTGCACAAGAGCAGAAAAAATGTCATCTGCATAATAAATAAAGGAAAAAAAATTATTTGTCCGTTGTGAATTTGTATAGAAAAATATAGAACACAGTTTAGTGTGTTTTATAATTCTTTTTTTGTTAAGAATTAAATTAAATAGAATTAAAAAAAATCTCAATATAAAATTACTAAGATGAATAAAAAAAAAAAAAAGTTGAATAATTTTTTGGCAACTTTATCACCAGCTGCTGCATAATGGAAAACCTCAAAAATCATGGAAGATTTTTTTATATGTTCGCTAAACCTAATTAAATTTAATATTTTTCAATAATGCAGTGCCCGCAGCGATCCTATATTTTCGTGTTTGTTTTATTATTTTAATACCAATATTTTTTGTCAAGATTTTAAAGCTAAAACAATATGTAAAAGTGTACTGATTGAATAAGGTGGTAGAAAAATAATAAAATGCATGTAAAATATAGGACTGCTGCTGGCACTGATAATGAGAAGATTGGACCACCATGCAATAAATTTTATGATTACACATTTTTTTTTTTTTGCTGTTTTTCCCCCCTTGCTTAAATTTCAAGTATTTCTTCTTTAATTTACAATCACTTTAGCAGTATATTCCACAGCTTTTTTATAACTAGATGAGATATAAAAGTGCATTTAGCATCCTTTTCACATTGTTTCCGATATTTTTTTTGTCCAAAACATTTATTTGCCAACTTATCCAATCTAGTGCTAAATGGAAATTTTAGCATTTCTTCACAATTTCAAGAGAACATGAGATAATTTAACCTTTTCAGTGTTAGCAGTTTTTCAGCATATTTGTTTAATGACCTATAAAATTAATACAGTTTCTATTTTTCAACCTTAATTTCTTATCTTTTAAAATTTATTTGTAATAGCCTTATACTTTTCAACCATGGATGACTGATGAGAACAAGCTTAATGTTGAAAGGGTTAAATGCTATAGGAAAACATTCCATGATTAAAATTATTCAAATGAATAGGTATTACACAAAATGCAGGTGTGTTTGCGTTCATGATTTTTTTTATTTCCCAACATTAATTATTTAATGGTTATATTATTAGTAGTTTTCTAGTAATGTTTAGCAATTTAATACAGCCAAAAATATAATTCATAATTACCGGTGGGAAATAAAATAAAAAATCTGGAACACAAATACCCCTATAAATGTAAAGCATTATGAAATTAACAAAAGAAATGACAACTGATCATATAAAAATTTTATTTCTGAAATAAAGAAATAGAAAATTCTGAACGATGTATGCAGACTTTTAAATATGAAAGACAGTTTTTTTTAAAAAATGTAATGTACATAGTATTGTAAATTGCCCATATTTCTTTTTGTTTATACAAAAACAGATTTAGACTCTACTGCAAAACAGAGGTATACTGAAAAATTAAATTTGATGAAGCCAGATGCAAGGTTTACATTATCTAAGAGATCCATTTTTATTGCCCAAAAAGTTCTGATGCAATGATTTTTCTCTTAGGCACAAAGACAATATTTCCGAAATTACAAAGCTTTTGACGACTTGTACAGGAAAAAAATGAAAAATTATTAAACTTTCATGATTATGTAGTATCAGGTCATTATAAAGGTACAACCCATTAGCCATCACTAATTTAAAAAAAAAAATAAATAAATGAAGTACTAAAAAGCAGGAAAATATTTAGAATTATACAATAAAATAGCAATTAAAAAAAAAAAAATACTAAAGCAGGAAAATATCTAGAATTATACAATAAAATAACAATGAATCAAAAAAAGAAAGAAAATACAGAGAATAAGAATAATGAAGAACATGTAACACAGATTTAATTAATTAAATACAAGATTTAATAAAACACCTTCATTGGGCAGAAAAAAAATAAAAAATAAAAAATAAAATAAATAGTACCTTAAAAAAAAAAAAAAAAATTTATAGAAAATTTTTAAAATAATTCTTGTGACAGAGAAAAAAGTAAAATTTTTTAAAAACTAAAAAAACAAAATATGATATAAAGCATTAAATAGAATGTACTAAAATAATAAAAATAAAAAAAACTTTGAAAGGGAAAAAAAAAAAAAAAAACGTAGAGCACCACCAAATAGTTGACGACATCAAATGAGGAAAGTAGAAAAGAGTGCAAAAAAAAAAAAAAAAGAAAAAAACGGTCATACACAGGATGTGCAACATTAATATAAAAGTTTTTAGTGAGGAATTTAAGAGATGTTACAGTTATTTAAATGTCTCACTCAGTTATCAAAAGATCTTGTTAATTGACCTTTGACCAAAAACTGCATAAAAATAAATTAGTAAAACAGCTTTTAATTGCCCATTAGTCAAAAACCATAAAAGAATTGTTTTTTAATTGTCTTTCAAAAAAAAAAAAAAAAAATTGCATAAAAATAAATTAGTAAAACAGCTTTTAATTGCCCATTAGTCAAAAACTATTTAAAAAATTGCTTTTTAATTGTCTTCAATCAAAAACTGCATTTAAAATATATATATATGAATTTGTTTTTAATTGTCCTTCGATCAGAAACCACATAAAAAGTAATTTGTCATCATTTATATGTTAATACGTCAAAAACAATTAATCAGCAGTTTAAAAAAAAAAAAAAAAAAAAAAAGACACAAGTCCAACATGATGGAAAAAAAAAAAATGTACTATTGAATTTAAAACTATTTCTTAAGGATGGGGGGGGGGGGGGGGGTGTTTGAAAATGGTGATAGGGTTTTATGGGGAATATTGCAATGAATGAGGTCTTGTAAATAACTTTTTGAGCTACCTCTATATGGGAGGCTAGGAACAGTTAGCAAGAAAAGCTCATTTGTCAAACATGTTGTTCATGAAATAAATCAATCCACAACTAAGGGAACTAAATATTTGATTTTAATGAACTGTTTCTAGTCACCCATATAGAGATAGCCTAAAAAGTTATTCGCCAGACGCCACTGGTTGCAATGTAATATGAACTATTTGTTCATTTCATAAAAAAAAGGTACAACTTTTTCAAAAAAAAACTTTTAAGGCCGTCCTTATTGGACTGCCAAAAAAAAGAATCCCTTTCTATTCTTCTGATGTGGATGCCTGGAGTAGTCCACACCACAAAATCACAATACTGTGCGTTGGCAATGGCCATTTGGCCTTGCACCTGAAAATAATAATTGTGTGATGTTTTTAAATCACCATTTTCATCTAAAAAAAATTTTTTTCTCATTTTTGAAAATTTCATGTGGACTCATATCTTTATACTTAAAGGGACACTTTATTTCTACTACCCCTTTCCCACAGCAATCACAACAAACTACAGCATCAGGAGACGTCGCCAAATAAGGGTCAGATTCAGAAATAAATAAACCCGCCTCGTGTATTTGCAAATTGCTGTGAACAGAACTATTTTGAACAAAATATGATTCCCTTGCACATCTTTCCTTTTCTTTTCCCCATTTAATAGCCTCACACTGCAAATCTGGTGCTGTACGCAAAAAACTCAAAATAAATTTTTCATCACATTTTTTTCTCTTCAGTATCACTCCGAAGTTTGAAGAAGTGAGTCTTCCACACCTCTGATTTCGCCACAATGAATTATTTTGCCCTCTGGTCAAAATTTCAATCTGTTCAAAATCAAAATTCCTAAATGCATTAAGTAAATCTGCATTACATGTTACGACATTTCTCTTAAAAATATCCATCATGTTTGGATATTCATTCTCTGTATTTTCTTCATCGGATGCAGTATCTGTACAGCTACTGTCATCCGAACCAGAATATGCAGAAAAAAAAACAGCATTTGGAGCTATCGTTCTCAAATTACGAAACTGTTCCCTTGAGATGGGGGAAACAATTTTAGGATGCACTGTTGAAATGGTCTTTAGCTGTATTTCCCTGGGTTTAGCTTTTGACAGCTTAATGTTCTTGATGGTATCGGGCTGTACCTAAAAAAAAAAAAAAAAAAAAAAAGGTGTAAATCATTTATTGTTAAGTATTAGCAAATTAGCAACAGGAATGTTAATATTTGATATCAAATACATAATTTAGCTGAACCTCAAAAATCCAGACATTTTTTGGTTTTAGTTTTATTTTAAAAATAAGATTTTTCTGTAACTTACTGCCACATTTCTTGTGGAATGCAATTTAAAATCCTTTTTATTGAACACTGAATAATTTTACATATTTTTATACTGATTTATTGTTAATTAAGGAATTTATTTTTAGAATCTACGTTCCATCTAAAATAATGCACTGTATGTTTAACCCTCGCTTTCCCAAGATCAAGGCGTTACTTCAAAAAATTTACTTTAAGGTGCCGCTTGGCACGTTTGCCGAAAATCACCAGCACTGCCCCTTTTTGTATCATTTCGAAGTTGCAACACTGCACTGGTTACATTTGCTATCTGCGGCGAATTAGCACACTTTTTGAATGAGGGGGGCTTGACTAAATTTCAGCTGCAAAATTGGGTCAAAATAACCCCATATTGGGAAAACGAGGGTTAATTCTGAATAATATATTATTTAGCATTTTTACATAACTTCGGATTTTTAGATACATGATCTGAAATACCTTTTTAGAAAAACTTGCATTCCATTCGCATCTTTTTTCTGTACTAGCAGATGTTATGCCTGCCAAGTGAGCAAGTTGGACCTTATATAAAATAGCCCCAACATGGCTGCAAACTTCACCCAATCTAAAGAAAAAAAAAAGATACATATATCAAATTTTCTGTAGTAAAACCACTTATGAAATATACAGAGTTTATTTAACGTTAAGAAAATACAGTCGAACGTCGTTAATATGAATCTCAAGGTGAAAAAAGAAAGATTGTTTGTGTTACCTGAATTTCATGTTATTAGTAACTAATCTCCATAATTAAACGAATCTTCATTATGAATGAGGAAATAGTTCATGTTAAAAGGCATGCTTATCAAGCATGTTCACATTAATGGAGTTCGACTGTATAGTGGAATGTATGAAAAATTTTTGGAAAAAGGAAAATCATAGATAGATAAGGTGCCTGCCTACCTTTAAAATGCAATTTTCGATCAAAACTCCATTTTTTTTTTTTTTTTTTTTTTTTTTTTTTTTGGGGGGGGGGGGGTAGCATTAAAGCCTGACATTTTAGCTTTCTAAATCAGTTTGAATTATGTTTCTATCTTGTTACAACTTGAGTTACAGATATTTTAATATTAGTCGCTCGCCAGTTTTTTAAACCGGAAGCGACCAGTAAATGTTTGTTTACATAAATGTCTTGCTCAATATAAACATCAAAATTTGTTACTGACTATAAAATGAATTTTAAAAAGAAAATAAAAAGCTTAGAAATAAATCAGGAACTTATTAAAATTATTTTTTGTTTAACAGGTAAAATCTTGTTTTCTGTTTTTTCTCAAAATTAGATTGTTAGCATTTTGCTTTATCCCTAAACATCATAACTCCAAAAGTTATAATTGAAACGTATAGTTTTGAGAGTAGTTCACTCCCTTAAGACCTTTCAATAATGTAAATAAAATTTACAGAATAAAAATATCCTTATTTAAATTTGACTTGTTTTGTAAAAGTGCTTTTTTTTTTTTGCAAATTTTATGCATATTTTGAGCCTAAATTTCCAAATATTTTAAAAGTTGCAGATAAATAGGCAATTTTTCAAGTATTAAAAAAATCACCTCCGAAGGTAGGTAGGCACCTTAAACTGAATATTTGCAACCATTAGTAATTTGAAATTCCCTAAAATCACTTTTGGAAAATTTAAAAATTATGAAATGTATCATCACTGTATCAACATTAAAAAACAAAAAGGTTCATAAAACTGAAATACTACAAACTGTCAAAGCTGTTTGAGTATGCATGGATATATTTAAAAAAAAGTAATAAGATTCACAGAATAGTTGTACACAATTTGCATATTTATGATGATACTACTAACAAAAAACAATAAACACACATTACATTTCAGTAAATACCATTACATTATGAAAAAAAAAAAAAAAAAAATTGTTGAAATCTATTATAGATAGACCAGTAACAGAAACAATGCAACCCGGAACAGATTCTTTCAAACTCTACAGAATAATTTAATATCCTAAATACATGACAGACTAATAAAAATGCAAATACAATTTAGTTTATGTCTCTAAATAACACTTGTTACATATTCTTGAATTATTTTCTTTGTAGATGTAAATTTTGTATATTTTTACGAATATATAATACCTCCAATGATATCAGACTTAGTACAGCATTTATGGAGCACAGACAAATTTTGTTTTGCTGCAGTGAGATACAGAAAATTCTGCTACTGGTGAAATTGGTGGCAACGTAGTAATTAACATTTATGAATTAAAGATTATCTTCACAAAATATGATTGAATTGCTAAAAAATTGATCTATGTATGAGAGCCACTATTTCTATTGAAAACTGTGTTATGTCATTAACAAGAGAACTCAAAAAAATTTTATGGGTTAGATCAGATTCTACAGTCATTTCTTAGCTATAAATTTTAACTGCATAAAAATATGTCCAAATTCCAAATGATATATATTACAATACTTAAGTACAGCATAATTTATTGAAAACTCTGGGCCTAGCACACTTTTCTATCAAAATGTCTTTCTACTGTTGGGATTATTTAAATGGATTCTCAAAGTAATTCAATTCATTAAAAACTAGACCTGCTTGCACAAAAACATCAATTGTTATCAGCAAAAAAAGTGGGAAAAAAAAAAAAAAAAAAAAAAGAGGGCTACCTTGACTAGTAGTAAATAAAAAATCAGCTTGTAATTTCTTACATTAAACATACAAAGTATCAACTCTCCTTCTTATGAAAACTTTTCTTAAGATGACATAGATTAAATTTTTAAAGTTATATTAAGGAATAAATGATAATCCACCAGTATCAAATAGTATCATAAAATGAATAAAAATATAAAAGTTAGGTACTGACCCTGCTATGCATGTGCAGTGGGCAGATTTCACACTGTCATTTTCAGTGATCACCCACGTTTTATAAGTTTTCTCGTTGCACCTCATGGAAGGCATAACATCTGCTGCTAATATTTTAAATTCACTCACATCCTTCACTTGATGGATATCCTGCACTTTTCCTAGAAAAACAGATATATTCAGATTACAACACAGATATAGAAAGTCATAAAATATCTACTAATATACAGGTTTCCCCTAACAGCAGGTTAAGTCGTGCAAGACACGACTAGTTGTCACACCTTAGTAATTTAATGAGCCCCCTAGCTACACCTTATGATATTTAATGTAAAATTATAATCATCATATAATTCCATTATTTTAAATTTCTTTTTTTAAAGGTTAATAAAGATGAAATATTAATTTCATGTTAGTAAAGCCATCATTCTAATCAGGTGAAAAGGACATAAATTCCAATTATGGAAAAATTAAACATTCAAAAGGAAATAAATAATAAAAAAAACTATTAAAATATCAATTAAATACTAAAATTAGGTCTTGCCAGCAAGCTTGATTTTTGTTAGGTAGCAAACAATATAACAGGTTTTCAACAGAAGCTAACAGAATTATATTTTACACGTTCTGATATTTATTTATTTATTTCATTCATATACGATATATTTCAGCATTACTGTTTCAAGATCCGACTTATATGTATATATATGTGTGTGTGTAAATACATTTCATTTAATCATTAATCAACAAAGTTAAATACAAGTTTAATATTATACTGACACTTTAGACATTACAGTTACCTATTTATTTTCACTCATTGTACATTTTTTTTTCGTCTATGATAATAATCATGTTTCAGCAACAAAACAAGTAATTAAAAAAACAAAATTAAGCTATGAATGATTGTTCTAAACTTTTTACTAACCTGAAACTACATAATCAAAGGAGCTCAACGATTTTTCATTCTTTCCTGGGCAAGTAGTCAAAAACTTTGAAATTTCCGAAGTACTAATTTTAGGCCAAAGGGAAAGATCATTACGCCAGTCCGTTTTGGGCAATAAATATGGATCTGGAAGATAACACACACCTCCATCTGGCTTCACTAAAGTTAATTTTTCAGTATACCTCTGTTTTGCAGTCTCGTCTAAATTTTCTGCATAAGCAGAAAGAAATAAGGGCAATTTACTATATTGGTGATCCGCCATCGCAATGCTTTTCCCAAGCCTTTTTGCC
Organism: Salticus scenicus; assembly: GCA_963930645.1. Lineage (NCBI taxonomy): Eukaryota > Metazoa > Arthropoda > Arachnida > Araneae > Salticidae > Salticus > Salticus scenicus. Next base: position 27,409,398 of record OZ005662.1, read on the forward strand.
AACCACTCATAAAAGTTGAGATGTTTGTTTACAAACAAGGAACTGCCCTATAAATCTCATGTACTCATCAAACCAAACCAAACCAAACCAATTTGGCACTGGGGTATATCGGAAAATAGTGTGGAATGCAACATGGGGAAAAAAATAATTTTGTTGTTAAATATTTCATGCAATTTTCACATTTGTTGCTTTTTTGCTAGACTTCTACACGACATATATTTCAAATCTCAGAAACTTCTATTTAAAATATTTTTAAATGCAACTCACTCATTCACGTAAAACAGAAATTTTAACGAAATATATTTAAAATATTTTCATCAAAGCATTACCAAGAACTTTAAATGCATTCGACACATTGTTTTAAGAATAATATTTAATGCAACACGATCAGTTAGGCGCATTTTATTTTTCAACTGCTCCTCCCCTCTCTTTTTTTTTTCTAACTATAGGTAACTTTCGCTACCAATAAAAAGTAAGTGATAAAGCCATACAAAATTTCATATAAATAGGTAGCATGGTGATGTAAAAAGAACCACTTTTTACCCCACTCCCTTAGCAACAATCCCCTCCCCCCTAGACATGTGTAACAGTCACTGTATTTTTTTTTAAACAGTATCCATTGTATACACAAGTTTTTAAAACTCGGTATTAGGTTAGTTTAAAGAAGAATATATTTTATTTCCGTCTGCGCCCCCCCCCCCCACAGTAATATAATACATTGATTGTGATCTTCATAAAAAATAACTGATAGTTATAGAATATACCATTGAAATCGGTAAAATAATGATGTAAAAAAAATAATTTATTCCCCCCCCCCCAAATGTGTCTGACACTTGCTGTAATTTTTTCACAAATTGTACGTGATTATACAAAGTTTCATTAACATCGGTAAAAAAGTGATATGAAAAGAATTACTTTCTTTCAATCTGGTCCTAGCCCTCTTCCCCTTCCCCCAGGTATATACTAAATAAATGTTGTACCAAATCAATTGAAATTTCTAAAATATGTTATATGAAAGTCATTATATAAATTCCTTATTTCATATTTATTGTTTTGCGATTTGCGTATTGAAAAAGTGCCCTTTTTTCCGAGATCCACTTTACACGCGTATCGTTTTTCTCCGGTACGAATGCGAAGATGATATTTAGATGACTTAATTGAGGAAATGTTTAAAAAATTCTTCACAGTCACACACACTGGCTTCTCCCTGAATTCAAAAATGCCTCTATCCTTTAGAACATTCATCACACGCATATGGTTTTCCTTCTGTATGAATTCTAAGATGTTCTTTTAAATCATTCTTCGTAGAAAATCCTTTGGAGCACTCTTCACAGACATATGTCTTTCTTTTTTTTTGTATGTATACGAGAATGATTCTTTAGAGTACTCTTACGGGAAAATCCTTTAGAACATTCTTCACACACATAAGGTTTTTCTCCTGTATGAATACGAAGATGTATCTTTAGATCACTTATGTGAGAATATCCTGTAGAACACTTTTCACACACATATGGTTTTTCTCTTGTATGAATGCGAAGATGTGCTATTAAATTGCTTTTATGAGAGAATCCTTTAGAACACTCTTCACAGACATACGGTTTTTCTCCTGTATGAACTCGAAAATGTGCCAATAAATTTTTCTTAACAGAAAATCCTTTAGAACATTCTTCACACACGTACGGTTTTTCTCCTGTATGAACGCGAAGATGCCTCTTTAGTTGCGATAATTCAGAATATTCTTTAGAACATTCTTTACAGATATATGGCTTTTCTCCTTGTTGTGTAATTTGATGCGATGTGAAGATAATAAAGAAGACACTCGTTTTTTCATTCACAACACAAAACTATATTACATATAATACACAGATGTAAATAGGCGTGGAAAACATGAGGTGCGATAAATCATTTCGAATAAATAATAAACAATATAATGTGAAGTAACAATGCGGAATTAATGCGAAAGAATAATGTGAAAGATAGCATGCAAGCTATCGTGCGGATGAAAAAAGAATAAACTGTTCTTTTCGGTTTCTGTTCGAGTAGAGTTGAGATGTTCGTACCTGTTGAACAGAAAAAAGTAAAGTTGAGATGAAACAGTTAAATCGAAAGTGTCAATGAGTGCGGAGTTCGATATGTTAGGAATCGAATATGACTGTATGGTGGAAATCGAACATGACTCCCACCCTATCAGGGCGCTAGTCCTGATATAAAGGGAGAACAGCAATTTTGTTAACTGTTCTTTTAATAACACAGTCTTTAGTTTTTATGGAGACCACTCTTACCAGTCCGTCGGTACCGGTGTGAACCTTTGTAATTCGACCTATTGGCCAGGATAAAGGTGAGCAGCTGTTGTCCATAATAATCACTATTTCTCCTTCCTTGATATTCGATGCAGGATGTTGCCACTTATTCCTTGATTGTAAGGAGCTGAGATACTCCTTTTTCCAAGCTCTAGAAATATCTCGTCTCAATTTTTGCACTATTTGCCATCGGTTCTTGAGATTCCTGTCACAGGATAATGGCTCGTCTGCAGGTGAAAGCATGACATCACCTGTAAGAAAATGTGATGGGGTGAGAACATTAATAGAGTCTGTATCAGAATCAGTACTTTTAAAGAGAGGACGTGAATTTAATAAGGATTCTATTTGGGTTAATAAAGTGCTCAGTTCCTCAAATGTCAACCGTGTATCACCGATTACTCGTTTAATGTGAAATTTACAGGATCGTACTGCAGCTTCCCAAATTCCTCCGAAATGAGGTGATGCGGAAGGAATAAAATGCCACTCTATTGCGGCTTGTGTTAAATAATGTGCTACGCATTCATTTCTTGGTAAAGACAATATTTGTTTTATTTCATCGAGTTTCCTTTTAGCACCAACAAAATTGGTTGCGTTATCACTGTAAATATGACTAGGTGAACCACGTCTAGCACTGAAACGTCGTAAGGCAGCTATAAATGCGTCAGTCGTCAAATCGCTGACAGCTTCGATGTGTACTGCTTTTGTAGCAAGGCAAATGAATACAGCTATGTATCCTTTTGTTGTTTTAGAGCCACGACCCTTGTTAAATTTTATATACATTGGACCAGCATAGTCCACACCACATGCAAAGAAAGGTCGCTCGAGATTTACTCGATGTGGTGGTAAGTTTCCCATGAGCTGGGGTGTAGAAGTAGCTTTGAAACGGAAGCATTTCAAGCATTTATTAACAAGCTTATTGATTAATCTTTTTCCACCAATGATCCAATATGCCTGTTTTATAATGTGGGATAACAATGATGGTCCTGCATGCAAGTGTGCAATATGTTTCTCTTGTATAATAAGGTCGCTCAATTTGTGTTTAGACGGCAATATTACCGGATGCTTTTCGTTAAATGATAATTGGGCGTTTTGTAAGCGACCTCCCACCCGTAACAGACCGTTCTGGTCAATGAATGGATGTAGAGAGTGTAAAGGACTTTTTCTAGACAAAATGTTTTGATTCTTGATGCGTTTTAAGTCTTCGTGAAAGTATTTATTTTGTACCCATCGAATGATGTTCTCTTCGGCGTGTTTAGCTTCCCTACATGTAAGAGGGGAGTAAGAATCATCTGTTGAGACATGAACTTTACTTGCTGACTTGCAGTTATTTATGAATCTTAGGCAATATGCCAGAATGCGTTTGATTTTAAAAAATGAAGAAAATTTATTGAATAGTTGATCATAAAGATCATTAGATGTATCAATATGGTAAGACAAAATGGGATCAGTTTTCTTTTCAGCCGAAATTTGATACTCGATTTCCTTGGACTAAGGTACGTCATTTGGCCAATGTGTGGAATCCAAAAGTAGCCAACTTGGGCCATTCCACCACAAGTTGCATTCAGGTAAACTTTTAGGATCTATGCCCCGAGAAGCGATATCAGCGGGGTTTTCTTTAGATGGAACGTGTCTCCAATGTTTTGTGGGAAGAACATCTAATATTTGTGACGTTCTATTTGCAACAAAAGTTTTCCACTTACGTGGATGTGCGGATAACCAAGAAAGAACAACTGTTGAATCTGTCCATGCGTAAATGTCAAAATTATAATTTTCTAATATTTTTATGACTGAAGAAAATAACTTAGATAATAGATAAGCACCACAAAGTTCCAATTTAGGAACGGAAATTTGCTTGATAGGAGCTACTTTAGTTTTGGCAACTAAGAGTGAGACTTTTGATTTGTTATCATGAGTCTGTCGACAATAGATTGCAGCGGCATAAGCATGTGTTGACGCATCACTGAAACCATGTAATTCAAATGTACTATCGGATGAAAGCGTGACGCATCTAGGAACAGAAAATTGGCTAATTTTATTGAATGAATTCTCATATTTAATGAGCTCCTCTTCAAATTGTTGCGGAATAGGAGAATCCCAGTCTCCTTTTGTTAACCATAGCTTTTGATAAAATATTTTTAACACTACTGTACAAGGTGAAATTAACCCTAGAGGATCAAAAATGCGTGCGGATTCAGACAAAATGCGTCTTTTTGTTAGTGGTGGTTTGAGAGTAAGTGCGGTTTTGAAAATAAATGTATCTGCTAAAGAGTTCCAGTAAAGCCCTAGAACTTTAGAACTTTCATTGTTGTTTGGTATTATTTTAAAGTCTGTATCTGTGATGCAATTTTCTCGAAATTCCGCAAGGAATTCATTCGAATTGGAATTCCACTTTCTCAAATGAAACCCATGTTCTTCCAAAACATTAGCAGTTTCCTTAGCAATTGATATTGCGCTATTAACTGAGTTTGAACCAGATATCAAGTCATCCATATATATATCTTTTAACAAAGTACGCGAGACGTGTGTATTTAGATTATAATCTAGAGCGATTTGCTTAATGCACCTAGTGGCCAAAAAGGATGCTGGAGCAAGGCCATATGTAACTGTCTTCAATTTATATTCCTTTATTTCCTCATTAGGGTTGTATCTCCAAAGGATTTTTTGATAATTTTGATCGTCCTCAGAAATTAAAACCTGGCGGTACATTTTCTCCACGTCTGCAGAAAAAACTATCTCCGGTAATCGAAAATGAAGTAAGATCTCAAAAATGTCTCGTTGTAATTTAGGGCCAACACCTAAAACTGAATTTAATGATTTACCATCAGAAGTTTTACAGGAACCGTCAAAAACGACTCTTAATTTAGTGGTAGTGCTAGAAGGTTTAATAACTGCGTGATGAGGTAGGAAATATTGTTCCCTTTGAGAAATATTCAGTGAATTCTGAGTAATTAACTCCATGTGTCCTAATTGTTCGTATTCATATAAAAAATCTTTATATTGTTGTTCGAATTCCGGATTTTCAGAAAATTTCCTCTCCATTGCATATAATCGGGAAAGTGCAGCGGGTTTTGTATTGCATAATTCAGATTTGCATTTATAAAATGGTAGTTTCACCACAAAACGGCCTTCTGGATTAATTGAATAATTTTCCTGAAAATGAGACTCCACAAACTGTTCCTCGGGTGAAAGTAACTTCTCACTTGGATTAAAAACTTCTTCTAATTCCCAAAAACGTTTTAATTCACTATCAATATTAGTTTCGTAAATATGTAAATTTGAAATCGAATTAGATTTTGTCTGAGATTCAGGTAATTTTCCGGATACGAGAAAACCAAAAATTGAATTTTGAGCAATTAAACCATTCTCAGTACAAATTGTTTGACCAGGAAGTAAAATAGAAAAAAAATAATCGGATCCCAAAATCATATCAATTTTACTTGGAATTTCAAATTTGGGATCGGCCAGTTGCATATTTTTTAAATGCGAAAAATTTTCCCTGTTTATTTTCTCTGGTGGCAATGGAGCTGTTAATTTATCTAATATAAAAACTCGCATGGATAACTTGACATCGGAATCGTGAATGGAAATTAAATTAATGTCTGTATAACCTTTAGTTATTGCAATTTTTGAATTTGCTAACCCTTTGACGGGAAATCTTGCATTTTTTCTCTCATAACCTAAAATACTCATACATGATTCAGTGATAAAAGAACTTTCAGAGCCTGAATCGCATAAAATTTTTAGCACATGTCTCTGACCCATTGAATCATAAATATAAGCGCTAGCTGTAGGAAGTAAAGCGAAAGATGTTTGTATAGAATGGTTATGAGTACTTGTTTGGAATTGAGATATGCCAGATGGCTCTGTACGATTCTCAGAGTTTTCAAAATTATTACCAGCAGATGAAGCCGAAGCTGTATAAGTTTTCAAATTATTATCGCATATACTAGAATGATGTTTTGCATTACAAAAATGACAGGTATAAGTGGAATTACATTGAGCGATAGAGTGTTTATTAGATAAACAGTTGCTGCATAATGAGTTCTTTCTAACAAATTGTTTTCTATCCTTAACAGGAAGTTCTTTAAATTTAAAGCATTTGAACAAGAAATGATTATTGTTTTTACATAAAATACATTTGTAATTAACGTTAGAATGAAACTTAGATAATTTAAATTGTTTATCCTTATTTTGTTTATACTCATTCTCTTTACTCTCATTTTCATTACATAATTCCATAGATGCACATTTATCATTAATAAATTGTAAAAAGATCTCTAAAGTTGGAAAATCAATTTTTGCGGAATATTGTGCCCATTCTTCACGTGATTTATGGTCAAGTTTTTGTAATAAAATATAAATTAACCATACATCTCTTTCAGTAGCTTTAGTGTCAATAGTTTTTAATCCCCTAATTACTTCATCCGAAGTATCTGCTATCTTACGTAAGTTATATGCAGTAGCATGACTTACAGTTGGTTGATCCATAAAGGTTTTAATAAGTGCAGAAATAATTTGTTTTTTCTTATCATACCTAGTAAGTAATTTTTCCCAGGCTTCTAGATAACTATTCTCAGATATTGGAATGTGTTTAATAATAGAAGCCGGTTCGTCTTTTAATAAACCCTTTAGGTATTGAAATTTTTGTACATTACATAAATTAACATTTTCATGAACTAATGATATATACAAATCCTTAAAAGCCATCCAATCTTTATAATTTCCAGAAAACGGACAAATATTTAATTTAGGCAACCGAAAATTACTAGATATGGCACTTGTATTAATGGGGGAATTTTGAAAATTTAAAATATTTGTTTGCATGTTTACAGATAAATTTTCAAGTTTTTGTTGAAGCTTGGCTTTGGTTTCATAATATTTCAATTCAAATTCTTCTATTTCTGAAATTTCATCAGGTAATTCAGAATCGGCTTTATCAAAATCAGAATAAATAATTTCAATCTTTTCAAGTTTATTTAAGAGATCATATTTTTGAAAAATTTGATTTTCATTATTTATGAAATTCATAATTCTAGTAAGCGCAGATTTCGCTCTGCCTCGATAATGTTTTGCTATTTTTTCAGCATCTTCTAAAGCAACAGTTTCATTACTGTCATCGTCATTGTTCTTTTTGCTTGCCATTACTACGTAATGGAGTAATGCGAAAAACCAAAGTCAAACTTGTAAAATAGGAAAATAAGTACTTATCTGTTTTATTCCTTAATAGCTGCGCTTGGATATCCAAATTTGTTAGCTAGCGAAAACTCACACATGTTCACCAAAAATCTCGCCGGTGCCTCCAGAAAATGTTGCGTAATTTGGTGCGATGTGAAGATAATAAAGAAGACACTCGTTTTTTCATTCACAACACAAAACTATATTACATATAATACACAGATGTAAATAGGCGTGGAAAACATGAGGTGCGATAAATCATTTCGAATAAATAATAAACAATATAATGTGAAGTAACAATGCGGAATTAATGCGAAAGAATAATGTGAAAGATAGCATGCAAGCTATCGTGCGGATGAAAAAAGAATAAACTGTTCTTTTCGGTTTCTGTTCGAGTAGAGTTGAGATGTTCGTACCTGTTGAACAGAAAAAAGTAAAGTTGAGATGAAACAGTTAAATCGAAAGTGTCAATGAGTGCGGAGTTCGATATGTTAGGAATCGAATATGACTGTATGGTGGAAATCGAACACTCCTGTATGAATGCGAAAATATGTTCTTAAACTGCACTTGGCAGAAAATCTTTTAGAGCAATTTTCACAGACATACGGCTTTTCTCCAGTATGAATGCGAAGATGACTTCTTAAACTGCCCCTAGTGGAAAATCCTTTAGAACATTCTTCACACACATACGGTTTTTGTCCTGTATGGACGCCAAGATGTGCCGTTAAATGGCCCTTTCGAGAAAATCGTTTAGAACATTCTTTACACTCAAATGATTTCTCTCCTGTATGGACTCGAAGATGGCTTTTTAGATTAGTTTTTTCAGAAAATCTTTTAGAACATTCTTCGCAAACATATGGTTTTTCTCTTGAATGAATGCGCAGATGTCTAATGAGATTACCTTTAGTGGAAAATCCCTTAAAACATTCTTTACACACATACGGCTTTTCTTCCGTATTTTTAGGTAGATGAATATTCATATTTTCAATGATAAACTATTTATGAAATTTATCACAATTCATTTGTGTTTCCTTCAAATGAATGTGCAGCTAAGTATCTGATAGTCCTCTCAAACTCAAAATAAATGGGCTCTTCCCACCGTCGTCTGCTTAATCCCGTGATAAAGAAAAACGAATAATCGAATTTTCAGAATCGAATTCAATTACATATTGTTCTTAAGAACAAAAATGTTAATATTTAATATAAAATAAAATAAAAGTGATTTCGTGCATTTGTAAACAGTAGAATAATTGTATTAGTAAATTTAATAATTTTAAAAAAAGATTTTATGTGTTTATTTATTTTCACCTATAAGAATCGATTTTTGTATATTATAGTTGAACTACATTAACTGATCTAACAATAAAAAAAAGCTTCTTGTGGAATGTTTATGGATTATAATTTGAAATTTTAAAATGCTTTCATTTAATTTAATTGCATAAATGTGTTACAACAAGTTAATTAACTTAGTTACTGGTGAGAATGGATTTACGCAGTACGATATTGCACTATCACTGATTTAAGTACCAAATTAAGAACCAGTATTAAAAATGTTCTTCATGAACATCAATAACAAACATAAACTAAATGATGATTGTAAATGTATACAGCAAACAAAAGATGATGAATAATGATGTAAAATGGATTAAAAATGATGATTTATAAAAAATAACACAGATTAAATACGATTGATCAAAAATAAGAATAAAAAATATGTTATTTCAACAATCGCTATACATAAACAAAACTTTGTCTGCTATTTGTTTTTCCTATATCACGTCACCTCTGACGTCAGGTGGGAAGAGCCCATTAATAGAGCCCCTAAATAAAATATTAGGCCGGCGCATCACCGCAATTTTTTTGCCTCCGAAGAGGACAGTATTCCCGCTTAGCGTCCTTATCGCTTCCCTAATGGTTTTAAGAAATCTTGATCTGAAGCTAACCCGGTCAAGATAGCGAAATAAACAAGAATAATATTCCTAAAAACACATATTTTTCACAGTACATTCTCAGGATGTCATTTTATTCTGAGGATATCCTATGGATGTACTGGAATAAGATGTGTTGTTAGAATCGTTTCTGTTTCTTTCACAAATTGTCGCCAAAACTCAAATACACAGTCTGCGAACACTTTATATTCACTTCTTGAATGATTATAGCAGTTTATCGCTAAACAAACTTCTATATCATAGTTTACTAAACTAAAATTATGAAATATAATAAAACAAGTTACTTTAAAATAACGTAAGACGATAAAAAAACATGTTTGTCGTTTGTTAAACCAGATACGCGCTGGGTACACGTGGCAATCCTAAGGCAACAAAATGTTTGATGCGCCAGCTCGTATATATAGGAGCCTTACGCATTAATAACTAACGGGTTATTACAGGCCGTGTTCATGTATACTCCCCGAAAAGTTCGTGTTACCCAATAACTCCCCAAGCTGTTCACAAGTCCCATTTTGAGTTACTCGGGGAGAAAATACAGCTGTTCATGATTCCAGACCGGGGAGCTTAGAAACTCCCCGATCTCCCCACGATTTTTTTTTGGGTACTTTGCGGAGATGATGGAAAACATGGCAACGGCATAGCAACGAGTGTAAACTGTAAACAAATGTTGAAAATTACTACACTGATCCGTAATCGCAGTTATATATCAGTAATTCTTTTAAATATTAATTTAAATATTTAATTTAATTTGTGCAACTATATTTAGAAGTATTAACGGCGCTTGATCGAAAAAGAAAAAAGATAAAACGGTCAATTTAGATGACAAAACTACAAATGCACATTTAAAAAATTTAATAAGGATGCAGTGTCCCATAAATTTAATTTTTTTTTTTTTTTTTTTTAAGGAAATATTTTAATGTGCTAAATAGCTTTTTATTGATGCGTGTTTTTGAAATATAAACATCAAAGTAATTTATTAAATTTTATCAATTATTGAAAAATGTTCACACTTTTAAGGTTTATATTTTATAAAATACTATACACAATAATATTTAAGCTTTATTAAATTTTCAATAAGGCTTGAAGCTTTAATTCAATAACTTATTTTAGCTTCCTAATTCTGTATTTTCTCCTTTTACTGCTATTTAATCATATTTTGTAAGATTGATATATATCCTACCTACTTAATTTTTTCTTTTTCTTTTTATTAAACATCTATACCATCATTTTTAATGCAATTCCTTAATTTAAACAAGTAGCATTCACTTCTATTATGCATGAAGCAACTTGCTTTCTTGATCATGTAGTTAATCATACTATTTACATTCTATGATTTAGATCCTATATACATGAAATTAACTCCCTTCACAAGAAAAATGCTTTGTGTATATTAATAAAGTAATAAATATTAAAAAATTAAAAACAAATTTGCACGTCTAAGTCTATAACTTGGAACAGATAATTTTAATTGCTTTTGTATTGAAAGTACAAGTATTAAAGCTTGTGATTGATATTTATTACAAAAACAGTTATATTATTAACTTATAACAGATTTGTAAGTTAACCCTGTTAATCTACTTTAAAATGAATGTTATATGAATTGGGTAAAATAAATAAAACATACATATTAACTGTTAAAAAAAAAAGTTAACTAAAAAAATACAACTAAACATTTGCATTGAACTAATAAAATATACATAAATAAACATAGACTATTTTTTTTTTTTTTTTTTTTTTTTTTCAATGGAAAAAAATTGATAACTTTGTTTTCAATTATCACTGGCAGGGATGGAACACGGGCGCAGAATTCATACCGGAGTCCGTTTAAGAAATTTCTCTACTTATAATATCGTTGGTTTAAGAAGTAGAAAATTTTCTTACATCAATAGTGGTATGAATTCTGCGCCCGTGTTCCATCCCTGCACTGAGTTCAAACATTTGTTTTAATTTTAAAGATATTATTATTTTAAAGATATTTTGAAATTTTCACACACATGTACTAATCAAAAATGATTCTCATCATGCACATTTATATGAAATTTTGACCAGTATTGTCTGAGTGTTCCATGGTTTTCTCCGAAACTCAAATATAAAAGAAAAGTTGTCCTCTGTTTTCCATGGTTATCTTCAAAATTTGAATGGTGTATTAAATGTATCAGTTTTTAACGATCTAAGGGCATTTCTATATTTTTGCCCCTCGTAATAATTTTATATTTTCAGAAATATCAGCAATTGATTTATCGAGCCTTAAAACCTAAAAGTACGATTTTTCGACACTTTAACTTAATTTCTAGACTTTCATTCTTTAAAATTAAAATATTAAAGTGTGATCTGCCAACTAAGATTTGCAACATCTTTGCTTCAATTCCAATTCGAATAAGTTTAAAAATGATACATTTATTATAAAATTGTATAATTAGAAGCTGAGGTGCAAAAGTAATGTAAACATTGTTATAAAAAGATTTGTGTCTGAATTTTCTGTGGTATAGAAAACAAAGAAAATTATACCTTTTTTTTAAACATGACAAAAAACAAACAACTTTTCACACAATACACACTTAAATTAAAACTGATGTAGTTATGTATGTTAGATTTTGGGACATAGCTTTTTCCTAAACAAGAAAGATTACAGTTTAACAGTGCTACATTTCAGACAATATACACACCAATTTAATCACGATTAAGAAAAACGGAGTAATTGATACATTTTGTTAAGGCTGCAATTTTCAATAGAAGATGTGATATAGCCTCTAATTAAATGGTCGAATATGCAGAATAAAAGTGTCACCTCATGAACTATAAACCCAAATATGACCAAGATTAATTAATTTTATACACATAAAATTTATACTGTTACTGATTATTCTTTTTTGTCTTAAAATGAAATTACACAAGATTAAACTATTTCTGCGGAACATAACTGTGCCATCTGTGGACCAATATATACACTAAGTTTAAGCTGTTAATGATTAAATCTTTTTCATTTTAAAATAAATTTACACAAGTTTAATTTATTTTTTGTTTTATTTTTAAAATGTAGAATTTTTAGGGGGTAGATAAAGAGACTGTATGCGTCACCAGTTTGGGAATTTTCCACGATTAGAATTTTTAAAGGTCGTTTGCACGGTGAGCGAACAGGGTGTTTCCTATCATGAAAGTGGAGAGCACATCGCCGTCGCCACAGAGTGGAAATTTGGTATTGATAAAATTTCAAAGGTATCTGAAATTTTAACTGTGAGCGAACAAGCTGTTGTAGGTTATAAAACAGGGATGAGGTGTCAGAGGCGCTACTGATCGGGTGTTCAATATGGTGAGATTTTTCAAAGACTGCGAACCAACTGGTTGCCGAATGCGTCTAGTATACAAATACAGTTTGTGCACTTCTGATTATTGTATTTATTGTTTATTCTAAATTATTTTCGGAAAAATTTATTCTGTAGCCACCTCTGTGAATTTTTCAAACTTTCACCTATTTGGCGATATTTTTCATTATGCTCCAATTTGCAACACTTGACCACCTTCCTAATAACTTTACTAACTTTTTAGGCAAACCAAACAAACTGAAAGTAAACAATTCAGTCAGAAATAATATACTGGAAACGAACCAAATCATTACCGTAAAATTCCGATAGTACTTTTTTTTTTTTTGCTAAAATAAAAATTTAAACTGATTAATAATTTTTTTTTATTATTAATAAAATTTAATAAATAATAATCAGTATTATTATATTGTTAATACAATTTAGTAACCATTAATATTGATTATAATATTAATAAAATTAATAATACTTCTAGAAAAAGATTGTGAAACTTCCGATTATAACCCCCCTCTCCCTTCCGACATAGTCGTACTTTTCCGGAAACTTCCAAATATAACCCCTCCCCCAGTTTTGACAAATTTCCCCTTGAAAAAAAAAAGGGGGGGGGGGGTTACTATCGGAATTTTACGGTATATAATATTGTTAATTTGTAATTTAAAAATTACAAAATTATAATATAATCACAGGAAAAAAAAAAGCATGAAATTTTGTAATGCAGCAATTGCTATTGTGCACATAACAACCTCTACCCCCCCCCCCAAAAAAAATAAAAATAAATAAATAAATAAATAAAAAAAAAATAAAATCACTGGATACCCCTAACCTAACAATTAGCAATACTTGAATCTTAAAAAAAATATGCAAGTCCGTATTGCAGCAATCACTATAGTGTACCTGAAAAGAAATAAAATTATACTTTTAAAAAATTAAAGAACACGCTTTTATTGAAATGTGAACTAAAACGCACAAAATATCTATCTTTATAGTATTAAAATGCAGGGTAAGAAAAAATTGTGTGAGTGACACACCATATTACAGGGTGATTATAAAATAATTTAGAATTAAACAAAAAACATTTTTAAAAAATCTTCCCTGACTGGGCTTGAACATTAGACCTTTAGATTCGTAGCCTGAAGTTTTACCTCACAGCCACAACATTCCCATAGGGAAAGTCTTTTTTTACAATATCGATTTTTTGTTTGCTCCCAGAGTGGTTACAAACATACATACAGGTGAAGCTAATAAAAGCATGTTAAAAAAAAAAAAAAAAAAAAAAGACTGGATACATATACAGCTACCTTGCAGTGCACAAATCTCAAAATGCAAAAAATTATATACCGCAGCCATCCCTGTCACATATCACATGTATGAATGATTTGTGCATATGTAAAATAAAACAGTGTTATAAAAAATATTCAGAATACATGTTATAAATGTTCAAAAGCACAAGTTCAAAATATTTTTAAAGCACTGTGGTTGAAAGATTTGTAAAAACATCAATTGAAACCTTTTTAAAAACACCAGTTAAATACTTTTCAAAAACATCTATTGAAAGCTTTTTAAAAGCACTGATTAAATATTTTTTAAAAGCACCATTTATAAAAAAAATTTGAAAGCATTAGTTTTATAAAAGATTTTTTCTTTGTGAACTACACATGAAAATCTATAGAAATCATGTGACGGTGACCTCTAACATAGCTACCTTCCATTTGAATCAAATAAGGTGTTTAGAAACCATCAGACTTTAAGTAATTTGAGTCTATAGACCATAATGATAAATAATTTTTCTTCGAGTCCCTATAAAAAAAATATGTCATACATTTATCAAAATCTATACAATTCATATGATCATAATCTGTCTGTAACATAGTAGTCCACCAACTTTCAGTTAATTTGAAAAAAGCAATTATATGTTATTCGGTTTAGTCATATGCACACCATAAAAATAAGAAAAATGAATTTGGGACGTCATGAAACATATATACATAGACAATACATGCCAAAATAAAATCTCATAGTTTTTTTCCCTTCTTTTTTACAATTACTTTTTTTACATAATATATGTTCAAAAAGTTAAAAGAGCAGGGAAAGGAATATAACTTTTATATTTTGATTAATTAATGAATATAAGATCTTACTTAAAGTTAATTCATACCAATGATGTCAGCTCATCTTCACAATATTCACAAAGATAAAAAGATTTGTATCCAAGAAAATTGTTCGACCGTGTAGCAATATATATATAAAGCTAAACACCAGAAGAACAATTCACTTGATAATTCCTTCAGTATAGCATCAATATCCAATCTTCTTAGATGTCATTCAGCACAAATACCTGAATAAAATAAAGAAATGTTGGTAATAAACATTTAACATATAAACATTGAATATTTATTGACATCTTATATAAAAGTTACTACTTTGAAAAGCAAAAGATATCTTTTTCATAGCATATTGTTAATCGCATGCAACAGAGGATAAATTAAGTATTTTCAAAATTGAGCTAACATATTTGTAAAGATTCTTCTATATACATGCTTGATAATAAATTAGCTATGAAAAACATTACCCAAATCCATAAAATATATGTAAATATTATAATGACAATAAAAATCTGGATGTTATTAAATTAAAAGGACAGCATTTGTAATCTTATTTTGGAGAATGATCAATATTAATAAATTTCTAGCATCCAATAATAATAATAAATTCTATAGACAGTCAGTAATATTCTCCAAAGTTAAATAGCACTTCTTTTATGTTCAATTACAAAGTAAATAATAACAAATTTCTACAATATTTTATACACGTTAAAAAGAAAAAAAAAAAAGAAATAAATATGTGAAATATCTTTAAGTTATGCAACAGAAAACCATAAGTAATTAGAAACATACCATTTAATCGGTGTTGAATTGGCTCAGATTCGTTATGATTCGACAGTCTAGGAACAGTATTTTCAGCATACACTTTAATTTTTAAAACTTCTTTTTTCTTCTTACGCATTTCATCAAACACAGTCCTGTTACTCTTATTTTTAATTTAAAAAGAGGTCTTCATCATCCATTACACTATCGCTTAAGAAAAATATTAAAAGGTGTTTTCTAATGTTCTTTCATACACTTATGATCATTATTATACTGGTAATAAATTTACACCTCAAGACTCCTATCTTTATACATCTGTGAGCTGTGTACTTCGATTCGACCGCCATGTTTTTACCCGAAAATGCCGAAAAGTTGTTCATGAATCCATCTCCTCGGGTAGTTCCCATCAGAGGACGAGGCAGACGAAAAAGACAGGCTGCCGCACCGGACGATGAAAAAGAACGTCACGTGACCATCGGGGGCCCAAGAAAGATAACGCGTTTGCTAACCAAAAGCAGCAATGAATATATCATTTTCTTGCTTATGTTTTGCACTTATAAAATAAATATCAATTTAAAGTAAACTATTTGTATAAAATAAATCCCTTAATTAAAAATTTATTGATCTCAGAATCTTTTTAAAAGAAAAACATATTATTCAAATTATAAATTTATATGGAAAATTGAAATATTTTAAGAGTATAAATTGAATAATTACTGTGAAATTATGCATAAAAATATTTAGTAGCGATTTTCTTTAATATGCAAAAAATGCTTATGTATTATGCATCATTTAAAAAAAAAAAAAAAAAAAAATTCATTCACTAAAATATTGTGCATGTGTTTCTGCCATTATATAATTCTTTTATGTGAATCGGGTTTATTATCAGAAAATAATAAACTAAATTGAAATCTTGTTGTCTACAATAAATAAATAAATAAATAAAATACAATAAATGAAAAAAATAAAAATAAAAAAGCTCTTTTTTAGATATAAAATATTTGTTACATAAAAATAATTTATAATTTCGAAAGTATGAGGTTAATTCAATTTCAAACTTTTCTTTAATACTTATGATAACCGGAATTTTACCTAATTATGAATATTCCATCGTGAATTGAATGCTCACTTAAACATATATGCATGTTTTTTTTTTTTTTTTTTTTTTTTTTGGGGGGGGGGGGGGGCATTTAAGTATTATAAAATATTAGAATATCATTGTAAAATTCAAAAGAATAAAGAAAAAATATATAATTTTCAAATTATAAATATCTTAACTTTAAAATTGTCTTACAAATATAAGTTGATTTTACAATGTGTAATTTCATTTTTTAATAGTATTTCTATTTAATAATTGTGTCACTTAATCACACCACTAATTGCAATATAAAATTTTGTTGGGGAAAAAATAAAAATAAAACTGCTTCCTACACATTTTAATAGTCCTGTTTACAATTATTTATTTCACATCTCTAAATCCTTCATAAATTATAAGAAATGCAGAATTTTACTTTTTTAAAAAATATATTTTTTAATTAGAATTTATTAAAAAATGCACTGTTTCGTTTTCTCTTTTATTATAATTATATAATATGATGATCGAAATTCTTTGATTATCTATGTATGATACATGATTTTAATTTCTTATTATATTATTACTTTTCTTGTGTATATGAAACAACATTCACTCAATCATTCTTGGATTCACACTCACTTTTAATATATCATGTAAAGATAGGAGATGGTTTCATAATTCATAAGTGGTACATGATTTTACTTTCTTGTTTTAAAGTAATATTCATTCAATCGCACTCTCATTCCAGTCCCTACAACGCGAATATTTTATATTTACATATAATATAAATATCCACATTAAAATTCTTCATTTTCATTTTCTATAATTACATTCCATAACATCTGAAAGTGTGATTATAATGTATGGTTTTGCTTTGTTATTTTTAAATAACCTTCATTCAGTCTTTCTCTCACTCCTATTGATATATAGTAATAAAGGCAAGTGTTCTATAATTTTAGATTAATGCATAATTTTAATTTCTCGTCTTAGTGTTACCTTGGTTATTCAAAACACACAGATCAGATGTCATTAATATAGTAATAAGGAAAAAGTTGTAAGAAATTTTAGGAATATATGTAAAGTTTTGATTTTGGGTATATCCATTTCACAACTAATGCTTAGCATTATTAAATTTAATTTGATTATGCTATTGTAAACTACCTTCTTAACTGTTGAAATATAGTGTATGGTATATTATTATTATCAGGATTAAAATTCGGAACTTAATAATTCATAATTAAAAGTATATTCTCCTTATTTCCATCAGTTCTATTATCTTGCAAAAATATCAATGATTTAAACATTTGCAAAGTAAATTATGCTTAAAAAAAATTAAAAAAAAAAAAAAAAAAAAAAAAATGAAAATTAATATTACATGCATATTAAAATTAAATAATAAGACTTAATATAAAAACACAATATTAAAAGAAACAAATTCTACAAGCATTTATATATTTTTTAATTTTGCTGAGCTACTTTGTAAAATATGATATATATATATATATAGATAGATAGATAGATAGATAGATAGATTGTTGGTATGCATTTATAAACTAGGTATTTTCTAAAATGTACTAGGGCATAATAAAAATTAATTTTAATAAATAGAACAGATATTTTAAAATTAAGAATCTAATATATGGACGATTTGTATTAGAGAACTAAATATATTATGCTCATTATTTCAATAATAATAGTACTAATAATACTACAAGGTTATATATTTTTCCTACAAAAACTATTTCCGAAAATGAATATATATATATATATATATTTATTTATTTTAAAAGGTTAATAATGTACATATTAAATAATAAAGCTTAATATAAATGTAGGACTTCAGCAGGGGGGGGGGGGATCAGTAAGCATTTAATTATAGTTTTGTTCATTTGCTATATTTTTACTGCTATTACAATAATTTGAAAATATCTGGGGAGAATAAAAAAGTGCTATTATGTCGACATTGATTTGCATGTGCAGTGTACTAGTACTTAAAAAGATTACCACATATTTTAATAAAATAAAGTATTTTTTCCTTTTAAGAATTCAGAGCATGTCTTTGTAAACACACGCAATGTTTTAGTACGTTAATTTATTAATATGCAAGAAAAATTATAACCTGTAATTAACCTGTACAATAAATTAGAATTTTAACTTAATAAGCTGTATTAGTAGAATCCGAATATTTGTTTACAATAGCATAATAGAAAAAAAAAAATCTAACATTACATAGCAATAGTAATGAAATGGAACTTACCCGATGAAATAAAACTTTAGATATATGCCGAAAGTTGAAATTTCCTACAACATTTTCATCTTTACTATCATATATCCAAGGGAAATTGATCACAAAAGGTTTTAGTAAATGTATGTTTTATGTTAACACTATATTTCTCAATTTTCAGACATTCTTTGTATTGCTAATTAAGGAAAAATAACTTAGTTTGTTAGTTTTCAGCCCTAGCACGTGCTCGTTATACTACTACACACTACACTCAAGTCAAAAGAACAAAACGCGAAAGCAAAGAAAGGTAGGAAGGAAAGGGACCCCCTTGGCCACGTGATTTTTGAGTGCGGTAGCCTTTCTTTTTCGTCTGCCTCGATCAGAGGATTAGTGACGTCAACTTTTCGGGGAGTTGGGGAATTGGGGAGTATACATGAACACAGCCACAATATTGCAATTTTTGTCTTTTCTGCACAAGAATCAATGACAGCTTTAATAATCAGAAAAAATGTTATTAACATAAATTCTGTAACGAAACAAGTCTCCATTGTGTGAAAAGATGAGTTAAATGGAAGACATGACACGACTAGATCACTCCTCGGCGCGATTTATGAAACATTTCCAGCTTCAAAGATTTGGGGTGTGGTTTGATGACGTCACTGATGAAGGAGAAGCTTCTTAAAAAAAAGACTTAATAATGAAATTTTTTGTGTATGTGTGTGTAAGTCATTTTGACATAAAGTTTTTGTATAGAAAAAGGTGACAAAGATCCACCGAATTTCGCACAAATGGGTATCTTTACAAAATCTGAATGAATAAGTGCAGTCACTTCACAATTTTGAGTGTTTATTTCATAGCCCCCACAATAAAACATAAAAAAAAAAAAAAATAATAATAATAATAACATCATTTAATTAATAGGAGCAACTTTAAAATGATTATAACAAATTTAAATAATTTAAAAGTAATAAATATGTATGCTTTACACTGATATGTTAAACTCCATTTTACTTTATTTTTTAAGTTATGAAAAATTCGTGACAAAAAACATACAGAAAAAGTAAAACAGCCATTCAGGTTAAAAAAAAAAAAAAAAAAAAAAAAAAATGTATGTATTCCTACTTTATATATATTTAAAAACACTGTAAATATATTGCTCTTATAATATTGTTTTACATGTTTTATCGATTTATCATACTTAAAACATGTTTGTATTTCATTTATCACCATATTTACTTGTTGATTTTAACAATAAACAGTAATCTAAAATGGAAATTCCATTTCTGTTGTATCGTTATTTTATACAAATACAGGAAGTGAAATTTGCTATTTAAACATTTAAAGTCCAAAAATTTTCAATGGTAGATTTTTATAAACATTGTTAATTGTGTCACAACTCACGCCCCTTAGACAAAGGTGGATTATAAAATTTGATCTATTTAATTAAATATTATTTTCATAATAACTTATTCATTATATTCGAAGGTTATATCTTAGTCGCTGTTTTGTAAAAAAAAAAAAAAAAAAAAAATGTGTAAATTTATGCTTTAAAACTTTTTTGCGCTTCTTTTCTGACTTGAATGATGTTGAATGTAAAAAAGTTTTATTTATTGAATTGATTCTTGGTTTTAGATGATATTAGAGTTTAAAAGTTTTATAAGAATTAAATTATTTTTAATAAATTTATATTTAAAAATTTTGCAATTTATCAGCTTTTGATTGATCTACTTTTACTTTTCATTGGATTTTTGATGTGAAGGGGGGGGGGATACTTTTCTGTTATATATACATAAGCTGCTGAAATTTAAAAACAGAAATTATTTTAATTAAATAATTGTGTTAGTTTCGTTGGTCTAAACCTTATTTATTATTTGTACTGTAGTATTATTTTTTATTATCATTTGAACCTTTATTTTATAGCAAACCAATTGTTAAAAAGTCTTCAAGCAAAGTAGAAATCTCAGCACTTTCTAGTGTATTTGTTTTTCATTAAATTTTTTATTTAAAATCATGTGTAACATGGGAACCTGGCATTGGATTTTCTAATCCTGACACTTACATAACAAAATATTTAATGATCGGGCCCTCCATGGCCGAGTGGATATGTCACCACAGTGCTAATCGTCTTCGAGCGTAGGAGAGCGGGTTCGATTCCCGCGCTGCCCTGGGTGTTTTCTCCAATTCTTCGTGTTGTAATTCCGTCATGTGCTATCTGTCGCTATCTGACGAAGATTTACAAGCGGACTTCGAGTCAAGCATACAAATCTGATGTCAATAAACAATAAAACAATAATAAATTTAATGATTTTTTCTGAATTTAAATAAAAACACTTTATTTTGAGTATTTCAAAATTTTCTACTCATTTCAGTCAAATATTTATTTCTGTAAGTTATCAATTTAATATACTGATTATAGATTTTAGTAACTACTATCTTAATATGTAACTTTTGTTTCGTTTAATAATGCATCATATGTTTTTTTACCAGAGACAGTAAGCAATCTTCTGCTATTAATAATAATATGATGAATAATTTAGTGTTTTGGCTAAAGTGTAACTTGCCTATGTTAGGTTAAACTATTATTTTGTAAGTTTACTATTGCTTCTGTGCAGGGTTGTTATTTTGTCCACTTTTTTGTCAAAAGCCAGGACACTGAAAAAACCCACATGAAACTGGGCAAAATAAAATCCATTCAACTGTACAGGTTCGATGCATAAAGTTATTCTGTCAAAAAAATAAATTGTGCTTTTAAATTTGAATTAGCAATTTTAGCACTAGAAATATTTTATTAAAATTTAATAACTTGATTCATGAAAAGTGTAATTTCATTTTAATCGTCTACATAAATAAAGAGAAGTGTCTGTGTGTGTCTATCTGCACTCTGGTACTCACACTATTGATCGCAGAGCTTCCAAATTTGGCATATAGGTACCTGGACCCTGCAGGTGTGTACCTCATCAAGATATTTTTTGAATTTCGAGTTTAAACTTTTTAAATTCATATTTTTTCGATTTTAAATATTGGCATTTAGGTTTCATTTTTCATGAATTTCTTCTTTGATTGTAATCGTCTGCGTATCTTAGCAACAGCTATTACGCAATACATTTTTAATTTATTATATTTATTGAAAATCAAATAGCAATGCAATATAAATAAATTGTTATGTTTACGCATAATTTTTATAGTACAACAATTTTTTATTTTTCATTTTAAATTAATTCCTTTAAAATAAAAATACTTTTTTTTTTTTTTTTTTTTTTTTTTTTTTTTATAATATTTATTGGGGGGTAAATGGTAGTATATAGTGGAAAAGGTTTAAACTGATTAAAATTTATTTGTTTTTCATGTATTTAATTCCTTTTAAAAGAAAATCTACTTTTTGTTTTATTTTGTTATTTTGGTCGGGATCAAATCGTAATACAGTGTAAATAACGGGAGCTATAAAACACATGGTTCAAAAACAAAAACATATAATAGATACTGAGATAGTCATCTTTAAAATCGTAGTTCTTAAATAACAGAAGATCCAGATGTTGTCATTAAATACCCAGATTGAAGTGCCCGGGAAAGACCTTTTTGCAGACAGAGGGAACATGGACCTCCCAATGCAGCACGGGCAGAAAAAAAGACCTGCCATAGGCAGCGGGTACTTGAAGCAAGGTCTAGAGAAATTTCAATGTTTATTTATTTATTTCTCTATATATTAAAAAAAATAATAATAACTGTCGCTGGCGTCAATATTTTTTTGTCTGCGACAGCAACTTCTTGCGGAGGCCAGGGTTCTCCGTGTCATGAGATATATCAGTGTATTCTGACTGCTTCAAGGAAGGCATTTCAGCTGCTTAGAAATTTCTATAATTTTAATTAACGAAGTTATTAGCTAAAAACGTTGGGTTTATAAAGGTACTCTATTTGCCACCGGAGAAATAGTTTCTCTTATGACGTTTTTTTCTGTATGTCTGACGTCACTTTCCTCAGGAAAATTAAAATGTGATCAATGATGTAAATAAGAAAAAATTGAGTAATTGGCATCTTTGAGATGCTCGAGAGAAGAAAAAAATTATTTAGAATAGCAAAACATTTATAAATAACCGATATTTTTAAAATATTATGTAAAAATTTAATCAAGATGAAACGGAAATTAGTTTTTATTTTTATTTTATATTATTAGTTTAGTTTATACAATTAGTTTAGTTTTTATTAGTTTTTATTTTAACGTTAGGCGAAAAATATTTAGTAATGAATACCATGATTATGTTAAACAACTATTGGTATAGAGTTAGAGGTTAATCGCAGAAATTTTTAAAATGAAATTTATGAGATAAAAACTTATATTAGTTTATATAAAGATTTAGTTTTTAACTCAAAACATATTTAAAAGGATAGATCTTTACTATGACCAATTTAGAGATTTTTTAAATTTGGAAACGAAGAAGCTCGTACGTTTTTCGCCAAGGAATTCACTTACGCAATCACAATAACATTTTAACTCTAGCCATGCCTTAAATATAGAGATAAATTATAAAATGGTGCAATAATAATGATAATAATAATAAAATCCGCAACCTACTTTTGTTTTTTAAGCATTGATATAAAACTTTGCAGAAAACAGAATTTAATACAACAGGACACAGGACCTCACTGGCTGATTTTAAATTTTTCATTTATTTCGACGATGACTTAAATTATCTATTGCAATATTGCATGTCAGGATTTTCGCGAGAAACGTCTAAGCTACTTCGGTACCAAATTTAAAATTTCGCAAAGAGGTTAAACTGTACCATTGCTTTAGCACGATATTTTTTTTCAATTTTATTTTAATTTTTTTTTTTTAAACTTAATTCAAGAGGGGGAAAAAGAACATTTTTTATTTGGTTTAAATGTAGAAAATATCTCCGGGTAAAATATTATCCGTTTTTCGTTTCTGTTCATTATTAGAAAGAAATAACTGAAGTAGTTTTTCCTGTACCATTGATGTCTCTTTAAATTAAATTATCCAGTGATCATTATATTTCATTCTCCAAGCTCATTTTTTATTTTCTAAATTTAACATTACATAATATATAAGTAAAAAAATCAAGATGTAATCAGAAGATGTACCCAACAAATATTCAGAACCATCATCAACACATGTTCAGGAGATATCGCCAACAACTATTAAGATGTCATGACCAATATATATCCAGTAGATATCGCCAACAATAATAACTATTCAGAAGATATCGCCAACAAGTATTCAGGAGCTATCATCAATACTTATTCAGAAAATATTGTCAACAAATATTCAAAAGCCATCGAATTTGTGAATGGTGATGGTCTATCTCGAATGCTTCAAACCGGCAATTCATTTTCACAATACAATCAAGAATGAATTTTTCACTTATCAGTAGGTTTCGAAAAATGTGATTTTTATTTTTATTTATTTATTTTTATTTTTCGATTTGACTTAGTATTTAATATAGTTTAAGAAATTAAATGGTAAAATCAGATATTGACAGGCATCTTGACAAAATCTTTTAGTTGCACTTTCCACCGCCAGGGGGCACAATCTGTTCTGTATGAACATCACCAACGGTCAGAAAATATCAAGACCTTTAGAATAAGGTGTAACATGATAGTCTACTACGAAATTACTTAGTTCCACTGTTCACCACCAGGGGGCACACTATATAGTATATAAACATCCCCAATCAACATGAAATTTCAAGACCTTTATCACCAATCTCCTTCAATTTCCAAGAACTTTCAAATAAGGTGTCACAGGGTGGTGTCAAGTACAAAATTCTTTAGTTGCACTTTCCACCGATAGGGGGCACAGTGTGTTCTCTATGAACATCACCAACAGTCAGGAAATACCAAGACCTTTAAAATAAGGTGTAACATGATAGGGCCTACTACAAAATTACCTAGTTCCATTTTTCACCACCAGGATGCACACTATATTGTATTCAAACATATCCAATCAACATGAAATTTCAAGAGCTTTAAAATGAAGTGCTACAAGTGTGGGTCTCTCCCCCCACAGGGGGGAGGGTGACCACTCGACTTTTTATATTTTTCTCTTTTGATGACACATCTACAGACCAAGACCTTTTATTAGACTCCTCAACCAAATTTTTACACCTAGCCGTTCTCTCAATTTAGTGGATACAGATAAAACACGTTACAAATTAATATATAGATAATTGAAATTTCATTTAGAAAGATTGGAGTGTAAGGCTGATTTTTTATACAAACTATGTGAAAAATACCAGAGCCGGGAATCAAGCCTGGGTTATCTGCTTCCAGTGAGCTACTCAGGCTGATAACCAGCTCGGCATTTCTCACATAATATCCATTGGCAAGGTCACTAAGTCTGCAAACACAGATATAACAAGTGAGAATATTTTTCGTAGCACAACTCCATTAGACCACAAATTTTCCAATTAGAAATTACTAGCTGGAACCCATGTAATGTTTCAAACATTGTTGCATCATTATTTAAATATATTTCAAGTTAAAACATCTAATATAAGTTACGACATTTCACTTACAAAAAGAAATGCGGAAAAATTCTTATAAATAGAAATGAACCTTAAATATGTATGATTTCATATCTTTAACTCGATTTTGTTCGAATTTCTGTTTTTAAATGAAAGCATCACGAAAAAATAATCAGCTGTAACAAAAAAATTACCTCGAAGCGAACAATACTCTGCCTTGTGACCCAGGTGCCTGCGGCAGTGCACACACGGGCCACTACTAACATCAAAAATTCCCAAAAATTAACTTGGAACCGAATGAACCCACCCGGCGTTGACCAGGCCCATGATAATAACCTTAAATTTCCATGATTTCATATCTTTAACTCGATTTTGTTTGAATTTCTATCTTTAAATGAAAGCATCGCGAAAAAATTAATCATCTGTAACAAAAAAAATTACCTCAAACCAAACAGAACTTGGGTTGCCTTAAATTTCCAAGACCTTTCGAATAAGGTGTCACATGGTGGTGTCAACTGCAAAATCCTTTAGTTGAGCTTTCCACCGCCAGAGGGTACAGTGTGTTCTGTACGAACATCACCAATGGTCAGGAAATACTAAGAACTTTAAAATAAGGTGTAATATGATGGGGTCTACTACAAAATCACTACAAAGTTCCATTTTTCACCACCAGGGGGCACACCATATTGTATACAAACATCCCCAATCTACCCGAAATTTCAAGTCCTTTAAAATGTGGTGCTACATGTGTGTCTAAAAGGGATTTCCTTCTTAAACTAATTCCCCCCCCCTCAAAAAATCTACTTTTCCTCTTTAAAATCGAAAATTCAAAAATCACAGAAATTGATTTTATAGTATTCGAGTCTAGTACCCCCATGTTCAACTTCTTCACCGTGAAGTAATTTGGAGGTAAGTTAAGCTCGCAAACATGTTTTTATCTCCTGCCCCGACACCTCAGCCAAATTTTTACACCAAGCTGTTGTCTCGATTTAGTGGATACAGACAAAACACGTGTCAAATTAATATATAGATATTCAATAATACATCAACCATGAAATTTCATTTACAAATATTGTAGTGGAAGACTGATTTATTTTATTTTTTTTATACCAACTACGTGAAAAATCAACCTCACACTCCAATCTTTCTAAATGAAGTTTCTAATTTTACAGCAAATTCAGAAAACTTTCTACGAATTATTTTCACACATTTATCTTGATTTATAGAAAACTGGCCCTTCAGAGAGGTGGCCTTTCAAAAAAGGTTTGTCCTATTTCACAATTTGCCAGTGTTCTAAAAATTACTACCAAATCAATATCTGACTTGCACTCGACTATAAATATGTAATCTGACAAATAAAACACAGAGTTAAGTTATAATGAAACTGTTCATTCTTAACCAGCAAACATTAAATAAAACCTAAGAGAAAGTACTAAATACTGCGTCTATATTTATCGAACAGGTCAAAAGGTTTCATCTTTCTAACGAGTTAATATTTTAGATGTTTACCAGAAAACTTAGTTGGTATAGGGGATTAGAATCTGCGAATAATTCTGATTTAGAATCGATCAATAAAATAACTGATTTAAATAAATGTGTGATGAGTGAGAAAGAAATTATAAATTGTTAAATATTTTTTTAAGTAAAATTTTGTAGTAAGGAAGAAAAAAAAAAGCGAGAGGAGATGTGTTATTTTCTTCACTGGCAACAACAACAAAAAAAAAAGTTTTAAAAAGACAAATTACAATTTTTTAGCCATCTGTAAATGTAATATGGTTAAAAAGAAAAAAAAAAATGTAATACTGCATTTGTATTTACATAAAGAAAAGAAAAATCTATTTCATGCGAATGCTACGGTAAACTCAAATATTGAATGAGAAGATCCCTTTGCCCAAATATTCTTTACTCCAAATATTTGAACTGTAAGTTTACTTTCCAACGTTGGTTTAAGTCAGCCTAGTATTTCAAAAATTATCATGATGGCATATTTTCAAGTGACTGCAACTTGAAAACAAAATGGCAGAGCAAGTTGTCCAGTGAACTTATCATCAAAACATTTATATAAGTTCACTATCCAACTTTCGCTTAAATTGATTGATTAATTCAGTGTTTCAATAGTTATTGTAATAATAAATTTTCAATTAGCCCTAATTAATTTAAGGTATCCGGGTTTTTTTTTTTTTTTTTTTTTTTTTTTTGTAAGGAAAGAGCGGATGAATTTCATTAATAAACTTGGTTGAGACACTTATATGGCCTATGTATATATCAAAATTCAAGCAAATCCAACCTTAAATACACTTTTCACAATGTGGATTTGTAATTTTCAAGTGAACTCTTGAAAATAAAATAGCACAGCAACCATCGTTAATGAACTCATCCTAGATATTTGTAAGATAAGTTCGCTGTCCAATTTTGGTTCGATTTGGAGTATTATTTTGGAAGTTACTGTGATGACAAAATTTCTATTATATATAGATTTAAAAAAAAAAAAAGTGATTGTAGTAGGTTGATTTCTAAAGAAATCAACTTTTCTTTAAATCAACCTTGATTTCTAATGAAATCAACCTAAAACTGATTTACGTACATGGGTGCTGTGCTGGCAGAGAAGGAAATCTAAATATATTTAATACTATTTATTTAATGTTTTGCAAAAAAAAAAAAAAAAAAAAAAAAATCAATTTTTTTTTTTTTTTTTTTTCTTAGCTTAATTCAGGATAATTTTTTAAATATAAAGTTTTTAAATTATAATATTTAATATAAATAAAGCTTAAAGCTTTTAAATTTTCTTTTAGGCTCTTTCGGTAGATTTTACCAATTGCCCACTGCATAGCTCTGCTAGATTAATAATCAGTGTAAAGTAAAGTGTGTAAAGTAAAGTCACAGTGTAAAGTAAAAGAAAAACAGCACTCGCTGTTGATTTCATTCTGCCATCATCTATGTTTACATAAATCTTTAAATAATGTAGATAATTTTTGGATGTAATATGCACTAAAATGGACATGTCTATATTATGTTCACATGTTTATTTATTTTGGCTTAAAAACACTTATTACATAAAATTACATTTCAGTATAATAGCTACAAGATCTGGTGAAAAATCTAAATCTAGCTGTAATATGGACATATCATATTATGTACTTTGACCTAATCTACATGAATTTGTGTTGACTGGGTTCTTTCTTTAATAATTATGTTCTATATACTTTTTAAAAACCAACTTCAAACTAAAAAATAACTTTTTGAAACACTAATCAGTAGAATAATAGTTGTAGTGATTATATAATTATATATATATATATTAGATAACAGATGTATAAAGAAATTAATTAGATTCAATTTTTCAAAAGCTGCTTTTTGATGTTAGAAAATGAAAGATTACAAGGAAATATTTTTAAATATCTTGCTTTTAAACAACTTCAAAATTACTTTTTGACACTTTGTTTATATTGAAAAGGACTTTTACAAAATACATAAATAAAAGAGAAAATATTTTATAAATAAAACACTCTTAAATGAACTTTTTATTACGAAAATAGGAAAAGTTTAAAGTTATATGTGTAAGTTTAACTAGGATGTAAAAAAATAGTTTTATTTTATATTTTTTTCTCTACTTATACATCACACAAAAGACACTTTTTACTGAAAAATGAAATTAAAATGAAATGTAATCAATCACTTCATTCGTATTTAAAAATTGGTAAATATATCATATTTTTTTTTTTTTCAAATTTTTGTAAATATAAACATTGTATTGCACACGGCACACCGGACACACCTACATATCAGCCAATCAGTGAAGCCAATCGTTAAAATAATCGAATTGCCAGTTACCGGAAATCACAAATTTGCGATCGAAGGGTTGCCATATGTGATAGTCATAAATGTTACAATAGTATCATAATTTGTGAGCCGATCGCAAATTCCAGGACTTGTGATCTACGATTACGATAGCTGCGACTGTTACAATAGTATGCCTCCCTTGGTTTGGCAGAGATGGTTGCATTAGTTTTATCGTAGTGCAGTTTGCTATTTAGTGTCATTACTCGATTTTCCGGAATAGTGCCAAGCATGGAGTCTGACGCCAAGAGCGACGAAATCGCTACACATTGGAGAATCCCGGCGCTGGAGGTAAATCGCCATGTTCAAAATATCTGATTACTATTTGTCTGTGGCCGAGACCGAGGTGAACTTTTATTGTGATATTTTATAGTCTTTAATGTTATTTTAACATATGTTGTACGTTGTACTGTTTAAAATTTTTATTTTCATCATTCCTGTGTGTGTCTGCAACATTCATTGCTTTTGTCAGTAAATTTGATAAATCTTTACGGTTTTGAGACTAAATTTAATCGTTTTTATTACACATTCATTTTTCTTTGGTTTGACAGGTAAATTTATTTTTATTTTAACAGCTTCATATTAATTTATGTGAAATCCCTTTATTATACAAAGTGGAGGCAACACATTTAGAGACAACAGCTGAACAGGAAGTGAAAAATCTGAGAGTTACTAAGAAAATTCGTCTCCAGATGGGAAAATATTGGAGAATAAAGAATATAATGATGGTGTTTTATAACTAATTATAATGTTCTTTATAAATGTATTTGATGAAATTCTAAATTTCTGTTTAGTTTTTTTTTCCGGTTTTACCAGTGCAAATTTCTATACAATTGCAAACATCAGAAAATGCACATGTGCAAAGGAATTTGTGAATAACATGAACATACACTTGTGATGCGTGTAAAACAGACAAAACAATACATAGTTCACCTCCGACTGGAATGTATATATTTACATTAACTAATATTCTTCCGTAATTATGTATGGTTCTTTGCAACTTAACTTGAAGTAGCAACTAAACACTTTCTAACTGGAGAGAAACCTCATAAATGTGAAATGTGTTCAAAATCATTTTCACGAGTTGAAACTGTAAGAAGTGATCTTTTGTGTCATACAGGAGAGAAACCTCATAAATGTGAAATGTGTTTAAAATCTTTTTCGCGAAATGGAGATCTAAAAAGACATCTTTTATGTCATACTGGAGAGAAGCCTCATAAATGTGAAATGTGTTCAAAATCATTTTCACGAGTTGGACTTCTGAAAAGTCATCTTCTGAGTCACACTGGAGAGAAACCTCATAAATGTGAAATGTGTTCAAAATCGTTTTCACGAGTTGAATCTCTAAGAAGACATCTTTTGTCTCATACTGGAGAGAAAATTCATAAATGTGAAATGTGTTTTAAATTCTTTTCGCAAAATGGAGATCAAAAAAGACATCTTTTGTGTCATACTGGAGAGAAGCCTCATAAATGTGAAATATGTTCAAAATCATTTTCACGTGCTGGAAATCTAAAAACACATCTTTTGTGTCATACTGGAGAGAAACTTCATAAATGTGAAATGTGTTCGAAATCATTTTCATATCTTGGAAATCTAAAAACACATCTTCTGAGTCACACTGGAGAGAAGCCTCATAAATGTGAAATATGTCCAAAATCATTTTCACAAGTTGGACATCTAAAAACACATCTTCTGTGTCATACTGGAGAGAAACTTCATAAATGTGAAATGTGTTTAAAATTCTTTTCCCAAAATGGAGGTCTAAAAAGACATCTTTTGTGTCATACTGGAGAGAAGCCTCATAAATGTGAAATATGTTCAAAATCATTTTCACATGCTGGAATTCTAAAAACACATCTTCTGTGTCATACTGGAGAGAAACTTCATAAATGTGAAATGTGTTTAAAATTCTTTTCGCGAAATGGAGATCTAAAAAGACATCTTCTATGTCATACTGGAGAGAAACTTCATAAATGTGAAATGTGTTTAAAATCCTTTTCACGAAATGGAGATCTAAAAAGACATCTTTTGTGTCATACTGGAGAGAAGCCTCATAAATGTGAAATGTGTTCAAAATCGTTTTCACAAGTTGGATCTCTAAAAAGACATATTTTGTGTCATACTGGAGAGAAAGTTTATTAATGTGAAATCTGTTTAAAATCATTTTCGCTAGTTGTAAATTTGAAAATACATCTTTTTTTAAACATATGCTTGTTCTAAATATGAAAAATAATTTTCAACTAAGCAATGTTTAAACACACATTTCCTTTCCCATGCAGAAAACTCATTCTAATGTGAAGTATGTTCAAAAGGATAACCAGAGGTAAAACTTTTCAAAGAATGCTGTTTTAAATACACAAACAACAACAACAAAATTTAAACTCGTCTCCTGATTGTATATACCCATACAACCAAAAGGATCCATTGGATGTCCTACAAACATCATACAGATCCTACAACTGACATATCCGGTAAGTGTCATAAAACAGCAACCAGAGAATGCCTTATGCATAATACTCGTAGGATCGCGGGGGTTTCAAGTGCATAGATAATACAGAGGACATCCACAGGCTGAATTATTACAGCACATGCGCAGAAATCTAAATTCTATTCTAATAAATCGTTCTTTAGCAAACGAACTGAATCGAGTTTTTATTGTTTTTTAGTTCAGAGTTCAGATAGTGATTACAGATATGTTTTAATATGTTGTTATTATTTTTTTTTCTGGGTTGTATTGAATATTATAAGTAAGTAAACATCTTTATTGTTTGATATGAAATTAATTATTCTGAAGTTTACAACTTGCTTTATTGTACTTCATGTGTTCTGTTTTTTTTTTTTAGATGTTAGACCGTGTGCACAAAAATAAGTTATTACTAAAGGTTTTTAAAAAATAACATACCTTTCTATTCAGTTTTGTTAAGTAACTTTTTATGAAAGATTTAATGGTACATCCATAACTTTAAAATCCTCAGCGTGAATGCTGTTGCCGTATCAGAAAACCATGAAATGACTGATAATGTACAAAGTAGAATTAAATGTTAAGTAGTATAATACATTAAAACGAATGTGTGTGTGTATTTTTATTAAAATATGTGTAATGTTTTTTTGTGTGCATATTAAATGTATGTAACATGTGCGCGTGTATGTGTTGCATAAATATCTGTAAAAAAAATATGTGTGTAGTATATTTTAATGTTTGTGGATATGAATGTTAAAAAGTGTATTTGTTTTTACCAACATTTATTTATGGATAGCTGCTGGTCGTTTTCAACAATTATTTTCGTGATTTATCGTGAGGACCGTAAACATAGTGCTGTTCTAGTGCACAAAATAAATATTTTTAAACAAAATTACCTAAAGTTCTGAAATTTTTAAATTCATTGAAAAATTTTCAATCGAAATTTTAGATTTGTTTTACACAAAATTTAGCAAAAATTTTATATTTATTTGTTTTATTTATAAGTTTGTTACTTATTAGTAGTTTACATCGACATTCTTTAATTTAAAGAAAAATTTTTGGGGAAAAAGAAAGAATCCCCAATATTTTTGGTTTTACATACCGATGTTATATTTGAAGATATTTCTTTAAAATTTTGGTTTCTACCACGGAGGATAAAAATTGTGATGTCATGTCGCCAGACCATCCTTGGTGAGTTCCAGTCTGCTAGGGCAATGGAAAATTTACTTCACTCTACTGTAAAATTTTGGTTGTTTATATTTTGAAATATTTTCTGTGTTGGTTAATTTTAATTTCAGTTATTCAAAGTTAGTACACTAGACCTTATTAGTAAATTACTTTTAATAATAATATGCTTCTAAATACTTAAAATAAATTATATTTTAAACATACTGCAAAATGTGCATTTCACGAAACTTTTGAGCTGATGTTGGCTTTTGTGGCATAGGAAATAGCTCAACTTGTATCTAGATTTTACACCCTTGCTGTAGCTACCTTCCAAAATGTAATTTTTCTTTCACAAGTATTTTATCATTAGCTCATTAATAATTTTGCATTATTACAACTTGTGTCTGCATCTGTATCTTGGAATTTGTTGATTTTGTATGCATTCAAATAAATTAAATGAGTTACATGAAAATAATTTCAAAGCATAATGCTCAAAATTTCTCCCTGGGAATTTATAATAATTCTGTTGGATGCAGAGATAAAGCAAAATCACCAATTTAAATTATAAATGTATGAAATGATATTGTCAGTCTCATATTGTTTATGTACCTATGTTATGTTTGTGGTTTGTTTAAAATATTACATACACATTATTTAAAATATTTAATAGCTAGTTTAGCAAATTCCAGGAAAGTTAATTATATGTAAAAACTTACCTCCCTTTAAGTGCAGTTTTTAATATACCGTAATTTCGCGTATATAACCCGCAACATAAAATTATCTAAAAATAATTATAACTGAAAGATATCCCGCACTAGAAGATACCCCACATTTCTAAAATCACATGGTCGGCAATCGCCTTTCGTAATTTCAATACTAATTGCTATTATAATAATAAGTAGGAAAACATACAAATAATAAACAAATATACGAATAAATATAAATATAAACAAACAAATTTACTTACCTATCACGAAAAGCAAATAATTATAACTTATTATTAATCTTTCTCTCTATATAAATTACTATAAACTGGAGTAACTTCTAATGATTAACACCTTTATTGAATTTATAAGAAAATTATAAATGAATAATAAATTTATTTACAAAATTTATTCAAATCCTTCGGATTCTTCCGTAGGGGAGAATAGGGTGACTTGATCCCTTGGGAGACTTGATCCCCAGGCCTTAAATCAAAATTGATTAGCAATTATATTTTTTAAACTGTCAACACTGATAACGTTATTCCTTAGCAACAAATCTGGCAACAAAATTTCATTCAGCCATTTTTATTTTGATTGTTAGGAAGGAATCTTTGATTTCTTAAATTCAGATCTTTTTTTCAGTAAGCAGTTTGATTTATTTATTTTTTGCTACATATATTCAATTACTAATGCTCATTGATATAATATACTAACATAGTTTGCTGCTTAAATGATGCTATTTAAAACCAAAATAGTTTGTTTACTTTTGGTTTAAGAATTAATTTTAGAAAACATACACATGTAGGGACACATGATCCCCATTGTACGGGGAGACTTGATCCTGGGGATCAAGTGTCCCCAGAGTTAAGTTAAATTAGTTATGAGAGTTTTTTAATTTTATTGCAATGATTATATTTTCTCTCTGGGGGCATGCCACGTATTTACACACGTAAAGAAGGTGTTCAACCCAGAAAAACTATTAATGCTGGAGATTTGCGGGCAGCAGTAAATGCTGTATTAGATGGATCCAGTTTAAAAGGTGCAGCAAAATCATATAATATTAATGTGATGACCTTAAAGCGTTATGTCATGAAACAAAAAGTTGAAGAAAGGGACATTTCTTATGAATCGAACTATAAGCGCTCACAAATATTTTCTGTTAAGGAAGAAGATCTTTTATGTGAATATTTAAAAACATCCAGTAAATTACATCATGGACTTACGCCTATGCAGTTGAGAAAGTTAGCATTTCAATATGCTGTGAATAATGATAAGAAAATTCCTGAATCTTGGAAAACAGAAGAGTGTGCTGGATACGACTGGTATAGAGGTTTCATGGATCGTAATATAAAACATTAGCACTTCGTACGCCAGAGGCAACTAGTCTTAATCGTGCAGTTAGTTTCAATAAGCATAATGTTAATATGTTTTTTTCAAATTTAGAAAAAATATACAAAGAAGAAAAACTGGATCCACAGTGTGTGTGGAATATAGATGAAACTGGCTTTACTTAGAATTTTCAGGAAGTGATGATAGTTACAGCATTCATGATTCAACCAGACCAGAAACATTTGATGAACAGTCTCTTGAAACCAACGAAGATCCACAAATTTTTTCCATTGATGTAAATGACTTTGTTATCGTACGATCTCGAGAAAAGAAGAAAATCACTCATTTCGTAGGAAAAATTGAAAAGAAGATTTCACCGTCTGAATTTGAAATAAATTTCTTAAGAAATCGAGGGCTTAATTCCAACCAATTTATCTATCCAGAAAACGGGGACATAAGTGTTGTGGATAGTGAAAATATTGTCAAAAAATTACCAAAACCATCCATGCTTGGTGGAACTCTTCGAACTGCAACATTTTTAACATTTATGTTTGATTTTTCATGCTTTGAAAATATTTCTTGATTAATTTGAGTGACTGCAATCATTCATATAGAAAACAGTGATTTTCATTAAATGTACATTTTTCTCCATAAGTTTTTCTTTCTTTTTTCCTCTTTTACAAATCAGGTGACAATAAATTTGAGACATTTAAATGAGTCTGTGTTTCAAGGATCAAGTCTCCCTTGGTAAGGGATCAAGTCTCCCTGCTATTAGGGAGACTTGATCCTTTTTTCAATGCTTTTTTATTTTTAATTTCATAATTTTAAAAATGGTTCTATAAAAGTAAAAAAAAATACTAAAACAAAGTAAAAAGTAGGAGCTTTAATAATAACTCAAAACATCCAAATAAAAACCTGTTTTTTCCCCCAAAAAAAATTAAAAACTGCAAGAAAATGATCAAGGGGATCAAGTCACCCTAATCTCCCCTATCAGAATTAAAATGTGACAATATTGTTTAGAACAGTTCGTCTTCATCATCCTTATTATCCTCTTCATCAAGTTCCTTTTCACTGATCATGATTCATGAGTAACATTAGGGTTAATATTCATTATTGAGAGGCATTGTTTTTTTTATTTATAGATTTGGGTTTTTTTGCAACATTTATTGCAGTAAAACTTTTAAAACTTAGTTTAAAAAAAAAAAAATTAAACTGCTTTATGTTATTTGTGAAAAGACATATTTTAAAATCTATCAAATTATTCCAAGTACACGTGTTTGTGTATACTTTGGAAATTAAAAAAAAAAAAAAAAAAAAATTCAGTGTATGAATGTTTATTTATTTTTTCTTGTTATTTTCTATATATTTTTGTGTTTCAAAGATAGTACGTACTACTATCTATCGTGTAACTTACGCAATATTCGCCAAATCGTGACTCTAATATTCAGCTGTAAGATAGAACTATGTATTCCTATTTTCATTATATTTTTAAAAATATGCAAGATTTCATCAGATAGTAAACATTTATAAACTGTTTATTTTGGAATACATTTCACTCAACGTCAAACGCGTTTATTCTTGTGCAAGGAAAAAATTTTGTATTCAGTCTTTTTTTTTTTTTTCCAGATCATATTTTCACTTTTACTTAAATTAATAATGCTTAATATTTGCCAGATTTCAACAAGTCATTATAATGATGTGTACCAATTTGTCATAGTTTGTGTAGTAATTAAATATTATACTATTTGCAAACTCGCATAGAATATTTTATTTTGCTAAATTTCTTCATATTTAGCAGCAAATTAATGTAACAGAAAGTAAATAAAATTGATGTGAAACTTATGAATTTGATAGAAAAGTTTTTCTTAATTAGAAGTATAAAATTACAGAAAACTGAAAAAAAAATATGTATTATGCTACAGAATATTAAGTCAATATAAATTCCAATTTAATAATTTCTTTAACAATCTCTAATCTAAATTTATGTGGTTGCATTTAAATGTGTAAAACAAATATTAACAAGATCATTCATTCACACACATGTAGTATATATGTAAAAAAAAAAAAATCTGGAGTGACTCCACTCGACTTTCCGAACATTGAGTAACTAACAGTTTTGTAGATAAAATAAAGAAAGAGGAATTGCTAAACAAACAAAAGAGAGAAAACCATAATAGAGTGTTTTTTTCTCCATATATCACACGAGGTTTTATTTAACGCTACTGAACTTTGAGCCCTTAGATCATAATGATAAAGAATTTTTCGTTTTGTCCCTGTAAAAATCTATAGATGCTAGATTCACCAAAATGCTTATAGTTAGTGCAACAGTGATTTATAATATTCATACAAATTTTCAGCTCAATTGAATAAGGCGTTTAGATGCTATCGCACTTTTAAAATTTGGTCTCATAGGCCATAATGATAAAGAATTTTTCTTTGTGTCCCTGTAAAAAAACTGTAGTGCTAGATTCACCAAAATCTATACAGTTGGTGCAAATGCGACCTATAACATGTGTACAATTTTTTTGCTCAGATTAATAAGGCGTTTAGACGCTATCACACTTTTAAAAATTTGGCCCCATTGGCCTTAATGATAAAGAATTTTTCTTTGTGTCCCTGTAAAAAAACTATAAGTGCTAGATTCTCCAAAATCTATACAGATTGAGTATCTGTGACCTATAATATGGGTATAAAATTTTTGCTCAGTTGAATAAGGCGTTTAGATGCTATCGCACTTTTAAGATTTTGGTCCCATAGGCCATAATGATAAAGAATTTTTCTTTGTGTCCCTGTAAAAAAACTATAAGTGCTAGATTCACCAAAATCTATAGGGTTCGTACTATGGTGACTTACAATATACGTACCAACTTTCAGGTTAATCGAACAAAGCCTTTAGACGCTAGCGTGTTCACAAACATACACACATACACACACACATACATACATCATCGTAAAAATAGTGAAAACGGACTCAGGGGACCTCAAAACGTATAGAAACATCAAAATCTCGAATTCGGATTTTTGACATGATTACAATACTTTCCTCACTATAGTGTTCGGAAAGTAATAATAAGAGAGAAAATTAACAATGATTTACAAAAATAATTATTATAATTTTAAATGACTCGTATTATTAAAATAAAGAATTTTTTATGTATTTAAAGAAATTAGTTTTGTTTTGTAAAAGGAATTCTGTATTAAATATCTGTTGACTTTTGACTGAATAATCAGTAATTACTGACTTAAATTTCAAAAATCTCACTTAAGTTTTCAAAATCCCACTTAATTTTTTTGTTAGAGTGGGAGAATCCCATACCTTTTTGCCCCTTAGTGCGAACCCTGATATATTTTTATGAAGTTGACCATGGCAGTACATAAATTTCTGAAGGAATTACTCAGATCCCAGAGAATTGAATAGGTATCTTATAAACGGGGTTTTGAAAAACCCAACCTAAGTGGGTTTTTCTGAGTTTAATGGGAGTTTTTGTCTGAATTTTAAATTTATTTCAAAAATGAACAGTTTTAGACTAAAAGAAAACTTATAAATTTATAGTAATTATAATTAATTAAAAATTAAATTGTTTTCATATTCTTTATTTGGTGTGGTCTAAATTTGTAAAACAAATTCTTATTTCATTCTATTCTGTATTTTATTAAGTTATTTTGTGTAAAATTGAAACAAGTTAGTAACAAAAGAAAAATATCTTGTACAATTTTCATATTACAAATAATAATGTATTTTTATATGTTTAGGAAAAAAAGTAAGCAAAAAAACTTAATTTTTGATAATATCGATACTGACATATTTTACGCATATTTGCACTTTTTGATTTTGAAGAAAGTCAAAACAAAGTTATTACTGTCTGTATTTTAGTCTTTTTGTGTCAGGAGTAGATCCAGGTTTTAATTTTTTGGTGCTATTTTAGTTTAAAAAAAAAAAAAAAAATGTAACTTTGTTGTTTTATATAAATGTTCATTATCAAGTTTGTTTCATTGAACCAAGTTATAGTAGGGGTGAAACTTTTCAGGGGCTACCCCTGATTTCAGGGCTTTTGAAATTTTTACTGCCTTTGAATTTCATGTTAAAATACTTTGTTTTTACTGAAATTTCTAATTTTGAATTTCCCATATAATGTAGTATGTAGTCTGCAAATACCACTTAATATAGATAGCCATATGATATATATCATTAATGAGTCTCTCCTTTCTGCAACAAGCGAGCAACTTCTCTTTTTGTTTGTTTATTTCGTAGCTGTGTTTTCCTTTCTTCAGGTGTTTAATGAGAAAGCATGGAATAATGTCCTCGGAAGGAAAGATAAATGCAGTGAATCCAGAGAACAGTTTTTATTCAGCTATCACATACTATACTCACTTACAAGACAGAGAAAGCTAACCATCGGTTAATATAAACAGAATCACCGATTCAGTGAGAAAACATTGAATGTGGTAAACATCGGTGATAAAACAGCAACCCTTTATGTTTACTTTCACTATCAATTCTCTGCAAACGGACTATAGTTTGATTTGAGATTTAAACAAGCGTTTCCCTGATATATCATCCAAATTAAACATAAGAAAAGTTGTAGGGGAGGGTTAATTTTTTTACTCGCTATCAAAAGTTTTCCTGGCAACCAGTTTTTGAATTCCTGGAGCCCTTATGTTATCCAATAACTTTCCAATGTCATATGCATTTTTCTGATAGCTTTCATTCAGTAATTTTTCTCGCCATAAGGTGTATGCATGTATGCAGGGTGGGGCCATGGGCTCAGTAGGAGGCTTTAAAAAATGAGGGGAAAAAAACTGAAATTCGTATTTAAACAATGTTGCTGTTATTATTTCCCGTCCTATAGTTATAAGTGCTATGTGGTCCCCAAATCTGTAAATTAAATCAGTATTTGCCTCTGGTTGGTAAATTTTAAAAATTTCATTCATTTTTACAAAAATTTGTGTTCCATGTTTTTCGTGTGTGTGTGTATCTGCATATTTTTTTTAGGATTAAACAAAATCCAGGATGAATAAAGAAAGATTGAAAAGATACACAAGGCAACATATTCATAGAAAAATGAAGAAAGTTGTGCATTCACAGCTCTTTGATTTTGAACAGTCCTCTCAAGTTCTCAATGAACAATCCTCTCAAGCAGACTTGCATCAATCCTTAGAAGCAGCTACTGAGACAGCTCCAAATAATGTGCTTTCTAATGAAGACGCTGATAGCAAAAGTAGTCCTTTTGAAGTTTATGAGCCATTTGTTCCAAATGAAAGCCCAATTATGTCTGATGTTAGTGA
Organism: Salticus scenicus; assembly: GCA_963930645.1. Classification (NCBI taxonomy): domain Eukaryota; kingdom Metazoa; phylum Arthropoda; class Arachnida; order Araneae; family Salticidae; genus Salticus; species Salticus scenicus. Next base: position 27,449,574 of record OZ005662.1, read on the forward strand.
ATCAGATGCTTCCACAGATCCAGAAATGCATTTTTCAGACATTCCTCTGCAAAGTACAAAATCCTCTAAATCAAATTCATTTATTGAAGATATCAAAGAATGGGCTATCAAGCATATGATTACTCATAGTGCTTTAACAGGGCTCCTTCACATTTTTAAAGATCACAGTATTGGAGACTTACCAAAAGATGCCCGGACATTTCTCAAAACTCCGCGATCAGTGGAAGTATCCAATATTAGTGGAGGGGATTTCATACATTTTGATATTAATACTAGTATATGCAGTGTATTGAAAGAAATTGACACTTCTTTTTTTAATACAATTAACATTCAGGTTAATGTTGATGGTTTGCCTCTAGCAAAGAGTGCAAAATCAGAACTGTGGCCTATTTTGATTAAATGAGAAGTGAGTGACTTACATTTTATCTTACCTGTAAGTATTTTCCATGGGCAACAAAAACCACAAACATTAGATTTCTTAAGAAAATTTGTCAGTGACATGAATGTGTTATTGGATGAGGGAATAATATATGATAATAAGCATTTTGATGTTTCCTTAAAAGCTGTTATTTGTGATGCACCAGCTAGGTCCTTTATTACATGCACGAAAGGGCATAATGGATATTTTGGATGTTCCAAATGTACAGTTGAGGGAGATTATTTGAATAATCGAATGTGTTTCTTGGAAACAAATCTTCCTTTACGAGATGATATCAGTTTCAGAGAACGCAAACAAAACGAGCACCATATAGGTATATCTCCACTCGAGGATATTTCTTCACTCAAGATGGTTGAATCCTTTCCACTGGATTACATGCACCTTATATGTCTAGGTGTAGTCCGCAAGTTAATAAATCTTTGGTTGCGTGGTAATTTGAAGTACAGATTGCCCTCTAACAAAGTAGATAAATTAACAACTGCTTTAGAATCACTACAAGTATGTGTACCTGCTGAATTCACAAGGAAGCCTAGGAGTATCCGTGAAGTCGACAGATGGAAGGCTACTGAGTTCAGGCAGTTCCTTTTATATACAGGGCCTGTAATTTTGAAAGACATAGTCAGTGCTGATATTTATTTAAACTATATTGTTTTACACTGTGCAACACTTATTTTATCAAATGAAAATCTTTGTAATGATTATAATGAATATGCTGAAAGTCTTTTGACATGTTTTGTAAAGTCTTTTGCAGAAATATATGGTCATGAGTACGTATCGTACAATGTTCATAATTTGATTCATATTGCCAAAGATGTTAAAAATTTTGGCGATATAAATACATTCAGCGCATTTCCATTTGAGAATTTTCTGTATCAACTAAAGAGTTTGTTACGGAAAAATGAAAAGCCACTTCAACAGCTGCACAATAGACTGATGGAAATTGCATATGTAAAAGTAAAGAACTCGCTTCAAATGAAGCAGAAACAATCAATAAAACTCTCTGGGGAATATTCAGGTGGGGTTTTGATAGAAAACTGTTCTGGCCCTGAATTTAAATATGTAAATATGCTTGACTTTGTCCTAAAAATACATAAACCTGATAACTGTTGCATGTTGAATGATGGTTTAATAATTTTAATTGAAAATATATGTTATAATAATGCAACACCTGTATTTATTGGAAGATCATTCCAAAATATATCGGATTTTTATAACAAACCTTGTCCATCTTCGTATTTAGATATTTATGAAGTAAACTCCCCATCAACACTACAATATTGGCACCTTAATACAGTAAAACATAAATGCTTCCTGTTACAATATCAATCCAAATATGTAGCATTTCCAGTAATACATACATGTAAATTTTAAAATTTAAAAACTTTTAAAAAACAGACCAAATTTAAATTTAATTATTTAAAAATACCTTTTATAATGCTCTGTTACGATGCTAAAGATCTTTCAGGGCTAAATCCGCCCCTTCTTCAGTAGCTACATGGTCTGTGTCTGTTGTTGAAACTGATTTTTCATCTTGCTTCTTGCTGAAAAATCAGTTCCAACAACAGAGACAGACCATGTAGCTACTGAAGAAGGGGCGGATTTCGCACTGAAAGATCTTTAGCATCGTAACAGAGCATTATAAAGGGTATTGTTGCATTATTATAACATATATTTTCAAACATATGAATGACTATATATATATATATATATATATATGGATAGTAGTTTTCTAAAGACTTCTGAGATATAAAAATTCTTGTCATTTATAAATACATGTAAATGACTAGAATTTTTATATCTCAGAAGTCTTTTTAGAAAACTACTGTATATATATATATATATATATATATATATATATATATATATAGTCATTCATATGTGATTATAGTTCGTTTATATATATTTTTTAGGGATGAGATTTTTTCAGTTGTTTTCAACTTTTTTTTTTTTTTTTTTATTTAGCTAGAATTTGAAAAAACAAATCAAATTGATTTATTGATTGTTTCTGCTTCATTTGCAGCGAGTTCTTTAATCTTTTTCAGGAAAAAACAGCCCGCTGGGTTTAACCTTCCAACGGGCACGCATATCTGAGAGATACACTTGTAGTAAATCTCGTTGTATATCTTAAAGTCAGAGAGCATTTTGAAACACTTATCTTTGGCTATTCACTCAGTATATATTGATCTATTTTTAGTTATCTTTTGAACCTCGAGACAATGATATGTAGCTGAATATTTGCTATTTTGTATTTGAAAAATATGCGCGACCTTTCATGTAACGTTTTGTTATATTTGATTTTCTTTTCACTGCTAAAAACGGTTGTTTTTGTTTTAAACATTATTATTTTAAATATTTTTAAAATTAATTAACTTATAATTCCAATGTTTCTTTGATTTTTTTTATATTGATTTTGCTGTCCAGTTTTGCAAATCAGTTTTCCATGACAATTATCACTGCAGAAGGTGGCAGTAAAAGTTGTCACAGTTGAAAACTGTCCTAACACGTCTTGAAGGTAACAACTATTAAAAAAAAACACCAAAGGAAACTGCAATAGAACTGCTGAATGTTTTAAGTCTGAATTAACCTAGTCACACATGTTCAGTGAAAAAGAAAATCGCTATACACTAAATTGACCTTTAGACTGGTCATTCCTTTTTTTTTTTTTTGGTAATTTGGCATTAAATGACAAAGTTCCTTGTCATTTCTCAAATATATAGGGTTTATAATGCAATCAGTTTACAACTCAACTAAATTCAATAAAAGTAAAATGTTTAGATTGGGGGGCAGGGGTCACCAAATCTCTCCTTGGCAGCCTTGATTGAAGCAAAATATTTAAAATTACAAATATTTATTTTCACTTCCTATAGCTATACAATATTAATATAAGCTTTTGATAGCAAATAAATGGAAAACTAGAAAAATCTTTTTATAGCATGTTTATTGTACAATAAGTTTTAATATATATTCTCAAATCTCATAAAAAAATAAAATATACTAAACTTTAAAATATAGTAAATTTTATTTTTTATGTAGTTTATTTCAAATATATTTTTATTCTCTTATGTTTGTATATAAACATACAGGAATAAGAAATATATTCTAAAAGAAACTTGAGATTATCTGTTACTTATTGCATAATAAACGAATTAAATATATTCACAATTCTCCATTCATTTATACAAATAATTTAAACAATGGAGAAAAATACTCATATACCATATTGTAATCCCTATTATACAAGGTTGTTGATTTTTTTCAAAAAAATCGATTCTTTTTATTTAAATCAAGATTTATTTGAATTTAATGATTTTTTTAAACTATTCAACCAAGCTCCTCGCATATTTAAAGAATAAAATTGTTTTCCTATATGAAAAGATGATTTTTAAATAATCTTTTGAAAGTGATATGCGCTGTATCTTTCTTGTGTACAGTGATTTTATAACATATCCAATTACCAAACAATTTTACTTTTCTCCAATTTGTGGTAAAAGTATTTATTTCAACCCCTAATTATATATGGTGATTTTTTTTTCTTTAGGTTTTGATTTTATCAGTGACTAAATAATTGTTGTTTGGTACTTGTGGGTTTTGATTGCTCCACATTACCAGATGACAGTCATTTAGTTTTTCTTCTGCGGCAACATATGAACTGAATACAGTGCCTAGGAAGCACCTTTTTTTTAGATTTAGCCCCAGCCATACAAGAACAGTTCCAAGAATAATTGTTATGGTAAGCTCGTTCAACATATTCAGTTATGAAGGAGGTATTGAAATTTTCTAAAAAATAATTTTTATTTTCCTATTGGTATGTTTTTTTTTTTTTTTTTCCCCATAATATATTTTTTATATTCTGACCCTCAATCTACACCTCTGATTCTTCTTTCTATCTCTCAGTTTCTTATATTCTAGCATTCTTTTGTGCAAGTTGTATTTGTAAAAATGCTTGTGAATGCTCTGCCTTTCTTCCTATATCTAATTTTTCTTTAAAATAATTTCCTGTGGGTGTATTGTTATTTATTTGTTATAATTTTATTTTTCTGTTACACTAATTCTGCTGTTATACACTTCTTTTGCATGCAAAGAAAATGTAAATGTTTTACTTAGAGAATTATACAGTGGGTGTTCAGATTTTTAGAATTTTTTTTTTTTTTTTCACTTTTTGGATTTTCTAAAAAAATATTGAACAAAATAACACATGACTTCAAACATGCAAAGAACATTAAAAACTCACATTTTCCACTATCGATTTAATTCTCAGTGCAATTAGGGGACCAACCACAAGTTGAAGAAGAGTGCACATACTTTAGATCACCCTGTATCATAAAAAGCTACAAATAACTTGTAACTTTAACACATTGTTGTGCATATAATGTACAATATTTGTTTGTTTTGATAGAGAAATTGTGCAATTATTTAGGCAGATATAATTTCTTTTCAAAAGTTATTAATTTTTTTTAAACCTTTTTTTGCTTATAACTAGAACGGATTTCCATCAAAATTTACAGAAAATTTGATAAAACATTAGAGAAACATTATTTTGAAACAATTTTCCCACGTGTAATATTCACTGAGGTATGAGCATTTATATTTTAAATTAGTAAATATTGATTTACTGTGCATGTGTGTGAGATAGAAAAAAATTTATTGCATTGGTTGAAATCTAGATATATTGAGCAACTTTTAAGATTTGTGAGTTCATAAGGGGATTTTTCTTGTATGTATGTGTGTATATATATATTTTTCATTGAGAAATAAATATTTGCTTATATTAATTTTGTTTTATGGTAAAGATTTATTGTTTTATTTATGATTATTAAATGTCATATTCTCATAAATGTGTCAGATTGATACCATTTCAAGATTCTAGAAATGAATATATCTATAATCAAAAGGTAAAAGTATTGCTTTATAAAGGAAAATAAAAATAAAACATATTGTTCTCAAGTATTTATAAATATAAATATGTATGCATATAATAAAACTGAAACACGTGTAAATTAATATATTATGTAAGTTTGTATAATGTCTGAGTAATAAATGTGTGTATGTAATTGTAATATATATTTTTAATTTCAGTATCTTAATCTTTGTCTAGATTTAATAGTATTGAAATATGTTTGATATAATGAAAAATGAGTTATGTACTATATAAATATTAAAAATTGTGTAATATATAGCAGTGACATATTAAGAAATGTAGAATTCAAGAAAGATAACTTGTATCTTAAGGAAATATAAATAGTCAGGGCTGCTAGCCATTTAAATATGGTTTGCAAGAATCATTGGTTATATATTGTGGGGACATTAAACTTACATAAGTACAATTAATTATTTTATTTTATTTTATTTTAAATATTGTACAGTGTTCCTATCGGGGATAAAAATTGGTGCAAATTTCTCATACTTGCTGAGGAACAAAGTGAGATTTCTCAAAAAAAAAAATATATATATATATATAATTCTTCATTATATTTAATTGCTTAAATCTGAACTTTTTTTTTTTTTTTCCGAAACTGCTGTTCAAAAATTTGATGAAACTTATTTTTTTGACTTGGCTAGTATTTTGCCTAAAAGTAATTTTTTTTTTTTCTGATGTTTCATTGTAGAAATGTAATGTATTTTATTTTCGCAGCTGACTGGCAAAATGTGTAATTTTAAATACGCAAATTTTTTGAAAACTTCTAAAATTTGTGAAGTGTATTTAAATTTGTTGAATTTTGTAAAAGTTCTTTAATTTCAAGATTGATCAATTTTCTGAATAACCTGTTTTCATCCCCCCCCCCCCCAGTAATAATAATTGGTCTCAGAAGAGTGCACAAATTTCACTCAGTGTTAAAAATCGGTGAGTAAATAAATAAATGAAAGCAAGATTCTGCCACCCTAATTGGAATCCTTCTGTATACCTTGTTTTATTAAAAAACATTTGTTTACATATTTTGAAAATAATTTTCTATGTTGGCAGTTTTATCTTTTTTAACATGTTAAATTCATAGTGCAAAAAATTTACATCTAATTATTTAAAAAATAAATAAAAGTAAACATGATTTTTAAGTTTAATTTTTTTTTTTTTTTTTTTAATCATTTGTAACATCTTTTCTGAAGTCTTTATTAAAATCTGCTTAGGCTAATCTCAATTCTCGGTAAAGTTTTTTTTTAAAATAAATTTAAATTGAATTTTGTCATGCAGTTGTAGATAGTTTTTGAGTCTTAGAAGAAAGAATGAAATTAATCTTGATGCCTCTGGGGAAAGTGGTGAAAGTTCTCACAATGAACTATTTTAAAGGGAAATGAATTTTGATTTTTCATTATGAGCATCTGGTTGTTTAAATTCCACCAAAATGCATTTGTAAAATGTTTCTTGTGGTAAGCAATATTAATATTTCTTTCTGAATTTTAACTGGTTGGTAGCAATGTTCAAAAACTTACGCAAAAGTACATAAATTTTAGCAGAACCCGGCAATTTTGGCAGAAACACCGCTACACGGCGACATAGTCGCAGACACAGAAAAACGGCTTGTGGACAGTTTTTGTCCGCACTGATAAAAAAATTTGGCTGCAACTTTCTAATAACAATCCACTTAAAATTTCTGTATCAAAACTAAAACTAATACTTTTATTATTTATAATTATTTATATTGTGTTGTGTCAAACATTGCTATAAAATATATAATTGAATGAGATGAATTGAATGAATACACACAATTGTTTATACTATATTGTTCTGCAGTAAAATTGTATTCGTGTATTGTTGCACGAGATCTCCACTGATGTTAAGCCCCCCCCCTCCCCCCCAATCAGCTTTCAGGCTTTTTGAGTGTAAGCCATTTTCACCCCTGATTATACGCAAATTTTGCAGGCAGGTTATGAAATTTTAAAAGCCTGTTGCAGACAGCTACAAAACTTTCTGCCACTGGGAATTTTAGAAAGTATGAAAAAAGTGGATTCTTGTGAAAACCTAAACATTTCTGCTGTTACTATCTTCCTTATATATAAAATGTTTAGGCTATTTAATATATTTAAATGTTGTAGAAAAAAGTTTTTTGATTGACATTACACACTATGTGCTAGTTTCTTTTGTTAATTTACTTAAGTAAACTATAGTTCCCTCCCCCCTTCCTTTCACTTTCCTATCCATATCCGAATCAAAGGATTCCAGACAAATTGAATTAACGAGAAAATTTCCCCTAACAACAATTAAAGAAACTTAAAAAAAAAAAACTTTTGTGAATTAATCATATTTAATATATCTTTCATTGTTTAATTAATGCATAGTTTTCAATTTGTTGCAATTGTTTAACAGGTGCATATTTTTCTTATTTAGATGAGAAAAATAAGAAGATTAGATGGAACTATGTTCCAAAACCATACGTGACGTATTATGAGATATCTATTTAGCGAAGATGTAGCTGTGTGCTATAGCTGGATTGGGGCCAATGAAAAATTAAAGTTTTCTAATCGAAAGATCTGTTGTATTATAGTAGGTTAGTGAAATGTTTAAAATTCTCAATCGTGCTTTATCTCAGGGTTAGCAAGGTTTCGGACACTATGGTGGTATAAACCATGGTTTTTACCATACTGTCCAAAACCCTACTGTTTTAAACTGTCTAAAACTATACTTTTGAATAGAATTATATTTTATCAAAATTACTCAAATAGTATTTGAAAAATTTATAAAGTGTTATAATAGTAAAAATTATTATTATTACGATTTGTGATATGTTTCAAGGAAGTATTGATGCCATTCAAAATTCAGGGGCTGAAATAATATAGACAGTAGAAATGTTTTTTTTTTTTTTTTTTTTTAAGCATTAGAATGCATTAAGTTAGTCCTTCTTGGGTAAATTAAAGTAAAATTAGGAACATTGGTAAAGTTAATGTGTGAATTGTTCTTTATAAGATACTATTTAAGATTACTAAATTAAAACTATTGGATAGTTCCTATTTTGGCAGTAATTATTGAGATATGCCAAAATAATTAAGTTTTTCATTGATATTTATTTGTTATCTATTTTAACCCAGCAAATTTTTGTTAAAATACTATTATTTACATTTTCTATATATACCATTATTATTGTTAAATTTTATAGGCTAAAATATTTTTAATAAAAGTTGATTTGTTCAAAACTTTTAGTCTTTTACTGTCTAAAACATATATAACATTCAAACAAATAACTGCTTCTAACTGTAGATTCTGTGTTCAATACTAATAGTTTAATTTAGCTCTATGTTAACAATTACAGTCAAACAGCCAGCGAAGCAACATTAAAAACAAAGTTCCAATATGAAATATTATGAGTAAAAAGTGTCAATAAACCAAACCACATCGCCGTCGTGCAGCGAATCACCAGTGAATGCTTTATACATAAGCTTAGTGCAATTATGAAATTCGCAAAAGGGTCACAAAACCATTCTTAAAAAATTTAATAATAATAAAAACATTTATCTCTACTACAATAAACACACATTAACAGCTTCAAAAACAAAGTTCTGATATGCAAAAATGAAGTTCCATTACAAAAATGTTGCAAAGAAAAAGGGTTGATACAATATTACTGCATTAGAAATCACCAATGGATGCACTATACAAAGCTAGCCGTGATCTTTTATGCTGTGTTCTAAGTTCATTGAAAGAAATGAAACAGATGAACGAACATGAGTACAAGAGCATGGCATTATGATGTTGAAAGACTAGCAGAATCACTGTGCTGAACATTTGATGTTTCAGACATATTACTGAATATTCAATTTTGTTAAATCTGATTTTTTTTTTTTTTTTTTTGTCAAATATTAAAATACAGTTCACTGAATCTATAAAAATTCAATTTTTAAAAATTTAAATTATTTGAGAAATTTCTTACTTAATTGTTATTTTTAATTATCATTAAATTGAGGATTATCCAGAATAATTCAGAAATAATAATTTATATTTGAAAGCAATTGTTTTATATGTCTTCTAAAGTAACATTAAAGAAAATTAGTTATTGATTACTTTAATCATAGCAGTTGATGAAAAGAGCAATCTAACAAAATAAGGCTTATTTTAAAGTCTCATCCCAAAAATCTAGATCAGTTTTTAGCTATGTTAAACATTAATATATTATATATATATATATATATATATATGAACCGCTTTATTTTAAAAGGGGACTTCTGCCGTTTTTGTAATTTTACAGGAGAGTCAAAAAACTTCCTAATTTGTGGTTTAATTTATCTTGATGTACAAATTTTTGCCAGCTAATAGTACTCATTGATATACATGTTTTAATGTATAAAAAACAAATTTATGGTCAATACTTTTTACAAAAAAAGAAATTATTTATGCAGCAGAAGTCCCCTTTTAAAATAAAATGCAGAAAAGTCATTCAATTTTTAAAGAAAAAATGAAAAAATAAAGTGTAACGAATTATCTTATATCAAATACCTGATAAATTGCGAATATGTAAGAAAGTAATTAAATACAAAGGTAAATTCACCAGACTGTGTAAGTTACAAATTAATTTCACTTTCAGTCGTAGGATATTCTGTAATAATTGTATTCCAAAAAGCCAGATGCTCCTGAGGAATGAATTTAAGAGTTTTTTTGATATCGTCTACTTTACTTTTCAGTATGGGTCTTCGAGAAACATTCCCTTTACCAGGCAAAGACAAGTTCTTTTGCGTGTTTCTTAGTCTAAATTTGTGCTGAGTTAAACACACAATAAAGTTTTTGGTGGCAAGTATCGCAGGGTTAGAATCTTCACATTTCAGATAGTGATATATTGATATTTTAAAAGAAACCTTTTCTGATTTTGGTTCAGTTTTACCGTAGGATTCCTCACTGAGGCATGTCTTTTTGTAAAATTCTGGATACCAGTTGTTAAAATCCAAAACATCACGATGTGTAGGTTGGACAATTGTAAATTTCTGCAGTTTATTCGAAGCCTTTTTATCAAGTCAAAATATTCATCCATTGTATAAATTCTTTCAGTTTTTCTAACAATCCTTCTAATAATAGAAAAATCCCTATCACAGGGCATGAAAGAGTGCTGCAGAAGTCCCCTTTTAAAATAAATTGAAAATTTCAAAGCATTCCTGAAGACATACTTATAAGCCAAAAAGTCTCGTTTCTTCATTAAATAATAGATCTATGTCCCTTTTACTGAAAAAGGTGAAAAAGCGAAATTCGATAAAATGGTAGAAGTCCCCTTTTAAAATAAAGCGGTTCATATATCCATAATTTTTTTTTTTTTTTTTTTTTTTTTTTTTTGTTATTTATTTATTTTTTAATACATAAGTTTTAAACTTTACAAACTGTTTGTTTCAGATGCAGCTGAAAAGGAATATAACAGTGTGACAAGGGCATAGATTGAAGATATTATGGTTGCGACATGCTAAAGAGAGAAAAAATTATGTCAGAAAATCAAAAATGTGTTAATATAAAATAAAATAAAAGTGCATTAATTTTTTTATGTGTTTTGGAGTTGGTATTATTAAAATACTCCATACTTGTAAATTTCACAAATTAAGATTTTCAATATCAAAAGGTAAATAAAACAAGTAATTAACAAATAAGATAGTAATAATTTAGCAGTGAGGTTAACTTAAACAAGTTAAAAAAAAAGTTGCTGGCATCAGATTTTTTTTTCCCCTGCGACTAATCTTCTAGCAGAAGAGTGTCCTTCACATCATGAGAGGTATGAGTGTTTGCCGAATTCTCCAAGATGTGAATAAAGAAGCAGGTACTAACAATAATACAGAATATTAACCTTTGACACGCCGAATTCAGATCCAGGTGTAATTTAAATTTGTTTTTTACATATTTTGCCTTCTAATGCTTTAGTTTAAAGAACTTTATCATTAAAATGTGTATTTATATATATATATATATATATATATATAATTTAATATTATTCTATTCAATATTATTAATTCACTATTATTATATTTAATATTATTAGTTTAATATTATTATATTTTTATTTTATTTTAATGTAATTTAATTGTGTAAGCTATTTTAAACATGTCAGCCTATTTTTAGAAGAATTTGCTTATTTTTCCAAATTATGTGAATTTTTAAACAGTGGGATAAAAGGGAAAATGGTAAAATAGATCATTTTTATAATTTTCTGAACATTTACCTTTTTATGATTGAACTGTAATTTCTATTTCAAAAAATCAAGTAATCTTCCTATTATATCTGATATTTTTTTCAAGTCAGTGTTCATGATTTTTAATTTTTAAACGAATTTTTAATTCCATGCTCCGTTTATGGAACATTGGCGTGTGAAAGGTTAATTAGAATGTTGGCAGATGTGTGTGTGTGTATATATTGTGATTTTTATTCGATATTTTGAACTTTTCTATTAGAATAGATTTTCATGTTAAGGTGTAATTTAAAAATTATGAACCAAATCACATATTACAATAAATATTCAAAAATATGGTAAGAAATATGATTACTTCAAGTCTATTGTTTTAACAAATGTTATATAAACATCTAATATCGATACTGTGTTTATACTTAAAAAAAGAAATAATAATAATAAATTCTACACATCTTCTTTTTAAGAACAGACATCACCTAGCACTACCCAGAGCTAAACATGTGATACTATGAGGAAATTTTTAATAAAATATGCTCAAGAAAACTTGCAACTGTGAAATTCCTGCATACAGTTTAAAAGTACGTTTTTTGATGCTTTATAATTTCAAAACAAATATTAAAAATCAGTTTTGTTAAACATGGAATAATGTAACAATGGAGAATTTTTTTAATATGAAAGATTAATTTAAAATTTAAATGTATATATCAAGTATTTGATAATTCTAATTTCAAATTTCCTTATAGAAGAATACCACCGTGTTTGACTTGCTTCATTATCCTGCAGATTTAGGAAACATAAGCATTTATGAAACCCTTTTCCTTTTTTTTTTTTTAACTGTCAATTAAAATGTTGGCAAGAACATGAATGATTTTCAGCTATCTAATTTTAAGTTATTCAGATTTTTTTTTTTTTTTAAACAAGGGTAAAAAAGAACAAGATTTCACATAAATATGCATTGTAAGGGTTGTTTTCATTGTACAGATGTCCAACCAGTTTAAAAATACCATGTATGATTCTAGCATGAACATCATTGATAATGTATATTCTGTTTAAAAAAAAAAAAAAAAAATGTAAGTTATTAAAAATTTCATTTCATTAACATCAATGAATGTCAGAATTTTACCCAAATGTGCATTTATCCCAAACTGGAATTTTTAAAAATATACTTGCCAAACCATTAAAGAATAGACACTCTGTTTAACAAGCTTTTTAAGTTAATAAAAAATAAAAGGCCAGATTGTAACCCTACTTTAAAAATCTTAAAAGTACATGAAAAAGAAGTGGATAGTTGTGATAAACATTCTTTTTATTATTGTAACCAACAAATTGTAAGTAAAGTTTTTGTAAATCTAAACAAGTGTTAGTAATTTACAAAATGTACTCTTAAATTTCTACTATATAAGTTTTCTCTTAACAGTCGCTAAAAATTTGAAAAAATTCCTAAATCAGGAAATATATTAAACTAAAATTCCTTAAATTATGAAAAATTCTGTCACAGAAATTTCTAATAATTATTTACATAACTTGTCAGAATAGAACAATATCTCTTATAAATATGTACTATGAGGATTATTGCCTTGGAATTAATGTGAAATTGCATAAAAACAAAAATACACGATTGACCATAATTAAATATAAAAAAGTGCAATAAGATAAATGTATTGAAGTGATGGAGCCTAATGGGTGGGGCATTTCAGTTTGTGACTGCGTGAGATAATTGGTCTTAACATGAATACAGTATGCCCTGTAGTAGAAAATAAGAATGTGCAATGTGGAGCTGAAAGTGGAAAAGGTAAGAATATATTGTTATAAAATGTTTTTTTAATAAAGTCGTTTTATAATTTTTTAATAATTCTATAAAGAATATTACTCTTTTTTTTTTTTTTTTTTTTAATAATACTAGTTAATGTTTATTAAATAAATTTATTAAGTATTTTATAAAAGAAATAATGTGTGTGTTTATGAATTTTTAGTCAATTAATCTTCTAGAATAACGTTTCCCCCCCCCTCCTTGTGCAAGAGGGGGAGCAAAATTTGTAAAATCGCTTCTTAGTAGGTGTCAAGCTGGTAGACGTGAGGTGCCGGGTTCGATCCCAGGTCGCGCTCGTCGGCCTAGCCGTTCGGAGTTTTCCGTGGTTTTCTCCGAAACTTGCGTAAGTACGGGCTAGGACCCCTTAGAAAGACCTCCACGGAAGGCACTCCCCCTCAGGCCCAGGACCTACAGCAGTCAATCGGCCTTAATCCTAAACACCAACACTTAGTAGATGTCTATGTCACAGGAGGAATGCTTTCTCCCAATTCCATGCTTCTAGGTCCAAGGGTTTCGGCTTGGCGATGATGAATTACTCACTCATTCAGGACAAACGATTTTATATATATATAGATTTAACAAATTAAAATTTATGAATATTTTTAAAAATGTTCTTCAGTCACTCAAATAAATACTAATTGCAAGATATGCTCTTGTCAGATATATATCTATAAAGTAATTACAAGAAAAAAAGGATTTTTTTTATATACCATGTTTTTTTTTTTTTTTTTTTTTTTTTTTCTGTTGAATCATATAAATCCTACCAAAGGCAGCAGGGACCCGAAGTAATTTGGCTAAAAGTATTAAAAAATGCATTGTCACCGTGTTCTAAACTATTCTGAAAATTTCAAATGTCTAGCTGTTCGGGAAATTGCATGATTGTTGAATCATATAAATAATACTAAAGGCAGCGGGGGACCCGAAACAATTGACTAAAAGTATTTAAAAAATGCATTGTTATCGTGTTTTGAGCTTTCTAAACGTTTCAAATTCTAGCAAGTCGGGAAGTTAGTTAAATAATGTTTTGTGGATCATATAAATGCTACCGAAGGCAGCAGGAACCCAAAATAGTTGGCTAAAAGTATTTAAAAAAATGCATTGTTACCATGTTCTGAAACTTTCAAATCTCTAGCTAATCAGGAAGTTAGTTAAATAGTTATTTTGTTGAATCATATAAACGCTGCCGACGGCAGCGGGGACCCGAAACAGTAGGCAAAAAGTATTAAAAAAATGCATTGTCACCGTATTCTGAACTCTTCTGAAAGTTTCAAATGTCTAGCTACTCGGAAAGTTATTTAAAAAATATAACGTTGAACACTTAATAAAATTAAATTAAAATGAAATACTTTATACATAATTAATAAATATAATAAACCTTAAAACATACTTCATGCTTGGCCGTGAATATTTTCGGTTGGGTGCCCAGCTCTTTTCAAATGACTACATCTGTGCCGGATTTCTCAGAATGGTGGTCTTTTATAGTTGATTTCATTATTTCTCAGAATGGTAGTCTTTTATAGTCGATTTCACAATTCTAAAAAATCCGGCACAGATGAAGTCGTTTGAAAAGAGCTGGGCACCCAGCCGAAAATATTCTCGGCCAAGCATGAAGAATGTTTTAAGGCTTATTATATTTATTAATTATATAACGTAGAATTTTATAAATGCTGCCGAAGGCAACGGGGACCCGAAACAGTAGGCTAAAAGTACTTAAAAAATGCATTGTCAACATGTTCTAAACTCTTCTGAAAGTTTCAATTGTCTAGCTAATCAAAAAGTTATTTAAATAAATTTTGTGTTGAATCATATAAACGCTGCCGAAGGCAGCAGAGACCCGAAAATGTTGGCTAAAAGTGCGGAAAAAAATGCATTGTTATCATGTTTTTAGCTTTTCTACAACTTTCAAATGTCTAGCTAATCGAGCTAAATAAATATTCTGTTGAATCATATAAACGCTGCCGATGGCAGCAGGGACCCAAAAAGTTGGCTAAAAATGGTAAAAAAAAAAATGCATTTTTAACATGTTTTGAGCTTTTCTACAAGTTTCAAATGTCTGGCTAATCGGGAGGTTATTGAAATAAATTTTCTGTTGAATCATATAAATGCTGCCAAAGGCAGCAGAGACCTGAAAATATATGTTGCCCAAAAATAGTAAAAAAATGCATTGTCACCATGTTCTGAACTCTTCTAAAAGTTTCAAATGTCTAGCTAATCAGGAAGTTATTTAAATAAATTTTCTGTTGAATCATATAAACGCTGCCAATGGACCCAAAACAGTTGGCTAAAAGTATTAAATAATGCATTGTCACATTGTACTGAATTCTCCTGAAAGTTTTAAATGTCTAGCTAGTCGGGAAGTTAGTTAGTGAGGACCCGAAAATGTAGGCTAAAAATGGAAAAAAAAAACGGTTGCACTTCGGGAGTGCCGACAGAAGTGAAAACGTGAACAATTACGTGTGTATTTCTTGAATCGTCAGGAAATATTTTATTGTGTAGGAACCCAAGTAGCACAACAATAATGGCCAAAGTCGGAAATAAGACTATTTCAATATTGGCCAACATCGGACTCTGCTGGACTGGCCAGTGCAAAAATGTCAAGGTTTTTTACAATACTGGCCAATATCGGTAATCTGTATTGGTCAATATTGCATGTAATACTGGCCAATATCGGTTAAAGTTGAACTGGCCAATATAAAACACTAAATTTTGCCAATATAGGCCAATGTTGGTATCACATACTGGACAATATTGTGTACAACACTGGCCAATATAAAATTGCAAATCACAACAGTAATGGGCAATATTGATATTTGACATTGGCTAATATTGTAATGCAATACAGGTCAATATTAACTACAAATCTTGTCTATTTGCAAGAAACAACAAAAAAAAAAAAAAAAAAAAAACTACAGATGGCAGCCAAATTATTTGAGTGTGAGTAATAATTCCTATATAAAAAAAGTACACTTAACAAAATAGTATTAAATGCACTTTTTTTTTTTTTAATATAGGAATTATTGCTAGCGCTCAAATAATTTTGTTACCAACTGTATGCCATGTACAATTCTTTTTTTTTTTTTTCAGATAAAAGAATGCATGAAATTTTACAACATCCTTTTAAACTTTTGATATTTGTATTAGATTTTAAAAAAATTTTTGTTTTATGTGATTCTTTTTTTATTTTTTATGGGAAAACAGAAACTTTTATATTACCTTTAAACATATATTAGGCTGATTCCAAAAAATTTTGCACATTCATTTTCCTTTCAGATAAGAATTGTATTTATTTACATATAGATAAAAAAAAAAAAAAAAATACTAGATTGTTATAGACAAAAAGGTTTAATAACAATCGAATTACATAGATTAGCATTTTATTTATCAAACTAATACTTTAAAATGTACCTTAATACGTTATTTTTATTTTTTCAGCGTCCGGAATCAAGTCAAAGTATACTGATTTTGTATAATACAAACAAACCTACAAGAAACCTTTCATTTAGGAGGGGGAAGTGTAGGTTTTTAAATGAACTGCATTAAAAAAAAGAAAAAGAAAAGAAAAAAGAAAGGCAAACCATTCAAAAAATGGAATGATACAGTTTCAATTAACAGATCAATTTTTTATTGATCGCTCGGTCAAACTGACGACTGAAAAATAAATAAATAAATAAATAAAATTAGAAAGTCTGACTTCTAAACTTTTATTAAATTATTTATTTTAATTTATAATTGTTGCCAAAAAAAAAAATTACGAGTTAATTTATTTTTCGACGTATAATAAAATATATTTTCACAATAATAATTTTTGATAGTGTTTGTTTCGATACTGATTATTATTAATTTTCTTTTCTTTCAAAAAAAAAAAAAAAAAAAAAAAAAAAAATGGTGAAATTCTGGCAAAAGCAGAATTTAGTTTCGGACAAAGAACTATTAGTTTTTTTTTTTTTCAAATTATAACATTGTTTCCAAATTATTCAATTATATTTCGATAAATGTCCAACTATCAAAAACTGGTATCGTAAAAATCTACAGATTGAGACTAATAGTCCTCAGTCCTTAAAAAAAAAGAAAAAAATAATATTGACATGTTATGTTTTAACTGCACTAAATAATAATAAAAATCCAAAAGCTGAACTTAAGTTGATCTTGAAATCAGAACTTGGTGATATAGGTATCATTATCGTAACAAATAAAATAATAATCTTTCAAGATGTCACAACAGAAATTGTGTAAGACAAACTCATTACATTTTTAAGATATGTGAAAAACTGATATACTCAGAATGTATGAAAAATTTTCATCACTCACAAATTTAGATGTTATGGATTTTTGAGTAATTTATTTTTTTTAAGTTGTATCAATATAAAATGAATGAATCGTAATAAAACAAAAGGTTATATTATTTTTTTCTTACTATAAATAAATCATCCTGGAAGAAGTTAATGAATTGTCAGGGGTTTTTCTTTGCAATATAAAATTTTCTTAATACCAAATCCAAATACTTTGAGTTCTTTTCACGAACTTTTTTGATGAGTACCCAGCTTTCATCAATTTTTCTGACAATCTGATTGTTTCTTCTTTGCTGTTGTAATTGCAGAATGTCACCTTAGTCCACATTTCGCATTAGTTCTATGTTATTACATAATTTACAGTTTACACTCAACTACATGGTTTACCACATTGTTTACACACAGCTTTCATTAAATGCACGAATGAACTAACTGCTTCTCCTCTTCTGTTGTAATTTCAAAACATCACCTTGTGTCCAGATTTCACATCAGGATCACATCTCTACATGCATATAACTGTTAAGATTTCGTCAGTTATGTGGTTGGTAGTATAATTTTGATGTAGCAAGGCTATAGCCATTGATGGGGGGGGGGAATTTCAACTCCCCCTCAAAATAATGCAAATTTGTGGAAATTTTTAGAGTAATACATCATTTTTAACACAATATTATGCACTAATACTTGTACACTGCAAACTTTTTGGCTATGGCCTTTGATATTGGCATCAGTATTACCCTGATAAAGACTAACCAAAAAATCTTCCAGAACAATCCGGAACGATAAAGACCCATTAACCCCTTAGAAAAAGCTGTAATCTACATATAGAATTTTATGAAATAAGAACCTATACTGGCATGACTAAAAAATCTTAGCCTAGCTGAAGAAAAAGTTTGTCCCATGCCAAGCAAAAACCAAGAACGCTTTTTTTGTTTCCAATTAACCGTAGTTATTAAAAATCCATTCTTTAAATTACATCTGATTTTATTTTCAGATTTTCAATTCAAGCTAAATATTTTTACTTTAAATGCACATTATTTTTGGCTAAAACATGAAAAATGCATATTTAAAAATAATAATAATGATCCACACTGAGAAATTCACAAATTAAAACTTCTGTTTATAAATTAATATTTGATTATTTTATCTTTTAGCATTTTATTTTATACCTAAAAAACTTTGAATTTTATAAATATAAATATGTAGAAGGAAATTTCACAATCACTTTCAGCTACTAATGTTGGTTATTTTTATACAGAATATCCTTAACAAAAAATTTTATTCAGAAAGCATCTTTTTTTTTAAGCATAAAAATGCTTACTGATTAGGAAAATAATTTAAACTTTTTACTTCATATGCATTTCAACTAATTTCCTCTATTTTGTGTTCATTTGTTTGCTTATTTTTAATTAACACTAATATATATGATTAAATTCTTTAATTATATATTATTAAAATGTCTGAAATTTAATAGCATTATTTTATAAATTAATATAAAAATTTTCATTATTCAAAACTGAAAAATAAATAAAAATTAAGACAAACCTATTTGATGCTTAACTTAAACTTCAAGTAGGTTTATTTTTAAATATCTTTAATGAGTATAGAAAAAAATTCATTAAAAATTAAAATAAAAGACTTTTTTTTCCATAAAACAATTTATTAAATTTATTTGCATGATTTTACATTATGTTTTTGAAAATTACAAAAATTCTGGATTTTCAGATATTTTTACATCTTATTTCCGTTTTATTTTAACCTACTTGCTATCACAATCTGGAGCTCTTGCAAAGACTTCTAATACAGTTGTTAATGCAGAGTTTCTCCCAGGTTTAAAAATGAAAGGATGCTGCTAGTAAAAAAAATCACATTTTAGATTTTTGAAGTCAGTTTTGGATCCTTAAGGACACACTTGATACGAGAAAAAATTTACTAATGTATGAACAAATGTTGATCATCATGCACAGTAGTTTTATCAGGGATGCCACTCTAAAAATTCGAAGAAAGAGGAAATCACGCCTGAAGTAAAATTTGTGATAATTATTGTGTAATTTTATAGGCGAATTCTGTAAATTAGTATATAACAAAATAATACATAAAATATAATTTGAATATAATAATTTAAAAAGTTACTTTGCAGTCAAAAGGTTATATTTTAAGCAATATAAAAGAATGATGCTTTATCACAAATAAAAAAATATTTTAGAAGTTTCTAAATAAACCATAGTCTGTAGATCAGCAATAACATTAATTTATCATAATTTAAAACAAAATAATTACACATAAGGAAATTTCTCTACCTCTTTATAAATTCTGGAATCTAATAAAACAAGTTTATCATGAACGCTGACACTTATGTTATGAATGGGAAAAGAATGAACATTGCAGAGCTTCGTCAGGTTGTTTAATGGCTGATCACTACTTTTAGGGGGGTGAGGGACCTCACAGTAGAAAATGCGAGACGTACATTGAAGATTCTTTTTTTTCAGTCTGCAGATTATTTTCAACACAGTATTGTGTAGAAATTTTAAGTCTCCCGATTTTGATCGGAAATATTGTAATTTCTAATCTTTCTGCATCCACATCATAAATGGCAACGTTCATTTTAATCACACTTTATTAGATTCTAGAAGCTACAAAGAGGTAGAATTATTCAATATTTTTCACTTACATAATTATTTAGCACCGCCCTTTCTCTTCGCTAACAATCAGCGATAGACATTTAACGGAATCATTGTGATTTTCCGTCTGCTTTCATTCACAACATAAAAGTCAATATTTTCTTAAAATCTTATTTAATTAGATTCCAGAACTTATAAAGAAGTAAAATTGTCCAATATCTCTCACTTTTTTTTTTTTTTTGCTGCTCCCCCCCCCCGCCATTTTCTCCCTCTCCTGCTAATGAACAGCAAACAATTGCTCCGCAGAAGTATTGCGATTTCCAATTTTTCTCCATCCATAACTCTTTCAATTTACTATATTAGATTCTAAAACATGTATTGAAGTAGAATTGTTCAATATCTCCCACTCATATACTTTTTATGATCCCCCTCCCCTCTTCCCCACATTAACAAGGATAATTAATTTTTTATACCAAATATAAACAAAGTATTTTTTTAGTTTTGTTTTAAATTCTGGTTTTTTGTATAGTATGCATTGATCTCTATATCTGTTATCAGCATAATTTAAAAACAAATGATTACAGGAAATTCAAATTTGGTATTTGGAAATTCATATTAAGTTGCTACTTGAACAACTTCTTTATTATTTTTTTTAATACAATAAAAATAAAAATAGTGATTAAAATTTTTTGAAGATTCATTTAATTCCGGTGACCAGCGAAGCAGGCAAAACCTGCTAGTATTAAATAAATGCAAACTTATGACAGAAATACACTTACTGATTCTCGCAAGCCTTTTTTGTGTTACTTATAGTGCTGCAGATTATTTTCTAATGCCTAAATAGTTGTCACAGATTGACAGAAAAAATTCTGCTACTGGGTGAAGGAGGACAATATAACTATGTATATGAGAAATATCGAGCAATCCTATCTTTTTAAAGGTTCTAGAATACAATCCAGTAAATTAAGTTTAATGTGCACATTGATATTGATAGAGAAAGATTGGAAACTGTATGATGGATCGCCAATTATTAGTTTGAGAAGAGGCAGACAGAATAAATTTATAAAAAGCGGAAATCTGCCGCTCAGTAGAAGTGTGGAAAAGCGGCATCCCTGTTTTATTTATATTTCTAGCATTTATGTTCGATTTAAAGTCTATTTTCTACAAAAGGCAGTATAAGTGCAACCCAGCTAAAAAAATCTGCAAAAAAACTTAAAAAAAAAACTGCAGAAAAACTGAAGGCAATTGGCACAAGTTTTTTTAAAGTTTTTTTAAAGATATTTTAAAGTCAAAATTTTACATAATTGACTTCAAAATTTCTGCGAAAAAACTTTAAAAAAAACTTGTTCCATTTACCTTCAGTTTTTTTGCAGTTTCTGAATACCTGCAAAATTTCAGCGAAAAAACTTTAAAAAAACTTGTTCCATTTACCTTCAGTTTTTCTGCAGTTTTTGAAAATCTGCAAAATTTCCATGGAAAAACTTTAAAAAAACTTGTTCCATTTACCTATAGTTTTTCTGTAGTTTTCGAAATTCTGCAAAATTTCCATGAAAAAACTTAAAAAGAACTTGTACCACATACCTTCAGTTTCTTGAAAACTGCAAAGTTTCTGCGAAAAACTGAAAATACTTATTCCTGTTACTTTCAGTTTCTCTGCAGTTTTTTAAATTCTACACAATTTCTGTGAAAACCTTGAAAACTATTATTGTTCCCCTGCCACACACAAAAGCCAATTTTTAAAACTTAGTTTGTTGTGACCAACACATGACTCTCTTTTGTGTTTCTATACAAATTCCCTCACTAAAAAATAATTTATCAAAATTATCTTCCATGATGAATGCAGACAATTTCCATTCTAGAGAAATAATATTAGGACACACGACTCTCTTCTGCATTTCTATACAATTTCCCTCAGTAAAAAAAAAATTTTTATCAAAATAATCTTCCATGATGAATGTAGACAATTTCCATTCTAGAGAAATAATAATAGCACTAAATATGCAAAGGGAAATCCATTTTTTAGATATGACTTTTTTCAATTTTAACCAAAAAAAAAAAAAAAAACTTAAGTTTCTTTTAAATTACTACATGTTGAGGGTTCTACCATTTATTTTAAAAGGTGTTGATGAGCTCATTTGGGAGCTACTCATAATGAAAATTTGCCTCCCTTCCGAGGGATTTTCCTTTTCAGGGGGGAGGGGAAACCAATGCTTGCGCATTTACAAAAAAAAAAAAAAAAAAGAAAGAAAGAAAATTCTCACTTGACATCACTATTATAGATTCTTCGTTTTAATTTCACAATGATTATTAAAAAATAATTCACTTTATGTATATTTATAGGAAATGTTGTTCTGCAATGTAAAAAATTAAAGGGGAAAAATTGCAGAATGGCCACTCCATTTTTGGATAATTTTTACCAAATGTTTCTAGACATTAATTTATGCCAAGTTGCAACTACAAATCAAATTTTATGAAATTTTGAGTTGTATAGTTCCTGAGATATAGTTGCCACAAAATTTTGTTACATACAGTTATTTCCTAAAAGTTGTCAAATCATGTTCTAGACATCTCAAAACATGTAAACCCATCGAAAACCTGAAGTCTAGTATTATTACGAATCAAATACTTTCTTCTTTTGAATATAAAAGAGAGAAAAACATGTTATGCATATTTTAATAAAATAAAATATTTCTGTTCAAAAATTATAAACCGCTGCCACTGCTATTTTTCAATTTATCAGAATCTTTTTCGATTTCTTGGTAAAAACTGTTTTATATGCAATCAGATAGACTTAATTTTGTACGGAAATGAGGCATAAATAAATAAATAATCAATTTAATAAATAAATCTTCAATTTCGTAATGTGTCTATTTTTTTTTTTTTTTTTTTTTTTTTTTTTTTTAAGGAGTGAGTTGTTCAAAGGTAATTAACCTTAATTATTTAAAGCCACTGCACAATAAATACTAATTGGATTAAAAATCTGTATTTCACTTTCTTTCATTTTTGCTAGTGACCATAAATTTAAAAATAGGTCATTTTAAAAATAGTAAGTGCTACTACTGAGAAAATTACATATTCTAGTTAAGAAGGAAATATATATAGAAGTTGATTTTTTTCATGCAAAATTAATTTCAATTCAGGAAATTCCTTTTAAATTTTTAGAAAAGCAGAGCCAAGTCTCTACCTAAATTATCTAAAAAATAATTAGATCTAAAATAATGAAATAATATTAACTATATTTAAAAGAAATTTCATTAAGATATTATTCTATATACTACGAAAACTCAAATCTATCATTTAAAAAATAATAAATTAAGATAATAATAATAATAATAAATTCAAAACAAATTTCCTTGTGTGCATTATGTGATAAGGATAAATAAACAATCATTTAAGTATTCTGATAAGCAAATAAACATTTACATTAACCATTTCTTAAGGATTATCTACTTCCCTTCAGAATTAAACTCTGGGGGGGGGGGGGGTGTTAAAAATTAAGTCAGTAATCTAAATCCCCCCCCCATCCATAAAATAAAATAAATAAATAAGTCTTCAATTTCATAACATACATATATATATATATAGTTTTTTTTTTTTTTTTTTTTTTTTTTTTTTTGGGGGGGGGGGGTTATTAACTATGTAAAGGTAATTGACCTTAATCATTTAAAGCTACAGCACGTTAAATGCAAATTGGATTTAAAAACAATATTTTACTTTCTTTTCTTTTTTCTAGTAACCATATGAATTTAAAAATAAATCATTTTAAAAATAGTGCCTTATATATTTCCAACTTTATATACAAATTTGTTCTAATTAAAAACCATTTATGCGCATAATAAATCCTTAAACTGGAGAAGATATTTTTAAAAGTAATACACTCTGCTAGCATAAGAAACTGCACCATTATGCATTGTTTACTTACTTTTAAATTTTTTGTAAATTTAAAATTTATGGAAGTTTATGGGTTCTTTTCAAAAACATATTATCATGAAGTATGCATACTAAAAACAATATTAATTACTAAAATTATTATTTTTAAAAATATATTCATCTAATTGTAACTATGAATTGTTTTTGTTTTTATATTAAAAAAAAAAAAAAAAACTAAATTCTATAAAATTTCCTTAATTTTAATTGACACTTTTCAACGCGAACTAAATAAACTAATTTGTTCATAAATAAAAATATTTAACTAAACATTATTGAATAAACAAGTTTTATTTTATTTTATTTTTCATTTTATAACAAAATTTTTAAAATATACCAGTAAAATTTCCAAAACAACTTCATTTATCATGTTTGGGAATGCGCTTAAATATTTACTGCACGAGATTGTACGTAATCAAAGTCATAATATACATTTATGCTTATATTCTAATAAACAAATCTCTCAGCATTGATAATTTGTGCCATTTCAAATCTCTAAAAAGTTTTAAAATTTGGTTTCAATTTTTTTTTTTTTTTTTTTTTAATCAGTAAATAAGATAAATACTTCAACTTAATTTAATATATGCTATATGCAGTTGTTAAAACTGCCTGAAAAATTAATGAAATATTTTAATATCTTAAATTTGATGTAATATTAATCAAAATTGCAGATCATTCTAAATAAAATCTATGCATTATTGCTATTATAAATGAAAAATGCTAAATATTTGATTACTAGAATCTAGAAATGCACTTCCATCAAACGAAAGATTGAAATATATATGTTAATACTTCGATAAATGGAAATTATACATTCATTATTAAATAATCTTCATAATATTCTTTTAAATTTATGAGAAAATAAGATTTCTTACCTTTTTCTTTCATTAAAATTTCATTATGTTTTCTGAACCCCACGTGCTACTTTTGCACGTGTATTGTAGTAATCATTGTACTGGTCAGGTCACCCACCTTCCCCTTTTCTACTTTCTGCTCCCTCGTAAGGCACCCCTCCGACCGTGACGTCATCAACTTTTAAAATTCCAGTGCTTCGGACTTGTCACTTATCAGAGGACAGTGCATAAACCCCCTGCTAGAAATCCTTAGTTTACTGAAGGATTTCTACCCCTGCTTTTGACCCGCAACCAAAGCGTATTTACGCTTTGCCCGCAACCCGAAAAAAAATATTATTCAGTTTACATTATACAATAAAGAACCGTTTATGCGTCTCTCGTTTATACGTCTTTTTAGTGAAGTCCAGATTCATTCGTATTCATTTTAAGGCAAAAATTCTACATTTATAAATAATAATATAAATAATAATAATTATTATAAATTATAATAATTCTTCATTTATTATAATTCTTCATTATTATAATTCTTCATTATTATTTAATTCTTCATTCACGCCGCTAATATCAGTTATACATCTTTTCCATTTTACTAAAACTCGAAAAAATTCTCAACCTGTCATTATTTTACAATCTAAATAAGACGGATTTTTCCTAAAAAACACCTTAAATGGAAGGAAAGATCGAATAATACTGATGAAAGAATCAATTGAATTTTTGTCACGCATAAGTCAAATCGTGTTCTAGACCTCTCAAAACGTATAAATCCGGCGAAAACCGGAAGTCGAAAATTTTTACGAATCCAATACCTTCTTCTATTGAATATAGAAGAAAGTAAAAGTTAAAATTAAAATTTTACGCACTAAAATTAACAGTCTTCCATACTAAACCAAATTCTGCCGTTGACGGAATTTTTATTTATTTATTTATTTATTATTATTATTATTTATTTATTTATTATTATTATTATTTATTATTATTATTATTTTGTGTGTGTGTGTGTGCTATTTTCAGAAGAAGCTTGGGTATAAACTTTGTGATAGTGAAGTGATCCCCCCCCCCCTTCCACTTAACCCAGGGAAAGACTCTGAAGGACATGAAAAATAATGTTTTTGGGGGGAATGCTTTATTACCTTCAAAACAAAGCCTAGCGCGTGATTCGGCCTGCTTTGAAAAGGGAGATACAGATTGTGAAACTGTTTAACCTCCCCCCCCCTTTTTTTTTTTTTAAATCTTGTTCTACAAAATTTCAAAAAATAAATAATTAATTAATTAATAAAAATAAATAAAGAATGAATGAATGAAAGAAACTACAAAAATCGGGTTATACAAAATTTTTATTTCAAATTTTAAAATGTTGCAAAGCTTTAAAAATGAAAGATTTGAAAAATATTGGCCATTTTTCTGAATGAACAACTGTACAGGAAATGAAAACTGTTAGTTCTACATAGAATGAAAATGGGAAAAATTTTTCTCAATTTCCAACAGTGGTTGGAAATGTGGGTATTGAGTTTTAGAAAAATAAGTTTTTGAGAATTTTTGCTTTCTTAAAATCATCTTTTTATGCCATTATATGCAGATTTAAGGGATAGCTTACCTTTCATATTTAGCTGCTATTCCATACATCTATAGAGATACATCTACATATTTTATGAAAATGTAAGATAAACTACGATATTATAAGGGGGGGAAATGCACTTTTTTCTGAAACCCGCAATTACAAAAAGGCAGTTTCATTCTTTCTTTCTTTTCATTTTTTTTTAATACTATTCTTCGCAATTTTTTTAATAAAAACTGCAGTTGTTTTACAGTTACCATTTACATCAAGTTAACTGTGATAAGTTTGCGATATTTTTGAAGTCACAACCACACCTTTAAGAATTCTGCAGTTCTTACTAAGTCGTGAACTTTACTTTAAAATTTCTGCAGTTTTTATTAAGTCGTGACCT
The DNA here is from genome assembly GCA_963930645.1 of Salticus scenicus. Lineage (NCBI taxonomy): Eukaryota > Metazoa > Arthropoda > Arachnida > Araneae > Salticidae > Salticus > Salticus scenicus. Next base: position 27,476,541 of record OZ005662.1, read on the forward strand.
TTACTTTAAAAATTCTGCAGTTTTTATTAAGTCGTGAACTTTACTTTAAAAATTCTGCAGTTTTTCTAAAGTTAAAAGCACATTATTTGAAATACTGCAGAATTTCTACAGTTTTGGGGTTTTTCTGCGGAAAAACTGCAGAATTTTTTAGCTGGGAATTTTTTATATAACGAACAAGAAAGGTGAAATTTCTTTTTGTATGAAGAGTAAGAAGGGAAGAATTTTTCCAGTCAAAGGGCAGGCAGGAGGCAGCACCCTCCCAAAACTGTCTGGGGGAAACGCTGTTAAAGACAAAAGTTTGAACTATTTTACAATTTCTTCTCACACTTCCTAAAAAGAAAGAAAAATAATTATAAATAAAATATACATGAACATAAAATCATGTCAATTTTCTTTTTCTAGATAGGATGCAAGGTTTCAAGTACCATTGGCCAAGAACTCTTACATTGGACAGCAATAAAATAAAAATGTTTCCTTTAGAGATGCAATGATTATTCAGCCAAAACCGAATATCAAGTCCATTATTCAGCCCAGGCCGAAATGTTTTTATTTATAGTTACTCAATATAAATAAAAACATATTACACAATAAAATTTTTTATCCCCCCCCCCCCAAAAAAAAAAAAAAAACTTTCATACTTTGAATGAATTTTATCATACCATTTTAATGTAAGGATCATGTAAAAACTTTTATGCTATATCAATAAGTGCAAAACATATATCTGTAGCAAGCAAACATAATCTGTTAAATTTAATATTAATCTATTCAAAATTGTCCCAACTGAACCATACAAGCAAATTCTGATTTTCTTTCAAAGCATAATGAAAAAATTTAATATTTATCCTTCGTTATTTAACCCTTTGCGGCGCAAGACAATTTGAAACATTTAAATTATACTGCCACCGGAATTCATGAACGAAATTAAACTAAAAGAAATTTTAAATTTTAAGGTTTAAAAAACCGGCCTTTTCTTGTATGTTATAAACGTGAATTTTTGCTAAAATATTTCCGGGATGAATTTTTGCAGCTGAATCTTAAATTTTGCGTCCTCGTGGCGAGGACAACGCGCGTTAAGGGGTTAATAATAATAAAAAAAAAAAACTCCTTCCAGTGATATTTTTAATTATTGGGGGCGGGGAACGAAAAATTGGTATACATAGGTTTTGGGAGCCTAAAAGTCAAATGAGGATATTTTCGAAAGTGTAAAATTATTGGGGAAGGGGGGGGAGGGGGGCAGGAAGAGCAAAAAATTATAAATTGAGTTAGACCGTTCAAAATTGGTATGTATAGTTTTGTGGGGATTAAGAGTTGAATGAAGATATTTTGGAAAGTGTAAAATTATTAAGGGGGCAGGAAGAGCAAAAAATTAGAAATTGAGTTAGACCGTTCAAAATTGGTATGTATAGTTTTTGGGGGCCTAAGAGTTGAATGAAGATATTTTAGAAAGTGTAATTATTAGGGAGCAGGGGGGGGGGCATAGAAATTGAGTTAGACCATTCAAAACTGGTATATATAGGTTTTGGGACCTACAATTGAATGAGGATATTTTCGAAAGTGCTACATTATTAAGGGGAGGCAGAAAGAGGGATTAGGTGGACAAAAAATAGAAATTGAGTTAGAGTGTTCAATTGGTACAGTATAACCCCGATAAGTCGTCACTCCGTTTAAGTCGTCGTTTTCTTTTGGTCCCGACAAGGTCTCATACACAATAATGTTAAACAACCCTCTTTTACCCGTCACCGAATTTCATTCTACTCAGATAACTCGTCACCCACAAAAATGGCCGAAAGCTAATTCAAAAATCCCCTAAAAAAGTCGCTAATCCTAAACTTACATTTTTTTTGTCACTAAAAGCTTTTAAAATCCCCCAAACTTAGCGACTTTTCCCACAAATTGGCAACACTGATTTTGCATGCCACCGTGCTGTCTTTCCAGCCCTGCCCCATCAAATTAAGAAAACAAGCCTTTACTGGGAATTTTCGATTATGCGCGTCTTATCAGCAAAACCTGTTGGTCCCTATTGTTGTTAAGCATTCCCTTTCACTCCCATCCCCCACTTCACTTTAAGAAAGCCAAGCCTGCTTATCACTTCAGCAACACACCTATAGGTTAAGCATTCCTTTCCATATAATACCCCTTTTGTGGAGTTGAGTTCTTGGAATATTCTATGCACGTGCATCGTACTTATCGCTGCTAACCATTCAAAGCACACTTCTCGCTGTAACTTTGTCGAGTGTAGGCGTTTTTTTCATTTCTCCTGAGTTTGACTTCATTTCATAGTGAGTAAGTTCCGCTATAAGGGCTATTTTCTCTCTTGTAATTTCGTGGTGCGATTACGCTTTTAATATGTCAGGGAAACGAAAACTTACCTCGTTATCTTTTAAAGAAAAAGAAGACTTAATTGCACTTTTTGAAAAATCAAATGTTTCCAAAACAGCTTTTGCCAAAGAACACCATATTCCCAGGACTACGTTGAACGATGTTCTTTCATCGAAACAAATCATTGAAGAAGCCGACTGCAAATGAGGAAATCTAAGTTTGACGATATCGAGGAGGTTTTAGTTCGATGGCTAAAACATGCCAGAACCCAGAATGTACCAATTTCTTCCGCGGTGCTAAAAGAAAAAGCCATGGAAATTGCTAAGAAGTTGAACATTGAAGATTTCGGCGGCAGCAATGTTTGGCTAGAACGTTTCAAAGACAGACATTGCCTTTCTTTTAAAACGATTTGCGGAGAAGCAGCAGCTGTTGATGTTGATGCTGTAGAAGATTGGAAGGACAGTGTTCTCAAGGACATTTTATCTAGATTTGATGCATCAAATGTTTTTCATCTTTATGAGTCCGGCTTATTTTACCGTCATTTGCCCAATAAAACTCTGTCATTTAAGGGTGAAAAGTGCACTTCTGGAAAATCAAGCAAACAACGCGTGACGCTTCTGCTTGGAGCAAATATAAATGGAACTGAAAAACTAAAACTACTTGTGATAGGCAAAAGCAAAAAGCCACGCTGCTTTAAAAATGTTAAATCCCTTCCAGTTTATTATGAAGCAAATTCAAAGGCATGGATGACTACAACGATTTGAAAACGACATATTCGTAAACTGGATTCTCAGTTTTCGCGTTAGAAAAGAAAAGTTGCCATCATTGTTGATAACTGTACCGCCCACACCACACCCGAAAATTTAAAAGCGATCCAGATGGTTTTTATTCCTTCAAATGTAACATCAATTCTTCAACCTTTAGATCAAGGGATAATTCGTGACTTTAAACGAAAGTACAAAAAAATGCTTGTAAAGGACCTGATAAAAGCATTGGATAGAAACGAAAAGCTGGAAGTTTCAGTTTTAGATGAAATTAACTATGCAGACAAAAGTTGGAGTTCCGTTTCTTCACAAACTGTTTTGAATTGTTTCCGACATGCAGGGTTCATAGCAGATGCCGAATCAGAAGAAATCCTCAGCGATGAAGACATCATCGACGTGGAACCATTAGAGACTTTGCTGCAAATCGCAAATGAAAAAGTGTGCAGGGTCAATGACGTTAATGCTTTTGTCAACATTGATAACAACATTGCAATCTGCTCACAAGCGACTGTAAAAGATTTGACATCTGAATTTTTAAAAGAAAAACAAAACAGTTCAAGTGAGGATAGCGATGTCGAGAATGGGGATAAAACCCCACCCAACAAGACAGAAGCAACTGAAGCCCTGGAGAAAGTTCGAGAGTACCTTACATCCATTCAAGGTACAACAGACGAAGAATTTAAAGCCTTAACTGTATTAGAAAAGAAAGTTATTTCCAGTAGCCAGCACCTTCATCAATCTACACTGTTGGGTTATTTTAATGTAGCAAAAAAATAAAATGCACATGGTAACTATACTGTATTTTTTTTTTTTATCTTTCGCTCATTCATTTACATGTATTGGTTTCTGAAAATATTGTTTTTGTCACCGAATCCTACTGCAATTCATGAAAATATGTAGTATAGTATATTTCAAAGTTTTTTTTTTTTCGAAATTCGCCACTCCGCCTAAGTCGTCACTTCGCTTAAGTCGTCAAAAAATCTTTGGTCCCTTTAGTGACGACTTATCGAGGTTTTACTGTATATGTAGGTTAATTAGGAGAGGCATGAAAGGTGGGGAATAAGTATGCGTATCCCAGCGGTGAAACTTTTCAGGGCCTACCCCGGAATTCAGGGTTTTTGAAATTTTTGCTGTTTCTGATTTTCATGTAAATTATTTTGTTTTTACAGAAATTTCTTATTTTGAATGTTTAATTTGCCTTATATAATTGCATTAAGAACTCTCCAAATATCATTTAATACAGGTAGCCATGTGATATTTCATTATTAAATCTTCCCTATCTGCATGCAAATATCAGTTTTCAGGGTTTTTGCATGCTAGGTAGTTTCACCCCTGGTATCCCTTAATCTGTGTGCACGCAATGCACACGGGTCTACGCTGCCGACGGCAGTGGGGACCCGGTGTAAGTTTTTACTCGCTCAAAAATATTTTTTTTTTTTTTATGAGTGAGAATATGGAATTTTGAGGATTCATTCATTATAGTGATTCATTTAAGCTCACTAGTATCTATTAAATTATGACTAGACAATACCTCATAAGAAACTTGTAAAGAATTATTATTATTAGAAATTTTATACACTGTTGTAGTGAATAAACAAGAGATATTACTAACGCTATATGACAATACAAACATTAAACTATACAATTTGTTAAGAAAAATAAATAAATAAAGTGTGAAAATAGTGTTATTAAAATAGTATTTATTAGTAACAAGCTACCTTCGGTGACCAGCTGGTTTGAGTTTCTTTAAAAGCCAGACCATATAAAACCACTGCTCGGTGGTGCCTACTCTCCACTTAAGAACCTACAACAGTTTTACAAGAAAAATACAAAAAATGACATGTATTTTCTTACTAAAATTAAGTGTCATAACATAAAAATGATTTAAAAACAAAGCATATATATATATATATATATACATATATATATAAATATTAAGTTCTAATGATAATTAAATACAGTAAACTCTTGGTTAACCAGTATTCAACAAACCTGAAAAATTCAGAAAACACTTTTTTCTCTTTTCCAATAAATTGTTTTAAAATATTTGCTGCTATTTTAGGAAGCTTATGGTTTTCATTTTCATATAATTAGTGTCCAAGTTAATATAATGCAAATCAATGTTTATACAAAGGCGAATGTCCCAGAAATTCACCATATTTTTGTAGCCGATTTCTGAAATTTGCTATTATTTTGCCTTAATCGATAAATTCGCATTGTGTACAAAGTTGAATCTCTAAATACTCAATTATTTTGCTACTAATCGATGAATTTTTTTTTTTTTTTTTTTTTTTCAAAGCTAAATCCCAAAATACACAATTTTGCGACCTAATTCAGAAATACGGGACCATTTCACTGCCAATTATCAAAAAGTTTTGCTTAAAGTGAAAATTGTGTAAATAAAAAAATTGCTCGCAACTTTGTTTTATTCAAAACTGAACAAAGTGGTCTTTAAAAAATTTATGAATATGGTATTTGTTATAATATGGTAATTAATAGCAGCTCATTTTCTTATCTTTATACTAAATCCAAAAGCAAGATGTACTGATTTTGAATTATCAAATAAAAAAGGAGCTGCATTAGAATTTGTCCAAACAGTTAAAAAAAAAAAATAAAAAAAAAAAAAAAAAAAAAACACTTTCATTTTAAAATTTCATGCAAATATTTCTCCATTCAATATTTTGAAAATTATAATATCAAAGTATTGAAAAATGTTGAAGTAATTCTAATCACAAAAGATTCTACATCCAATGAAAAATGTTTTCTCAAAAAAGAAAATTTAGTTTCAATAAAAGCTATAAAACTTCTAATTTTATTTAAAATAATAATTGTAAATTCTAATTCAATATGGAACTTTCAAATGGATTGCAATATTCCAGTACATAATCCAAAAGTATAAATTTTTTTTGAAATCTTTTCCTATAACTTTTTTAATGTATAGATTTTTTTTTTTTTAATTTTTCATTAATCCATTAAATTAAGAATTTTTTTGTTATTTAGTTAATTTGTTATCATTAAAGTGTATGAAAGACATGTTATGTTACGCAGGCCGCACACCAAAGAAACAAGCGTGACTTGGACGACATAAGAGACAATCCCTAGCATTGCCGCTAACTTTTACTTTACTGCATATGCACACCAGAGAAACAAGCGTCATGTCTTATTAGTCAAGCGTGTGTCTCCCGTTTGTCGCTCGAATCGCGCATGCTACAACTTTTCGCACTTGTTGCAACATGGCGGCGATAGAGATTTGACAACTGTGAGTAAATTTAAATAACACTGGGCTCAACGCAGTCGCTTTTTTCAATACTAATAACTTTAATAGAAATATTTAGTAAAATCCTTTGCAATATTTTTCTTCGATTGCATATTACGAAGATTGCTTTGTATAAATAATAGTATTAAAACAAAAGTGACTACGCTGAGTCCTACAATGACAATATCAAAGTCAAGTCCGTGTAATATACAGTAAACAATCAATTTAAGTTTAGATAGAAAGGAAAAACATTAAAATAAAAAAAAATACGGATGAAAACAAATTATAGGGTAACAATTTTATGCGATAACCCCCATTATTGCTCCTGAATTTCATCTGTTTGACCGTTTCCGATAAAAGAAACAGAACAAGTTTACTAGCAAGGGATGCGTGGCTTTTTTTTTTTTTTTTTTTTTTTTTTTTTTTTTTTTAAGTAGAAAAATAATTTAAGATAAAGGATAATGATTAAATTCTACTACTTTTCTTTTTTTTTTTAAATAGATATATTCTATAGAAAAACAACGAAAAGGAAAAATAGAGAAAAAATATTCATTTAAAAGGAAGAAGATCAAATATAGGAATTTAGTACAATGTTAATAACATCTTGGAAATTATTGGGTTTTTGCATCATTTTGCAATTTTTTATTAAAAACTGTTCAGATTTAAAAGCAACGTTTTCAACTGGAAACTATTAATTTAAATTTAACAATAAAGAAAAAAAATATATATGGTGCAATGTAAAATTATTTTTCTTATATTATTCATTTATTTAAATTATAAAGAAAAGCAATAAAATAAATAAAAACGCTTCTTTTAGCTGGAAAAAAAAAATAATAGTAATAATTTTATAGAATATTTGTTTGCATATCAATAATAACTTAATTAAAGCAGACAAGCTTTGTTTTCTGCTAGAAACAGGATATAAAACATTAAATAAAATATTAACAAAATAAAGGTATAAATAAATGAAATATAAAAATTATTTTCCCATAAATTATTCATTTATTTAAATGACAAAGTAAAATAACAATTTTTTTAAGTTAAAATACTTTAATAATTCAACAACGAAAAATTAGTTTTTAAATTTAATAATTATTTTCTCTTAAATTATTCTTTTATTTTATTCATTCATTTAAATGAATATAAATTAAAAGATATAAATAAATAAATAAAATATAAATAAAAAGTGTGATATAAAAATTATTTATTTATTTAATAATAAAGTTTTTTTTTTTTTTTCAGGTTGAAATAATTTTTTTTTATAATTTAATAGACTATTTATTTTTACACAACAATAGTAACACAATTAAAGCAAACAATCAGCTTTTTCTATTAGAAGATCAAATGTTAATTATAAATAAAACATTAACCCCCCCCCCTTTCCCCCACAAAAATATGAAAATTACTTTCCCTTAAATCACAAAGAATTATTAAGTGTTTTTAGTTAGAATATAATATTTGATTAATTTAAAAAAAAAAAAAAAAAAAAAAAAAAAAAAAAAAACTATTTTTAAATTTAATAATTATTTTCTCCTTAATTATACTTATTTTTCTTTCTGTTTTACTAGAAATTATAATCTCCTTATATTATAATAAATAATACCTGAAATCTCAAAAGTCAACAAGCACACGTGATCAAAAACGCTTCCTTCGCAGGATGTGTCTGCCACTTCGGTGTGTGTGAAACTCGAGTCGCTTGGGCCGCGTCTCCAATTCCTCTTTGGTGTGCGGCAGGCCTTAGGTAACATTCACTATAAAAAAAAAAAAAAAAAAATTTTGTTAACTCACAGTAATCCTGTTATTACCATTTACATCATTTTAATGAAAACTCAATACTACAATTATGGAATATTTTTAGAAGTTCTGAATATAAAAGATTTTAGCTACAATAAAATTTAATGCACTTTCATATAACAGTTCTTTAACTCAAGGATGAAATCGACAAAAGTGTAAAAAATAAATAAATAAAACTTTATAAAAAAAAAAAAAAAAAAAAACTATTTTTAAATTTAATAATTATTTTCTCCTTAATTATACTTATTTTTCTTTCTGTTTTACTTGAAATTATAATAGATTTAGAAATTATAATCTCCTTATATTATAATAAATAATACCTGAAATCTCAAAAGTCAACAAGCACACGTGATCAAAAACGCTTCCTTCGCAGGATGTGTCTGCCGCTTCGGTGTGTGTGAAACTCGAGTCGCTTGGGCCGAGTCTCCAATTCCTCTTGGTGTGCGGCAGGCCTTAGGTAACATTCACTATAAAAAAAAAAAAAAAAAAAATTTGTTAACTCACAGTAATCCTGTTATTACCATTTACATCATTTTAATGAAAACTCAATACTACAATTATGGAATATTTTTAGAAGTTCTGAATATAAAAGATTTTAGCTACAATAAAATTTAATGCACTTTCATATAACAGTTCTTTAATTCAAGGATGAAATCGACAAAAGTGTAAAAAATAAATAAATAAAACTTTATAAAAAAGATAAACATTAAAGCAAAATATAAGAAATCTCAGAACTGTTAAATTGGTTATCGCTTTCTAAAAATTGATTACTTATTTTTTAATATTTTATTTTTAAACGACAAAACACAAAATTTCACACTGTGAAAATTCGTATTTCAATATTTTAAAATAAAATGCTTAGTAGAAAAATAAATAAATAAATTTTTAGACACTGATTTCCTTAATTTTTATTTTTAATATTTCATTTTTAAGTAAAAGAAATGAAAATTATACATTGTGAAAATTCACATTTTATAACTTTAAAAAATATATTATAATAATTTTTAGAAAGGGATAACCTTATTAACAATTGTGGAGTTTCTGAATGTGAAAATGAAATTAAAAATATGCATTAGTTAATGAGTTATGATGGAGCAAAATTCTCCGTAGAATAACATTGGCTTTGGCTTCTGCCGACAATAAGTAGAAAGTCCTCTTAACTGATTGCCTGCATGCACATACTTTTCAGGCTTTTATTTTATTTGTCTATTTTAAATTTAAAAAAAAATTAAAGCTCATTTCCAATGTTTAACATTTTATTTGGGTATGTGCATAAGAAACTTATAAGGCTAGTAATGCATTATTATATATGCATTAAGTTATTAAATAATGTTAATTTGAACTGAATTCAAAAATAATTTTAACTATTATATCGTTTTATCTGTAATTTTTTGTCATTAATAAAACTATAAATATTCATATGTTACATCAACTAATAAATTTAGAAAAAAAAAATGTCATTAGATAAAGAAAATAAAATTAGTAATTCATCGTTTTAGGATATTTACACATTCAACATATTGTGTGCAATTAAACTAAATATTAAGCTCAAAAGCAAAGTACTAGACTGAATACTAGGAATAAATATGAAATAATTGGTGCATGACCAGAAAGCATTTAAATTTTTGCTGTTATGTTAATAGTGAATTTTTAAAAAAAAGCATGTGTGTGGCCTATTTAAAAAAAAAAAAAATCTCAACAAAAAAATATATATATGATGCATTGTGGATACGAAGGGCGAACTCGACATCAGGTCTTTTTTTTTTTTTTTTTTTCACCATCCGATTCTAGATCCTTCAGAGAATCTACAGGTAGAGCTTTCATGTTCAGATCACCCTTGTTTCCGTCGCAAAACATGCATGGACGATACATATTTCCAGCATATGACGCAGAAAAAATTATTTTCAAATGCGTTTTTCTCAAAATCTCCTTTTGTTGAGTTTGCCCTTCATATTTGCAATGCCTCATATGTACTAGCTTGGTTATAAATAAATTTCTTTTTAATAAATAACAAACATATACTATATTAAACTTGATTATAGTAAATTATGTAATATAACAAACTTATAGTACAATAAATTTCTTAGAAAAATTTTTATATCAATGTATAATTTAAATACTTATAACAATTATACATTACATAGTAAGTAAGACATGAATTTTTAAAAGAAGTTGTGGTTCATAAAAGATTTTATTTCTTGTATAAAAACAAATGTAATGACAATGTTTATAAAAGAATTTTTTTTTTTTTTTTTTTTTTTTTTGTGCTTAAAAACAATCTTTCATTAAATTCAAGCAAATACTTATCAATTATGAATATAAATGTAAACTGTGTTTTAATGACTATGTAAACTGTAAAAAAAAGTGCCACATGCTAAAAACCTAACCGTAATCAAATGTAATCTAATTTATTCTGCAAGCTTTTATTTTTATTTTAGTGAATGACACGAATAAAGTCTTTGAATTTTGAAGGCTCTTGTTATTGTTTTACGTGTCGACATGATAATGAGACTCTTCATACAACAATAAAGTTATGACAAATATTAATATTATTAACTTTTCAATTTTGAAAAATAACTATTAAATCAAACAATTCTGACAAGAATCCCATTTTAAAAAAGCATTGTATAATTTACAGACATTGTTTACTTTCAAGTAAATGCATACACACTAAAAAATTCTTTTTTCCTCCTAAGAAAAAGACTTTAAATTTTAGTAGTGAATAAAAAAATAAACCAAGCATCAAACAGCAAAATGAGAAAATAAATCTTTTAACTATTACAAAAATATGATATGTCATCTCCGCTTCGGTCATAATTATTCTTCTGTAGTAAATTATGAAATAATATTTGTTTAAATTTTACAGATTTTAATTCTTAACTAAAAGGATAATTAAATTTTACAATGCTAAGACTAATATCATGTTTACACGGAGTACGCTAAGATTAAAGTTGTGATTTTGAATCACATATTATCTAAGACTTTTAATAAATATACATCTATAATTTTAAATATTATAAATTTCAGTTATCTTATATTCTATATCGGAAACAATATTTAAAATTACTTACTTTTTACAAATATAGAAAAGCAAATACACCGCCATCTCGCTTCTTACGCTGGTGCTGGTGCTTGTTTGTTTTGCTTCTCTCTCCTCTCTGATTGGCTATTAGAGTTTTCAGAAAGTTGTAGTATCAATGCTCAACAACATTGGTAGATATCCATCAATATCGATCTAGATCAAGATCAACCAGCAGATTTTTTTTTTTTTTTTCTTTTCTTTTTCACCTTCAAGAATTTTTCTTAACAATGCTAAATATTTTCAATGACGAGCTGATCGTAAAATTGAGCAAGAAATTCCGAGAACAGACCTTATCTTTCTTACCGTTCTTTGCCGAGATTGGACGATATTGACCAATATTCCCGTTTTTACAACATTATAAAATGCTTCTATTAATAATTTTATAGAACTTAAAATACTGTTATACATATTTCTGCCCATTACGTATTGAAAAATAACAAAAATTTTGGTTAAAAAAAGCTAAATATCAATAGTTCCGAATTTCAATACTGTCATTCCAACATTGGGTAATATTGGCCAATATTGAAAAGAAACAACCGACTGACGCCAATGCTTGCCGTGGTTGGGCAACATTGAGCCAATATTGAGCAATACCGCTGTGCTACCTGGGTTTATGCAACAATTTTCAAGAAAGTCATTAGAATCGCTTTTTAGATACCGACTTTTACCAAAACTTGGCGTACTCAATTGTTGACCCAAAAATAACAATTACATACAAAAAAGGAGATTAATATGAGAAGTTTGAAAAAAATTCGTACAGCTGTTTTTAAAGGCATGCACTTGTGAGACCTGAAATTGAGATATTTATACAGGACACATATCAATTTTTCTGAACTAACCAACTCATTCATATTAAAGAACATCTAATCAAGTGTATATACAGCAGCTTCGAATAAAATCATTAGAACCGTTTTTGAAATATGGACTTACAGCCCCACTTCTGGTTCTTGATAGTCGAATTTTCATCAAAAGTTAGAAAAATCATCTATACACCCGGCGTGTCTCAATTCTGAAGTTTCATAGTTCCATCTATCAGTTTCGGAGAAATGATAATCAGAAGATTCCACACACACATTCTGACCAATTGCTAAAAACTTTTTTTTTTTTGGACTCAGGACACCTTAAAACATGTAAATCAAGTGAAAACCCGATATTGAATTTTTGAACTGAACACAATACAATTTTTATTAAAATCACACAATCAACTGTGGAAGAAAATCATATTTATTGAAATTTTGTTTTTCCGACTGAGTGAAAGATTTCCGAAAGTCAAAGATCCGGGGTTCGACTCCCGGTGCAGGCATTATTTTCACTCAGTCGGAAAAATAAAATTTCAATAAATAGGAACACAATACTTCCATTACTTACACAGTAATAGTGTAGTAGTAGTAAAAAATTAAGATAATGACACCTGAATATAAGAGTAAACAGCTAGCTACATAGTTACTATTTAGCTTGAAGAATATTCAATATTTGACCAAATAGTTAGTGGTGATAGTATAGCATAATAATAATAATTAAAATAATAAATTACTTATATAACCAGACTTGACACTGAACAGAAAGATTTACACAATGTTGAAAACACCAATGCAAAAAATGCTAAAACCAAACTGCAATTTCAGTAGCAAGCTTTAAGTATATCGTTATCAGTGCAGAATGCATTAAGCATATCATCCATCAGTTTACAAATTCTCAATCAGGTTTGACACTGATGATGGTAGGTACACTTAATGCTACAGAAACTGCAGTTTGGTTTTAACACTTTTTTACATTGGTGTTTTTAGCATTATGTAAATACTTATAGTAAATTGTTTATCATTCTTGATAATAAAAAGGTAAATCCATGAAATAAATGATATTTTTAACAGCAGTGTATTAAACTTCAGTATTTAGGCATCATTAATTAATCTGAAAAAGAACTTGTTTTGTCAATATATTAAAACTGACATAACAGACAAATTCTAATTCAGATGTTTATTCGTAAAACTAAGAAGAAATGCATTCTTCAGTGATCAGATCAACATTCACCTGCCAGAATCTGGTTCAAGACTGAAGTAAATTTATTCATATTTTAAAATACTCACTCAATTTCTCAATAATAAAAACTATAAAAATTTGAAAAGTATATTATACTTACAAAAAACATAATCCTTTATATGCATTAGTATATTTTTTAAATAGACGACTGCTTCACTTCAGAAGAAGCACTTTTCAAGATTTTGTGCTTCATTGAACAATCTGAAAGAGAATTTAGTACGTTATGCCAATATACTAAAACTGACATAACAGCCAAATTCTCATTCGGATAGTTGTTCGATAAACTGGAATATTCTTCATCAGGTCCACACTGAGGTTCTTCATTTAGAGAGATTTTTAATTCAAGATTGAGGTGAATGCACTGATATTTAAAAATACTCATTCGATTGACGAGTTACCATACTCTTGATCATAACAAAAAAAAAAAAAAAAAAAAAAATACTTTCAAAATAAAATTATAAGTCTTTATACTTCTTAATATTTTTTTCTATCTTATAAAATCAGAATTTTTATAATAGTCTCTATCGAATGGTATTCAAAATATAAATCATTTAATATTAATAAAATAAAATAATTGAGGGGTGAATAAAAATTAATTATAAATAATATTATAACATTACTTTAATATTTTGCTTATTCTTCAATTATTTAAATTTAAATAAATAAAATAATACTTAGATGAATATAAACATCACATAGAATTGGTGTTGCTATCATGCATAACATAAAATGTAACATTCTCAGTTAAGTAAAAATATTTATCATTTGATAATAAAACTTTTAATTTAAATCTTACCTTTAACAGAACTCCATTTGAAATTCAGCATTTATAACATTGTAGCATCATTATCCGAAAAAGAGCTTAATATGTTATGCCAAAATAGTAAAACTGACATAACACATAAATTCCCATTCAGATGTTAGTTCAATAAGCTACAAATGTTTTTCAATGTTTATCTCTTCAGATCTTCTCAACCACATATTTAAAAAATAAAATACATAATCATCTAATTTTAAAACTAAAATCAACACTCTCTATGTATTTTTATTGCCAATATTTAAAAATATAAATAGTTAATGAAAGATTTTAGTTATAATAAGCAAGACAATATAAAATAACTATATTGCAGTTGATTCTCTCATTGCAAATTTAAGTAGCATTTTAAATTTTATATTCATACATAATGGTTAAAAGTACAGAAATAAGTGGGAGAGAAAATAAAATAAGTATATCTAATACCACCAATACCAAATCAGTCGTATGCAATTGTAAGTAAAATATAATCTACTCTTACAGCTTATGAACTTTTAATGATTTTGATTTTAATAATGAAAGTTGATATTTGAATATTGAGCTTACCACATACTGCAATTTCAATATACACTCTTGTTAAAGCAACATTAACTCTTCCCTTCTTTCTATCTTTTGCAGTTTTAGTCATCTACTCACTCCAAACCATGTAATTATAAGGTAATAAATTTAAGAAATGTTTAGATTTCAATGAAGATTGAAAAAATATGTTTATAACACACACACTTGACTTTCATACAAAGTGTAGCCTCCAAAATATTGAAATTATACTTTATTAAATAATTGAAATTTTATAGAAATCTCGAATTTAGCTTCAATTCTATTTATTTTAGTGTTCTATGACCTCAATACAAAGTATCAAACAATATAGACTTAATTATAAAAGTGAACATTTGGATGATGATGCAAATGTTAAAATTGTTCATAGAAAAAACATAACCGATTAAAATTAATTATATCAAATTCTTCAAACAGATAATTCACTTGAAACTAAAAAGATTATTTGAAGTCAGTTGACTAGTTAAAATGAACTGCAATAATATAATACTTCGGAAAACATACATATATGTGCATATATCATAATATAAACAAAACGAAAATAAAAAATTGAAACGTAGTTCGGTTACGAACTGTAAATAAACTTCCATTATCCCAAACTAAATAAATCTTATTTGTCTCTTAAAGAATTGATTTAATATCATGTATATATATATGAAGAACTGATTAATTCTTCAAAATAATAACTCGCCATCTTTCACATTTGCAACTGCAAGTTGACTTACGAGAGGTGCAAAGCTCTTGCAGATTTGCAAGTGGGTTTGCTGTCAGTTTGCAAGCGATATGTTCCGTTTGTATTGAAACTTCCATTGCAAGCGGCTTTGCAACCGGAAGTGTTTCATTTGTATGTACCCCATTGCTTCATATTCATCTTACTGTTTGTTATCGATCATAAATATTTTCGTAATTGATTTTAATTATTTAACTTTATTACTGTTTTATCTATTTCAACAAAAATTAAGTGTATATTATTTTTACTTATAATTGGAAGTTTTTTTCCCTTCTATTTTTGCTTCATGATATTGCAATTAATTCGTAATTAAATATATAGCATTAAATATATAAAAGCATTAAATATATATATATAATTCAGATGACACATGGATATAAGCGTTCCTTATTTGTATTAATTTTGCAATTTTTATTAGAAACTATTAGAAAAATTTCATAATTTGTGATTCAATGAAGCCTATCGTCTATTTTTATTAAGGTTATATAAAACTCACAGTATAATGTCATATGAAATATTTTGTTCTTATTAATTTCACGTCTTCCTCTTGAAATATAAATAAATAACGTATTTATTTATTTATTTTACACTCTAGAAAAAATTTTATGACTATTTATTATTATTATTATTAACCTTTTACACCCCGCATTCAGATCCAGGTGTAATTTAAATTCGTTTTCTACATATAATTTTATATTATTATATTTAACATTATTAATTTAATATTACTAATTTATTATATTTTAATTGAATAATGTAAGATATTTTAAACATGCTAGACAGCTGGACCATTTTTAGAAGCATTTGCTTATTTTTCTAAATTATGTAAAATTTAAACTTTGGAGTGAAAGGGAAAATAGGTCATTTTTATAATTTTTTGTACATTTTCATTTTTATGATTGAACTGTAACTGTAATTTCTGTTTCAAAAAATCAAATCATCTTTCTATTACATCTGATAATTTTTTCAGTTCAGTATTCATGACATTTAATTTTTAAATGAATTTTTAATTCCATGTTCCATTTATGGAACATTGGCATGTAAAAGGTTAAATAAGCTATCAAAATAACAACAGCATTTTTTAAATTCTAGGATGAAGATGATTATCGAAGATGGATGAGAATGTCCACTTCAGACTTTGAATTATTATTAGATAAAGTAACACCGTTGATTGAAAAGAGAAATACGATAATGAGAGAATGAATACCAGCTGCTGAAAGATTATCTCTTGCATTAAGGTTTTTAGCAACAGGTAAAATATTTCTATTTTATACAGTCTTCTTTCTTGTTCTTCATAAATGTAAATGAAAGTGGGGAAAGGAGAAATGAAAGGTCAATTTAATTATTTACATGTCATAACAACTAATAACTGATTTAAATTGCACATCTTATTAAAAATTCTATGATTTTTAGCTTTAATCCCCATGTTTAAAATCTTTAAATGTTGTTTTAGAAAAAAGTTCTCACAGCCAAAAAAAATAATTTTATTATAAATAAGTTATTGGTGAAATCCAATATTAAAAGATAATATTGGATCAATATAAAAGATTTGTGGTCAAAACTTTCTTCTACATTTCCCTGTTTCATTCAATGCAAATTTAGAAACCATTACTTATTTAAATTATTTTTTTTTGATGGATTTTTATTTCTGACAAGTGTAATACTAAATGTTCACATAAATTCAAATTTCTTCCACCATCTTAAAACCGTGCTTTTCATAAACATATACATATTGACTGACCATTTACACCTCTTCGAGTATTTTCCAACCCTGATTGAATATTACTATCATAAATATGCATAAAAATGTTTATATATTACTTTCAATTTTTGCAAAATATTTTTTACAAACACACAGGCAGGCAGACACAACTCAGGCATAAAAAAAAAAATCAAATTGTTTTCGGAAAGTCTCAAAATGTATTATTTCATCAAAAACTAGAGGTAAAAAATTTTCACTGAACCAATATTTTCTTCCATATACACTGCTCGACATTGAAAATGCAACACCAAGAAGGAGTGGTCAAAAAGTGATGAAATTTGGAAAAAAGACAGAGACAGCAAGGAACAATAAGTGATCTTTATTTATAAATGATAGTCAGAATACAGAGCGAAAACGGCGTCGGCTCAGTAGGATGTAGGACCACCGCGGACAGCGATGTACGAAGAAACACATCTAGGCATAGAGTCAATAAGAGTGCGGATGGTGTCCTGGGGGATGGTTCTCCATTCCCTTTCAACCATTTGCCACAGTTCATCTTCTGAACGAGGCAGGGGCAGAGTCTGCAAATGGCTTCCAATCACATCTCACACATGTTCGATTGGTGACAAGTCAGGAGAGTACGGTCGCCAGGGAAGCATCTGTATACCTTGCAGAGCATGTTGGCAGATGCAAGCACTGTGTGGTCGGGCGTTATCCTGCTGAAAAATTGCATTAGGCAGCTCCTGAAGGTAGGGGATTGCCACTGGCTGCAATACATTATCCAAGTATCGTTGGGCCCTCATAGTGCCCTGAATATGAACTAGAGGTGACATGGAATTATACGCAATAGCGCCCCAAACCATTATGCCACGTTGTCGCACGGTGGGGCGTTCCACTGTTACTGCCTGATTAGATCTGTCTCCACGTCGACGCCACACACGTATGCGGCGACTGTCACTGGATAAACCGCTGCGTGACTCATCTGAGAACACGACGTTTCGCCATTCTGTCCTCCACGTCGCTCTAGTCCGGCACCATTGGAAACCTTGGTGTCTTTCATAGACCTTATATACTAGACCACGCTACCAATACGGCTGACCATTACAGCGAATGACTTCAACATGAGGGTGTAATCTGATACCTCCATCCTTTGTTCTGAGTCTCGGAAGTCACGTGATCTTGGCCTAGGGGTGATTCCTCTCTCTCTCTCTCTCTTTTCCCGTATGCAAGCATAATCTCATACTTCTCTGACTGAAGTAAGAATTCAAACGCAATTTTTTCGCTTGCAAAATGATTTATCATAATTTTTTTTTCTATGTAATTAATCTATGAAAGTTTAGCTTTCCATCCATGTGTAAATCTAAATGCTAAAATAAAAAGTGCGTGCACAATAAAAATATTAAAAAACACAAAATTCGTTCCTACAGAAAAATAACATAGTGATCATTCTCCACTCTTCCTCTAGACCAACATCATGTGACAATTTTGCTGGGGAAGCTCATTCATGATGCAGTCAAATAACGAAGGGGAATGCGTTGTCTAGTATATAAGGTCTATGGTGTCTATGCTATGGGGTCAATGACAGTCTTAGCGGACGCCGTGAGTGCAGGCCACGTGCAACCAATTGACGGGAAATGGTTCTGGTCGCCACTGGAACATCCAGGGTATCTTGCACATGCTGCAGAATCGAGGTACAAGTGACTTGCGGGTCCGCCACAGCTTGTCGGCGGATGCGTAGATCCACGTGTGCTGACGTCACTCTGGCTGCACCTGCACTAAGGCTCCTATATATACGAGCTGGCGCATCAGGCATTTTGTTGCCTTAGGGTTGCCACATGTGCCCAGCGCGTTTCTCTGATAAACAAACGACAAACATTTTTTTTATCGTCTTACGTTTTATTATATTTTATAATTTTAGCTAAGTAAACTACGATATGGAAGTTTGTTTAGCGACAAACTGCTATAATCATTCAAGAAGTGAATATAAAATGTTCACAGACCTTCTATTACTGTTTATTCGAATTTTGGCGACATTTTGTAAAAGAAACAGAAACCACCCTAACAACAAATCTTACCCCAGTACATCCATAGGATATCCTCAGAATAAAATGACATCCTGAGAATGTACTGTGAAAAAAATGTGTTTTTAGGAATATTATTGTTGCTTATTGCTCTTATCTTGACCGCATTAGCTTCAGATCAAGATTTCTTAAAGTCATTAGGGAAGCGATAAGGACGCCAAGCGGGAATGCTGTCCTCTTCGGAGGCAAAAAAAATGGCGGTGATGCGCCGGCCTATAATTTCATTTAGGGGCTCTAACCTGCACCCCTCAATCTTGCCACATTTCCTTGTTCCAACCATGTTCGCGACAGCCGATGCACCGTGCTCGCTGCTATGTGGGTATCAGCTGCGATTTGACGTAAGGACCCAAGTAACACAGACTGTTGGCCCAACTGCGATTTATTGTTAGTTCGTTGGGGAATTGTTATCGTTGGGGAAAGGGCTCAAAATAACAGTGGGCCAACAATAAATAGTATTGTTGGCCCAACAGTCCTCAAATACTGTTTTCCCAACAGCAAAATATAACAGTTGGCCCTACAGTGTCATTCTGTTGTTGGGCCATTTGCAAAACAAGGTGGATGGGCCAACAGTATTCAACTGCAGTTGGGCGAACTGCAAAATATCATTGTTGGGCCTGCAGCATTCACCGACGGTTGGGCCAAACGCAAACCAGAGACCATAAGCCAACCGTGTTAAGCGACCGTTGGGTCAAAAGCGAAAAACGAACATTCTGCCAACCAACCAGCTAAACCACAACAACAACAACAACGCTTTCGTCTCCGCCATCTTTGATTATTAGCTGCAAGAGTTGACACGCCGTACATTAAGGTATGTTTATCATTTTAATAATGATATTTTTTGGAATTATCGAGTATATTTCACTAATAATTGGTTATTTAATGATAACAAAACCAAAATAATTTATTTATCTAATTTAGATCCTGCTATAAAGGGTTTTTGTTGTTGTTGTTTCTAAATAATTTTTATTTAATTTTATTTATTTTTTACATGTTCTTGAACAATTTATTTTCACATATTCTCCATATTTACTTATGGGCAGTATAATTTCTTGTTAAATTTCTTCTTTTATTGCAAAAATTAAATTTTTATTTATTTTTTAGTATTATTACTGATTGTATAAATAATTGTGCCTGTTTACAGCTTGAACTAATAAATTTGAAATGAAATTTTCACGAGTAAATATTAAATAATTTATACATGTCTAGAAAGACAGAAAGCATTCGTATTTTCCTTGTCTCACGTTAATTATGAGAATTTAAGAAGCAATCTAGGGCTGTTTAACATTCAGAATTATTGCTTTTTTTTTTTTTAAACTGCTCGCAATTGAACTTATTGAAATTAATTTCTTAATAATCAATAATGTAAAAATATCACTTTCTTTCTTTTGAAAGGCGTATGAAAATTAATGCTTCATACTGAAATTTTAAAAGCCTAAAGTTTTGTTTTCATATTAATCAAAGTGTTAGAGGGTTCATACTTCTCAGGGAAAACAGGGAATTTAGAATTTGTTAAAAAAAGTCAGGTAAAATAAAAATTTTCATTAAAAATCAGGGAAAATCAATTATAAAACCTGGAAAAACAATTTTTTTTTAGTTATGTTTTTCTTGTTTAGCTTCGTATCAAAATTTAAATGATTAAGTATTGTGAAAATACACATGTAAATAATGATTTCTACCTGAATTGCTATCATGATCGGCAGTAGTATGCCATTATACAGTGAAACTAGCTGTATTTTGTCCTGTCCAAAGGAGCTTTTCTTGTAACATGTCGCTGATATTTTCTTGAAAATTGTCTAGGAACTCGGGGGGGGGGGGGAAACTCAGGGAATTTTTTTTTCGTATTTGAGTATGAACCCTTTGTTATGATGATGTTTCTGCTAAACCTTTAATCCGTTTACTTTTTAAAACATATTTATAAGTATCTTATTAAAAACAACTAAATTTTTAAATTATCACATAAGTTTATCGTATACTTTAAGCATAATTATAAAAATAGTTCGTTGCAGGGTTGGGTTTTTGACGTCATAAAGTGGTTTTTGACATGACAAAGGTTTAAACCTAGTTTAAACCGTCAAAAACCTGTCATAAACCTCTACACCGTCAAAAACCTGTATTGTCAAAATTCAACATCTATAAATGAGCTAGAATCTGGTTAGAAATAGAATTTAGTAATATTTGCCATATACAAGTGAATATCTAAATATTATGCTGTTTATAAATTAACAAATCTGAAAACAATTTGTAGATAATTTATAAAAATGTAGGTAAATATACTGGTTTATAACTTAAGAAATATATGCAAAGTATGCATAGATATATTTTGTATGTTTATGTTTATTTATATTAATATTTATAAAATTCTAAAATTCCAAAGTTACTTATGAATTTTCACGCAAGCCATGAAAACACAAAAATACTGGATTATTTTTATTTATTTATTTATTTATTTATTTATTTTTTAAGAAAAACATAATATATGTGGGCAGTAAATTAATATGAATTTGAAAATAATTATATTTATAATCTACATTTTTTACACTTATCTTTTGGGAGTAAGGCTGATTGACTACTCTAGTGTCTTAGGCCTAAGGATTGGTGCCCTCCGTGTGGGTCTTTTTAAAGGGTCCTAATCCGTATTTATTAAAGTTTCGGAGAAAACCACAAAAACTCTGTTGAACCCGGCACCTCACGTCTGCCAGCTTTGAACGTTTGGCCGCTGGTGGGCCCTAAAGCTTAGACTAATAATTTTTTTTAAAAATCTGTATGGGTAAATATTAAATTTATTACAATTTATACATGTCCAGAAAGCATTCATATTTCTCTTATCTCATGCTAATTATAAGAATTTCAGACACAATTCAAGCTTGTTTAACATTCAGAATTATTGCTTTTTCTTAAAAACTTGCAATATCAGCAGTCATTAAAAAAAGAAAAAAAAAAAGTTATATTTTTCCATAAAATATTTAAATACAAAATATTAAGCTATGCATTTTTATTTTACTGGTTAAATACATAATACTAAAAACACAATACTAAAAAAATTGAAATATACAATGTTGTATTGCAAATAAAATGATTTTTCAATCAAAATGATCTATCAATGATTTATAAATCATAAATTTTTAGAAGCCTACAGTTTTTTTTTTATATTAATCAAAATGTTATAATAATGTTTCTCCAAAAACATTAATATGTTTACCTTTTAAAAATAATGTCTCATTGAAAACAACTATATTTTTAAAGGTATCACATAACTAAGTTTTACATGTACTATATTAAGCATAGTTATAAATTTCGTAATCTATATATATAAAAATGAATTGCTGTTCGTTAGTCTCACTAAAACTCGAGAACGGCTGAACGGATTTATCTTATCTTAGTCTTGAAATGTTCGTGGAGGTCTAGGGAAGGTTTAAAAGGCGAGAAAAAATCGAATAATTTCCAGGAAAACCCTAAAAACAGCCCTTTTCTATTTCCCATACAAACGTTTTCTAGAGTCAATTTGAACTTTATTGCTATTCAATAAAGTTTAGGTGTGTTCCTAACGGCTGATGGCTGAGCTACAAAAATTTGCATGTTGATTCGTAATGACCTCCCCTGATGCACGTCGAAGCCGGATTTTCGAATTTTGTTTTAGTTTTCTTTTAATTAATTAAAATGTTAAAATAAAAACCTTCTAATAACTGATAAATTGGCCATTTAATTTTAATCCTTAATTTAATTGTTGCCAAAAAAAAATTATTCTTTTTTGGACAGAAAAAAAGAAAAAAAAACGTGAACAATAAAAATTACATTTATTTAAAATATTTAATTTTATTCCTTAATTTAATTGTTGCCAAAAAAATTATCATTATTTTTTCGACGGAAAAAAAAAAAAAAAAAAAAAAAAAAAAAACGTGAACAATAAAAATTACATGTATTTAAAATGAGGAAAGTAAATTAAAAAAATTAGAAATATCAGTCGTATCGTTACAAATAAGATACCAAATGAAAGATGCAATTTTTGTGAATCCAACGGATTAAACAGCTTATCGATCGGACAATTAGATTTTTTAAAATTAACTAATGTATGTATTTTATAAATTTTCTTTCACAAACACAAACGTGTAGTATACAGCCTGTACAACACTAGACCAAATTGAAGTTCAAATTTCATCAATATTTAAATAAATAAATGAAAATAAAAATATGCTTAATGGGCTTATATGGGAAATATATATAACCATTAAAAGTTTAGTTGTCTAAAATATGTCAGAAATAGCGCTCATAGCATATTGTTACAAGGTATTAAGTCTTATTTTTACAAGGGATAAAATCTAAAATGGTGACAAAAATTCAAAAGTCGCCAAAGAGAGCTATATTAAGGCGGTACTATGATCATGCTTACAAACCATGAATACTAATAACCACAAAAAATTAATTGTCTCATGCAACAGACGTAGCCGGTCATAGCATATTATAATATTTAGCGTGAAATTGTTATCATTTTTATGGTTGATCGGGGATAAACAAAATAAACATAGGAAATAACGTAAAAGCAAATATTATGTGCACCACGTATAGTGTTGTTCATATGTAACTGGGATTCAAATATAAAGGGGATACTTCATTTTTTTTTTCGATACTATCTATTTCGAAACTGTTATCTAATAAGGACTTAATGCAAGCCTATTGGTAAACCATTGTCTCAGGTAATAGGGACAAGCACCCGAGTTTTAGCGGATGACCAAATCGCTACCGAAGGCAGCAGGGATCCGAAGCGAGCTTTTGAGCAATTTTAGTATTTTATTTTATTTTTATAAAGCTATATAGAAAAGAGTTTCCTTTAAATTTAGTGACCAGCGAAGCGGGCAAAGCCTGCTAGTAATATATAAAAGTATCACAGCATATTTTGAATGAACATAGAAATAATTCATAATAAAATTTTAAAAGCCTAAAGTTTTGTTTTTTATATTATTCAAAATGTTGTAACAATGTTTTTCAAAGAATATCAATTTATTTACTTTTCAAAAAATTTTTATGAACTACATTTTATTAAGCTAAGCTTTTATATGACAGTTAAATTATAAATATAGGTTTCTAACAGTTTTTGACATTATTGACAAGGAGGTTTTTGACATGACGGTTTTAACCATGGTTTAAACCGTCAAAAACTGTCACGTGTCAAAAACTTGCCAACCCTGTTTCGTTGTAATATATAAAAGTATAACAGTGTATTTTGAATGAACATAACAATAATTCATAATGAAATTTTAAAAGTCTAAAGTTTTGATTCTTATGTTAATCAAAATGTTATAACAATGTGTTTTTCAAAGAACTTAATCCGTTTACTTTTCAGAATATCTTTATAAATCATATTTTGTTAAACTAAATTTTTATATGACATGATGTCTCACTTCGTATAATATAAAAATGTATCAATAGATAGATAAAAAAAAATATATATATGTTTATTCATCATAGGTATCCTATGTTGGACCACAGGTGACCTCGGTTTTTTTCCTGCTCCTGCTGTTTACTTAAAGTAAGGCTGTTTTATAATTCTTTTAAAGTTTTCATTACTTTTAGTTAATCAAATTTTTTGTTTTGCAAATTATGGTCCAAAACCACCTATCTTTTTTACTCTTCTAGAATTTGAAGATTAATGAAGTTAATCATGTTTGAAATTATAAAATGTTTATTTTAATGTTCTCATTTCATATGTAAATTTTCATGCATCTTAAATTAAGCCTAAGTGTATAGGAACTTCTATATTCTTTAAGAATTATCTAAGAATGGTTCGCATCTGAGAAAGACTATATAATAAAGAATGAAATTATCAATTATTATGGTTTTAATAATCCACTAAACTGGACATATCAAATATAACAATAAACCTAATTGTGTATACTATTATACACTACAAAAGTTCTGAAACATTTCATGAAAGCATGGCGTTTGCCATTTAACTTAGTTTTGTGTTCAAAAGGCCTTTTTAACACGCTTTTATTAGCTTCACCATGTTTGTTTGTATGTATGTTTGTAACCGCTCTGGGAGCAAACAAAAAATCTATGTGGTAAGAAAAGACTTTCCCTACATGGACACCGTGGCTGTGAGGTAAGCCGCCGCGCTACGAACATAAAGGTATAGCGTTCGATCCCAGTCAGGGAAGATTTTTTAAAAATGGTTTTTGTTTAATTCTAAATTATTTTAATTAAAGATTTAAATGTAAATATTATGGTGTGTCACTCACACGATTTTCTCTTACCCTGCATTTTAATACTAAGATAGATATTTTGTGCTTTTTAGTTCACATTTCTATGAAAGCGTGTTCTTTAATTTTTTAAAACTATAATATTATTTTAATTTTAACATGTGCAAAATTCCTCATATATACATCAATTATTCATTCTTTCTTATAACTATTCGGTACTCGGCCGAGCAGTAAAAGGCCGAGCACTCGGTTACTCGGCTAAAGTGCTACTCGGTGCAGCACTAACATTAACTGCTTATAAAATCTTTATTGTGATATAGAACTGTACCAAGTACTCGGTATATACTCGGTACTCGGCCAATTTGCCGAGTACTCGTTACTCGGCCAAATTTGGACTAAGTATTCGGCCAATACCGAGTAGTTGTAAGAATTTCATTATTTTTATGTATTATTAGAAGAAATGTATTCATAAGAGTTGTTTATTAATAACTAAACTAATATGTAAATATAAATATAGAGTCATTAAACTTTTGCTGCAAAAGCTTTCTGCAGTTGAAACGGGCGAGTAGATTGCCACCAAACTTGGTATAGAGACAATTCATGATATGAGCTTATCCCTTTTAGTTACAAGAATTTAAGTGTAACCATCTTGTGTGTGTGTAATATGCGAATTTTTACTTTCTTCTAAATGCAATAGAAAAAAGTATTGGATTAGTAAAAATTTTCAACCTCTGGTTTTTGATGGATTTACATGTTTTGAGAGTTGTAGAACACGATTTGACCATTTTTAGAAAATGTCTGTGTGTGTGCGTGGCAAAATTTTGTGGCAGCTGTATCTCAGGAACTACTGCACAGAATGTAATACAAATTGGTATGTAGTTACACCTTGATATTAATTAGTGCCTATCAACGTTTGGTAAAAAATATCTTACAGGTTTCGTTGCCATCCTGCTTTTTTTAAATTTTTAACATGGTGGTATAGAACAAAATTTTGTATAAATGTGCATAAAGAGAATTATTGTTTAATAATCATTATGAAATTTACAAGAATTATTTATAATAGAGATAGTCAACTATGAAAAAATTTTGTATATGTGGGGGGGGGGAAGTCTTCCCTTGAGGGGAATAAATTTTCATAATGGGTATCTTTCAAAACTGCTCGCTAATACCTTTAAAACGAATGGTTATCTGAGATAATTTAAAATAAAATTATCGATTTTTTTTTAAATGTAATATCGAGAATAAAATGAACTTTTTTTGCTTTTTTACATTTAGTGTTATACTACAGTTGGTAACAAAAGTGTCCGAACACTAGCAAAAATTCCTATGTAAAAAAAGTACACTTCATATGGTTTTGTATAGTCAGTGTTCTTACACTGACTAAGAACAGGATTCAACAAGGATTTATTTAACAAAACCGTATGTAGTGTACTTTTCTTACATAGGAATTTTTGCTAGTGTTCTGACACTTTTGTTACCGACTGTACTTCTCTAATATGGAAATCGTACTGCATGGAAGATAATTTTATTAAATAATGATTGTAATAAATTGTTTTTACTGAGTGAATTTGCAAAGGAAAAAATAGAAGAAAGTCATTTGGTAGCCACAACATTCTAGTTTTATGACAACTTAGTACATAAAATTGTATCTATAAAACAGACAAAAATAAAATATTTTAGATATATGAACCCTTATATAATGCTGATATAGTATAGATAAAACTTTAAAATCATGTTTTTATATTTTTTAAATTTATTTTTTACCATTTTCCGCATACTAATTTAAATATACATTCCAGGTAAATTTACCTTAATCAGGGGTCAATCCAGATTTTAATTTTTTGGTTCCTTTTTTGTGAAATTTTTGTTTAGAATAAAATATTTTTGTGAGAAAATAAAATAGTGTGTAAAATCTTTCATTTTTACAATCGTTGTATATAATGTTTAATATCAAGTTTAATAGAGTTTCTTTGAGCTAATTTAAGGCATTTAATTAAAAATAATACTGAAAACATGAAAATACTTTATAAAAGTATCACTTTTATAAAGCAAAGTCTTGTAAAAAGGCTTCTTTTATAAGTTTGAATTTTATGTGTCCCTTTTCATAGATTTGAATTTTGTGAAGGGTCCATTTTCACGGATTTGAATTTTGTGTAGGATCTCTTTTCACGGATTTGAATTTTGTAAAGGGGCCGTAAAAGGGATCCAAATTTTGTTTGGATCAACCCCTGCCTTATGTTAATGTAATACACTGTAAAAAGTAAATCTGAAGGGCTGCGATGTGTATGCCGAAATATATTTGTTTTATCAAAAGGATGAAAATAAGGTATTTGAATTTAAATTGAGGTAAATCTGAAGTTTAATTTGATTTTTTTTTTCTTAATCTATGCTATAAAATAAATGGAAATTTAAGTTGTAATGATTAAGACATGATATCACATTTTAATAATTAAAACTGATCGATGTGTTTTAATTTTTTTGGTTTTAAAGAATTTGAGTTAATATAATTTGATTACAACTTTTTCACATTTGAAACCCGAATAAACTACTACGTCAGAAACGCCAAAGAAAAATATTGGAAATGCATACAGCTGTTTCGGCAGCCTTAAGTGTGCCGTCTTCAGTGCAAAAAGGCACTGAAGACGGCACGTTATCCTTTTTGCACTGAAGACTGCACGCTTAAGGCTGCCGAAACAGCTGTTTGCATTCCCAATTTTTTTCTTTGGCGTTTCTGACGTAGTAGTTTATTCGGGTTTTAATATTCCAATGCCAAGTCTCCTGTTATTATTTTTCACATTTGGTATACAAAACATGAAGGTTAGCAATTTCTTATAGTTTTTCTGTTGCGATTCAGCGGCTAAAAATTTACCAGTGAATTAAGTAAATATAGTGTAAACTGTGCTTTTCTAAGCCAATTGGTCAAATTAATTCTGTTGATTTCAAATCATATCAATAAAACAAAAGTAAGTGATTAATCTATAAACTACTTAACACTTGTTGCTCTCAGAGAAGTTTTTATTAGAAGTATAATTTTTCAAGATGTATTTTCATGTGTTGCACTTAATTTTATTATTATTATCATTATGTAAAATGGAATCAAAATAACAAAGTATTTTTATTTTAGGTTTGTATATTGCACTTTCTTAGAAGTCTCTCAGACTGTTGATGAAGAGGAAAGTTATATTGAAAATATTTTATCTGGACATACCAAAAAAAATAAATAAAATAAATTGTATGATAATTAGTATACTCTAAACGTTGTAATATGTAACATTTAATTAAGTTTTACTGTTTTCAATAAAAAGTATTTGCTTTTTTTGAAATGCACCTTTATTTTTTGCATCTTTTTTTAGACTAATGCATTTTACCAGGGTTGCAGAGATTTTTTTTATTCCCAACATTTCCCCCAATTTATATAAAAGTTTCTCCAAAATGGGAAAACTATTTTAACTATGATTTTTGTAATTCATTGTTGAAACTGATATCATTTGTATATTTTTCTGTAAATATCTCTCCCCCCCCCCCCCGATCCTAGATCACTGGATTGGACATATTTCGCACCCCTGCATTTTACTTTTGTATCCAGATTTAGGTGTCTTAAAAAAATAAGGCAATTATTTTTTAATCGTATACTGTAGGTAAGAATTGTATTACTCCATTGGCAAATTAGATTCAATTGTATAATTATGTCTATTGTCTTTACAAAATATAAAATTAATTTATTCACAATATAAGATTTAATAATAGTTTTCAATTTTACATAGATTAATTGTTAATAGGAGTTAATGGAGAAAAAATCTCCAAGACATTCTAGGAAAAGTATACATGTTTATTGAATTTTTTTATTTTTCCGACTGAGTGAAAATAATGCCTGGACCGGGAGTCGAACCCCGGACCTTTGACTTACAAGGTCAAAGCGCTACCAATTGAGCTATCCAGGCCAACAACCGGTCAGCATTACTCATTCAGACAACCTTTAGGCTTTTTTTCTGCCTGGGGTTCGACTCCCGGTCCAGGCATTATTTTCACTCAGTCGGAAAAATAAAAAAATTTAATAAATATGATTTTCTTCCCAATAATAATAATAATAATAAAAAAGTATTCATGTATTTAAAAAAAAAAAATCTTTTGTAAAAGAAAATCAGTTTGAAACTAAGAAGTTAGCATGATACAAATATATCCTTGAGGAGGTTGGGTTTTTTTTTTCTTTTAATCCATTTCCGTTTTATTTTTATTTTTATTATTATTATTTTCTTTTTTTGAGAAATTAAATTTTTTATTATTAGTTTTAAATGGGATATTACCTCCCTATTTTTGAAAGGGGTTATTGGTACAATTACCTCTGATAAAATTCAAATTCAATTCATTTTTAGAATAGAGAGAGGAGTTTATGACTTTCTTATAAACAGGTTTTTCTTTTTTTATAATAACAGTGGTAAGAATTTCAAAATTTTTATCAGCCAAAGATTTCATTTTTTTACAGGACTACAATATATGATACATAATCTGCAATAGCGTATCGTGAATGAACTTTTGGGTATGCTCCATACAGGTGGCTAGAAACAGCACATTATGAAAAGCTCCTATTCTATTTGACTGTTAAAATGTCGCCATATCTGCGTTGCTTCTCGAAATAAGCAAGTTAACAAGATGATTAAATATCCATTTTAATGTATTATTTCTAATTACCCAAGTGGAACATACTGAAAGTGTCATTCATGAGATGTCACCGATAGTCTGTATAGGATAATAGCAGCTTAAAAAGATAATAAAATTAAGTAGTTGCCTATCCAAATACTAAAGGAGAGTTTTTCTTTTTTTGACAATGTTACACTGTTCATAAAAAATATATAAAAAAATCGCTCGTCATGTCTAAAGAATAACTTGCAACTGCGGAGTAAACAAACATTTTCCCAGTCTTTCATATAAACATTTTATCATTGCATATTACTTCATCATCTTATATTTTTCCCCTCTCTCTTTCATTGAAATAATGTGGTGAAAATTTACTCTCTATTTCTCGTCTGTATTTCCTGGCTGTAATGTTGAAAAGCAATTTACAAAAACATACATTTTCGGATTTATATAAGATTTCATTTGTATTTTAAAATGAATTACAATTATATTCAATTGTCATAGTTTCCACCTAAATTTATTTTGTAAGTACAGTCTAACCTCGTTAACGTGAACACACTTAATGTGAATTACTTTTAAC
The DNA here is from genome assembly GCA_963930645.1 of Salticus scenicus. Taxonomy (NCBI): domain Eukaryota; kingdom Metazoa; phylum Arthropoda; class Arachnida; order Araneae; family Salticidae; genus Salticus; species Salticus scenicus. The sequence continues at coordinate 27,507,087 of OZ005662.1, forward strand.
ATGAACTGTTTCCATAATCCCGTTGCTACTGATAACATGGACATTTTTTCTCCCTAGAGAATCACGTTAACGAGGTTCAGCTGTATTTTTAAAAATCTAAAGATTGGGTAAACGGATCAGTGAAAATGTGTATATACCAGTAAAATCTTAAAATCTCTGGTCCTGCACTTAATTTTCTTAATTTTTACCTCTGTTACCTATTTCATTATAAATCAATAAGTTTGAATTACATTCTCACATAATTTTTAATTTGATTACATTATAATCCAGCAACAGTGATGTAGATATTTTTAGTTCTGAAATTTAACTTTCTTTAAAATTTAAAGCAGCAAAAATAAAAAACAATCTTATATGTTATCAGACTTGATATGAGAATTTGAATTTTCTATTCTATATAGTATAAAAATTTTGCTGATATATTTATTAAAGTGAGATAAAATAAGACAACAGATTGATTTATATTCCTTTCAATCTATTACTAGTAAAATAAGAATTTAAATGAACTCATTTGCTAAAAAAATTCAGTTTAAAAAAGGAGAGTTAAATAAATAAATAATTTTAATTTTCACTTTTAAGGTATATATTTAAAAACAAGATTTAAATATGAGACATGTGGTATAAATTACTAGTGCTCTACCACTGAATTATTTAGTCGATATCAGACAATGTAATCTGTAGTAATCACTTATATAAGAGCTTACAGATCACATTAAAAAAATTTTCTGTTTCATATGAGTAATTCCTTCAAGTCAGATATTGGCTAGGTTTTTCAGTAAGTACAAAACTGACACAGGCAGAGGTTCTAAGTTTGAATCTTAGCCAAGTCACTTTTCCATTTTGCTAAAGATAATTCACTTTTAGAAATGTGTGTACATCATGTTAAGAATTTGTAGTCAGATAATTACATCAGCAAACAATCAAATATTTATTACAATGTGCTATAAGGAGTAAGCACATATCAACATCAACAAATAAAAATGCTGTTTTTATATATTACATTGATTTTCGTATATTTCTTTTATGTACATTGAGATTTATTTTTCAGACTTCATAATTTTTTTTATATAATTACAATTTAGAGTAAATAAGATATTTTTTCTTCTTTTGGAAATTTATATACTATTATAACATTTAAAGAAAAAATTATCTTTAAGTTTATTAATTTGTTTCAGAAATATTGAAAATTTTTTGAAAGTAATAAGATATTGAGAATATAGCAGTTTTAAACAAGTAATTTCATGATAATTTATAAATTCTTTTGATTAAAATTTAAACTTTTTTTAATATATATATATATATATATATATGGGTCGTTTCTCCAGAATTATCTGTCATTTAGGTTAAACTCAAGGAGTTAGGAACAAAGCACCAAATTAAAAGATTATATATTTTTTAGGCTATTTGGTTTTATTTTTACTCAAATAAAATATATCTTTTAGGGTGAATAAACGCATTCTAAATTGAAAAAAGAAATAATTAATATGTTGCAATTATAATTAGTTTGTTCCCTAATAAATTAATTTATAATTGCAACACATTAATTAATTCTTTTTTCAATATAGAATGTGTTTATTCACCATAAAAGATATATTTTATTTGAGTAAAAATAAAACCAAATAGCCTAAAAAATATAATTTTTTTTATTTGGTGCTTTGTTCCTAACTCCTTGAGTTTAACCTAAATGACAGAGAATTCTTAAGAAATGGTACCCTATATACATTTTCACACTTCGTTGGCCAACGGTTGCTTTTGGCCGCCGGGCCTCAGTTGAGCCAACCGTTGGGTGACAGTTGGGCCAACAGTAGAACGGTTAGAAAAACTGGCCTAACCGTAGCCCAACTGTGGCCCAACGGTCTTCCAACCGTGGCCCAACAGTCATCCAACAGTTAACCCCAACCATGGGCCAACAGTTCACCAACCATGGCCCAACCGTTTGCCAACCATGGCCCAACTGTTTGCCAACCATGACCCAACCGTTTGCCAACCATGACCCAACCATTTGCCAACCATGACCCAACTGCTCCATCGTTGGGCCAACCGTCACCCAACGGTTGGCTCAACCGAGGGCCAGCGGCCAAAACCAACCGTTGCCCAACGATGAAGGAAACTGTAGGGCCAACCGTTTCCCAACCATTCCGTGTTACTTGGGTACACTGCTTGACATTGAAAATGCAACACCAAGGAGTGGTCAAAAAGTTATGCAAATTTTAGAGTAGACGCACGTCACTGAGTTATGCGAATGATGTGAAATGTGTAGCTCTCCGACGCACGTGAAGTAAGATATAAGGGAAGGAACTTGCAGAAAGAGTAATATTCGTGTCGTTTCTGCCAGACGAATTATCGAAGAAATTTTGTTTTTGTCTCGGAGGATACGTGTAATAGGACAGAATGCCAGGCCGCCGTCAACGAAGGCACTTCCAGCAGATAGACGATTTTACGAGGGGTATGGTGATTGGACTGAGAAGGGGGGGGGGGGTTGGTCCTTACGTCAAATCGCAGCTGATACCCACATAGCAGCGAGCACGGTGCATCGGCTGTGGCGAACATGGTTGGAACAAGGAAATGTGGCAAGATTGAGGGGTGCAGGTTAGAGCCCCTAAATGAAATTATAGGCCGGCGCATCACCGCCATTGTTTTTGCCTCCGAAGAGGACAGCATTCCCGCTTGGCGTCCTTATCGCTTCCCTAATGACTTTAAGAAATCTTGATCTGAATCTAATCCAGTCAAGATAAGAGCAATAAGCAACAATAATATTCCTAAAAACACATTTTTTTCACAGTACATTCTCAGGATGTCATTTTATTCTGAGGATATCCTATGGAAGTACTGGGATAAGATTTGTTGTTAGGGCGGTTTCTGTTTCTTTTACAAAATGTCGCCAAAACTCGAATAAACAGTAATAGAAGGTCTGTGAACATTTTATATTCACTTCTTGAATGATTATAGCAGTTTGTCGCTAAACAAACTTCCATATCGTAGTTTACTTAGCTAAAATTATAAAATATAATAAAACAAGTTACTCTAAAGTAACGTAAGACGATAAAAAAATGATTGTCGTTTGTTTATCAGAGAAACGCGCTGGGCTCATGTGGCAACCCTAAGGCAAGAAAATGCCTGATGCGCCAGCTCGTATATATAGGAGTCTTAGTGCAGGTGCAGCCAGAGTGACGCCAGCACACGTGGATCTACGCATCCGCCGACAAGCTGTGGCGGACCCGCAAGTCACTTGTACCTCGATTCTGCAGCATGTGCAAGATACCCTGGATGTTCCAGTGGCGACCAAAATCATTTCCCGTCGATTGGTTGCACGGGGCCTGCACTCACGGCGTCCGCTAAGACTGTCATTGACCCCATAGCATAGACACCAACGTTTCCAATGGTGCCGGACTAGAGCGACGTGGAGGACAGAATGGCGAAATGTCGTGTTCTCAGATGAGTCACGCAGCGGTTTATCCAGTGACAGTCGCCGCATACGTGTGTGGCGTCGACGTGGAGACATATCTAATCAGGCAGTAACTGTGGAACGCCCCACCGTGCGACAACGTGGCATAATGGTTTGGGGCGCTATTGCGTATAATTCCATGTCACCTCTAGTTCATATTCAGGGCACTATGAGGGCCCAACGATACTTGGATAATGTATTGCAGCCAGTGGCAATCCCCTACCTTCAGGAGCTGCCTAATGCAATTTTTCAGCAGGATAACGCCCGACCACACAGTGCTTGCATCTGCCAACATGCTCTGCAAGGTATACAGATGCTTCCCTGGCCACCGTACTCTCCTGACTTGTCACCAATCGAACATGTGTGAGATGTGATTGGAAGCCATTTGCAGACTCTGCTCCTGCCTCGTTCAGAAGATGAACTGTGGCAAATGGTTGAAAGGGAATGGAGAACCATCCCCCAGGACACCATCCGCACTCTTATGGACGACTAGAACGAGGCGGAGTTTCCTTTTGTTTGTGGGGAAAAGCTGCGCTATGATTGGCTATAGTCCTTTATTTGTGGGGTAAATGAAGACTCCTATAGGTTAAATTTCACAATGACGTCGAATGACGACAGACGTTCTAGTCGTCAATTGACTCTATGCCTAGATGTGTTTCTTCGTACATCGCTGTCCGCGGTGGTCCTACATCCTACTGAGCCGACGCCGTTTTCGCTCTGTATTCTGACTATCATTTATAAATAAAGATCACTTATTGTTCCTTGCTGTCTCTGTCTTTTTTCCAAATTTCATCACTTTTTGACCACTCCTTCTTGGTGTTGCATTTTCAATGTCGAGCAGTGTATATGGAAGAAAATATTGGTTCAGTGAAAATTTTTTACCTCTAGTTTTTGATGAAATAATACATTTTGAGACTTTCCGAAAACAATTTGATTTTTTTTTTTTATGCCTGAGTTGTGTCTGCCTGCCTGTGTGTTTGTAAAAAATATTTTGCAAAAATTGAAAGTAATATATAAACATTTTTATGCATATTTATGATAGTAATATTCAATCAGGGTTGGAAAATACTCGAAGAGGTGTAAATGGTCAATATGTATATGTTTATGAAAAGCACGGTTTTAAGATGTTGGAAGAAATTTGACTTTATGTGAACATTTAGTGTTACACTTGTCAGAGATAAAAATCCATCAAAAAAAAATAATTTAAATAAGTAATGGTTTCTAAATTTGCATTGAATGAAACAGGGAAATGTAGAAGAAAGTTTTGACCACAAACTACTAGTTATCTTTTAATATTGGATTTCACCAATAACTTATTTATAATAAAATTATTTTTTTTGGCTGTGAGAACTTTTTTCTAAAACAACATTTAAAGATTTTAAACATGGGGATTAAAGCTAAAAATCATAGAATTTTTAATAAGATGTGCAATTTAAATCAGTTATTAGTTGTTATGACATATAAATAATTAAATTGGCCTTTCATTTCTCCTTTCCCCACTTTCATTTACATTTATGAAGAACAAGAAAGAAGACTGTATAAAATAGAAATATTTTACCTGTTGCTAAAAACCTTAATGCAAGAGATAATCTTTCAGCAGCTGGTATTCATTCTCTCATTATCGTATTTCTCTTTTCAATCAACGGTGTTACTTTATCTAATAATAATTCAAAGTCTGAAGTGAACATTCTCATCCATCTTCGATAATCATCTTCATCCTAGAATTTAAAAAATGCTGTTGTTATTTTGATAGCTTATTTAACCTTTTACATGCCAATGTTCCATAAATGGAACATGGAATTAAAAATTCATTTAAAAATTAAATGTCATGAATACTGAACTGAAAAAATTATCAGATATAATAGAAAGATGATTTGATTTTTTGAAACAGAAATTACAGTTACAGTTCAATCATAAAAATGAAAATGTACAAAAAATTATAAAAATGACCTATTTTCCCTTTCACTCCAAAGTTTAAATTTTACATAATTTAGAAAAATAAGCAAATGCTTCTAAAAATGGTCTAGCATGTTTAAAATATCTTACATTATTCAATTAAAATATAATAAATTAGTAATATTAAATTAATAATGTTAAATATAATAATATAAAATTATATATAGAAAACGAATTTAAATTACACCTGGATCTGAATGCGGCGTGTAAAAGGTTAATAATAATAATAATAAATAGACATAAAACTTTTTCTAGAGTGTAAAATAAATAAATAAATACGTTATTTATTTATATTTCAAGAGGAAGACGTAAAATTAATAAGAACAAAATATTTCATATGACATTATACTGTGAGTTTTATATAACCTTAATAAAAATAGACGATAGGCTTCATTGAATCACAAATTATGAAATTTTTCTAATAGTTTCTAATAAAAATTGCAAAATTAATACAAATAAGGAACGCTTATATCCATGTGTCATCTGAATTATATATATATATTTAATGCTTTTATATATTTAATGCTATATATTTAATTACGAATTAATTGCAATATCATGAAGCAAAAATAGAAGGGAAAAAAAACTTCCAATTATAAGTAAAAATAATATACACTTAATTTTTGTTGAAATAGATAAAACAGTAATAAAGTTAAATAATTAAAATCAATTACGAAAATATTTATGATCGATAACAAACAGTAAGATGAATATGAAGCAATAAAAAAGATTTTTTTTTTTTTTTCAACTTACCTCTAATGCTAATTCTTTTTGGAGATTTTCAAAACATCCCAATCTTTTTCTTTTCAAAATCCAATTCTTTGACAAGATTCTTTTTCTTGTTGATTTTTCTTCATTTTTCTCAAGTACCTCTTCATTTTCAACAACTGCTGCTACAACCATAATCACAGCACATTTTTGTATTTTCGAAATATTAGACATTTTTAAACGCAAATACGAAAATGAAGAAAAATAAATGATAGATAAACAACAAACACAAGTTTTGCACGTGGTTAATGTGATCACGTGACGTGATTACTCTTCTTTTAAAATATTAAATAGCGAGAGATTAGTCACCAATCCGCGTTTGTAGTGATCGATAGATGGCGCTCTCTGAACACTGCAGTTGTTAGTAAATATAACAGCCACGTGTAATTATTATTCTTTCTCCTCCATTTCATCATGGAAAGTCGATTGCATAATATGAGGATATGCAGTGGTGTGATAATTTCACCTTAGCCCACCAGAGGGCGAGCATTTCATTACAATCGCGGATTGTTAACGCCTTTATTGGATTCATTTCAATCTTCAAAATAACCCTACTACAGGATACAAGACGTTAGATCGCGCCCATCACAACTGCTCCTGCTCGTTCCTTCTTCTAATGAGCATGCGCGGGGACTTGCTCAAGTTGCCGGCCAAAATCATAAAGGTCTAGTAAGATATTGATTCGCCGCCGGTGCTACCCTCTATTACCGATGAATTTAACCAAACATTTTCACTTTCAGAAATTTTATTTTATTTTCCCTTTCAACCTTTTTTTAAAATAATAAAAATCTCAGGCTCAGAATTTTTTTTTTATTTTATATCAAATGTTATTTTCCACCAATTAAAAAAAAGAAAGAAAGAAGGGTTTAGAAAAAGATTCAAATTAATATTTGAAAGTGCAGGAGGGAGGAGGCTCTTCATTTATGAAAATATTCATAGATAATTAGAGAAAAAAAAATCAACAATATTTTAAAATTTAATAAAATAACAACAGAATTGTATGAGATATAATAATTCCAAATCAAGTTTATTGGTGTTTTGTGATTGTGTTTATATTAATTTTTCACATCAAATACTTTGTATGAAAGTTTTAAACTGATACAAATGATGTAGAAAATTGATTTTAAATTAAATTATGTATAATTTCCTATCCTTCGTATAATACTGCTTATTAATATTTCCATATAATTTATAACATTAAGAAAAAATATATAAAATATTTCAGTTTCAAATTGCATTATATTATTATCAGTAAATTATAAAGAAAGTAAATTTGAATTAATTTAAATCCTATATATTCAACTCTAAATATTATACTGTATTATGCATAACACAGAAAAATTTCATAAAATTTTTTCTAACTATATTTGAAGTATTCTCATCAATATTATATCAAAAATTTATTGGAGTACTTAAAAATAGACAGATTCAAAAACTAAGCAAATGAGAGTTAATGTTTATCACTAACAAACATTAAGAGGGTCATTTAAACTGTTTATCCTCTTACCTTCCTTCCTGTTTGAATCAGAATGTCATAAGACAATTTAAAACAGTTTTAACATATTTCATCAATTTCAATTTTATTTTCAGTGCTAACCTCATATATGATATATAGTTAAAGAATTTGATCCCCTTTGATAAATATTACTGTTTCGAATAAAGTTCAAATTTTTATCATTTGATTATATTATTTATAATTTTTCATTTAAAAATATAGAAAATTCTTTGTTGGAGCCATAAACTGTAATAATTAGAATGTATTAAACCCATGTCTTAAAGTAAATTAATGCTTTTTGCTTATTTTACTTAATTATTTATTAAACAGTGGGAGGCATGACTATGACTAGAAAAGCTATAAAATAAAATAAAATGTTTTTACGACTTATATATGTAAAATATTTATAAATAATACTGACATGAAATTAAATTTCTATATAGCTAAAAGCTTCTACATTAGATTTAATAATAATAATAATAATTGTAAATATTTCCATGGGAGAAAATAAACAGCTTTACTAATCCTCTTACTGTTTGTTATTGATAAAAATTAACTCTCATTTGCTCAGTTTTTAAGATACGTACTTTTAAGTACTTTGTTAAATCTAATAAAATTCTTATTTAATATTAATGGGAATATCTCGAATACTTGTTAGAAAAAATCATATGTAATTTTTCTATGTCATGCATAGTATAGTATAATATTTTTGGTTGAATATATAGGATTTAAATTAATTCAAATTTATTTTTTTTATAATTTACTGATAATAATATAATGCAATTTAAAACTGAAGTATTTTATATATTTTTTTCTTATTGTTATAAATTAATTGGAAATTTTAATAAGCAGTATTATACGAAGAATAGGAATGTATACATAATTTAACTTAAAACCAATTTTCTACTTCATTTGTTTCTATTTAAAGCTTTCATTCAAAGCATTTGATGTGAAAAAGTAATATAAACACAATCATAAAGCACTATTAAACTTGATTTTGAATTATTATATCTCATACACTTCTGCTATTTTATTAAGCTTTTTAAAATATTATTATTATTATTATCTATAAATATTTTCATAAATGAAGAGCCTCCTACACTTTCAAATATTTATTTGTATATTTTTCTAAACACTATTTATTATTTTCATTTTTTTTTTTTTTTTTTTTTTTTTTTTAATTGGTGGAAAATAAAATTTGAAATAAAGATTCTGAGTCTTAAATTTTTATTATTTTAAAGAGGTTGAAAGGGAAAATAAAATAAAATTTCTGAAAGTGAAAATGTTTGGTTAATTTCATCGTTAATAGAGGGTAGCACCGGCGGCGAATCAATATCTTACTAGACCTTCATGATTTTGGCCGGTAACTTGAGCAAGTCCCCGCGCATGCTCATTAGAAGAAGGAACGAGCTGGAGCAGTTGTGATGGGCGCGATCTAATGTCTTGTCTACAGGATGCACCATTATTTGGAGAGATAATAGCGTATAGTTCAGACCTCAGACGGTAGGATCTTCCGTGTGATAGCTGCTTTACATTATTTAATGTGCTTGCGTAATTATGTATGGTTGTTTGCAACTTAATCTGAAGTAGCAACTAAGCACAATTTTAATATGGATCTCCATATTCATTCGGGAGAGAAACCCCATAAATGTGAAGTATGTTTAAAATCATTTTCACAAGTTGGACATTTAAAACAACATCTTTTGCGTCATATTGGAGAGAAACCTCATAAATGTGAAATGTGTTCAAAATCATTTTCACATGTTGGAAATCTAAAACGACATCTTTTGTGTCATACTGGAGGGAGACCTCATAAATGTGAAATGTGTTCAAAATCGTTTTCAGACATTCGGTCTCTAAAAAGACATCTTTTGTGTCATACTGGAGAGAGAGATCATAAATGTGAAGTGTGTTCAAAATCATTTTTACGTCTTGGAAATCTAAAAACACATCTTCTGAGTCATACTGGAGAGAAACCTCATAAATGTGAAATGTGTTCAAAATCGTTTTCAGAAGTTGGGAATCTCAAAAGACATCTTCTGTGTCATACTGGAGAGAAACCTTATAAATGTGAAATGTGTTTAAAATCATTTTCGCAAAATGGCGTTCTTAAAAGGCATCTTTTGTGTCATACTGGAGAGAAACCTCATAAATGTGAAATGTGTTTAAAATCATTTTCGCGAAATGCAGATCTAAAAAGGCATCTTTTGTGTCATACTGGAGAGAAACCTCATAAATGTGAAATGTGTTCAAAATCATTTTCACATGTAGGAAATCTAAAACAACATCTTTTGTGTCATACTGAAGAGAAACCTCATAAATGTGAAATGTGTTCAAAATCGTTTTCAGAAGTTTGGTCTCTAAAAAGACATCTTTTGTGTCATACTGGAGAGAGAGATCATAAATGTGAAGTGTGTTCAAAATCATTTTTACATCTTGGAAATCTAAAAACACATCTTCTGAGTCACACTGGAGAGAAGCCTCATAAATGTGAAATGTGTCCAAAATCGTTTTCACAAGTTGGACATTTAAAACAACATGTTCTGTGTCATACTGGAGAGAAACCTTATAAATGTGAAATGTGTTCAAAATCATTTTCACGAGTTGGATATCTAAAAAGTCATCTTTTGTCTCATACTGAAGAGAAACTTCATTAATGTGAAATCTGTTTAAAATCATTTTCGCTAGTTGGAAGTTTGAAAATACATCTTTTTTTAACCATATGCTTCTTCTGAGTTGGAAAAATAATTTTCAACTAAGCAATGTTTAAACACACATTTCCTTTCCCATGCCGAAAACTCATTCTAATATGAAGGTATGTTTGGCACGTTCAACAGGATACCTTCAATTGTAAAGAATGCTTTCAAGTGTTAGTAGAAAATGAGCTGAAATTTGTATTACTGACAATAATACAGCAGATATGTTGGAAAAATAATTCTGAGATTGTTTTTCTACGCGTAACACATATACAACACGTACGTATTTGTTGAATAATTATTTTTTCAGTATGAGAAAAACAATAGTTATATTAATTAAATTAAAAGTTTTAAATAAATTCTTGAAATAATTTTAAAGTACGGTTGGCATCCCATTTTTTACACAAGTTTGAGTTCTCCTCGGGAAACAGAAGTTGAAATAATAATTATGACTTCAAGAGCATTTAACTGTATTGTAACGTTTTTTAGCTGATTATTATAAAAAAAAATCATACAACGTTTTCAATGTATACGACGGGAGCTAATAGTGGCTGCATAAGAATTTATAGAATATTGTCCATTCGTGAATGGCACAAAATAGTCCTCGCAATCGAATTTCTTCATACTAACCAACTGAATGATGACAATTTTAATAAACTTAGCTAAGACATTTAAATTTGGCCGATTCAGAGATCTTTTTATATAAATAGCATACAAATATATACAGACAGATAGTTTCAGAGGTATCGCTTTTATGCTGTTTTCACCGAGTCTTCTTTTTTTTTTTTTTTTTTGTAATGAAAGGTTGTGATTCGAAACATTTTTATCATTTTTAAAATTTTTATGATATTTATGTAAGCAATTCTTAATTTATGACGTTTAACTGATCACCCAGTTATTTATTTATTTATTTTTAAATGATCTTTATTTTTATTGCTAATTCAAATTTGGAAACTTTGAATTTTTATTTATTTATTTAACCTTAATGTCCTAGGTTTTAAATTTTATACATTTCCCTTCATTTCGCGAGGAAATGAATTGTACACTTGTTATTGGTTTCTTTTCAATATTGGACTTTATGTATGTTACCGTTGCATAACGTTCTTTTGAACAGAAGATTTAAAAAAAAGTGAATAAATGTTAGCTGTTAAGATTTAAAAATTTAACAATGAAAAATTATATTCTAATAATAATCGATGTTCCCGATTGGTAACATATATATATATATATATATATATGTATATATATATATATATATATATATATATATATATATATTCCCTAGCCTAAATCATGCTTAAAATAATATATGATTTTAAAGGTATTTTTCCTATTATCTATTTACGAAATGAAAGCCGAAATTGATTAATTTGATTTTTTTTTTTTTTTTTTAAATCATCAATTTAAGGCATAATAAAGATATTTTCAGTGTGAAATTATCGAAAATTTGGTAAAAGAGAAATAACCATGTTAAATAGTTTTGTTTGTGATATCATTTAATATATTAAAATATAACTTTACCAAACAACATACACGCACACACATACAGTCGGTAACAAAAGTCTCCGAACACTAGCAAAAATTCCTGTGTAAAAAAAGTACACTTAATACAGTTTTGTTAAATAAATCCTTGTCGAATCCTATTCGTAGTCAGTCTAAAAACAGGATTCATCAAGGGTTTATTGAACAAAACTGTATTAAGTGTACTTTTTTTATATAGGAATTTTTGCTAATGTTCGGACACTTTTGTTACCGACTGTATATATAGTCGGCTGCAAAATTATTCGAGCACTAGCCAATAATTCCTATATTTAAAAAGTACACTTAAGACTGTTTTGCTAAGTAAATCCTTGTCGAATCATGTTCTTAGACTGATTAAGAACATGACTCGACAAGGATTTATTTAACAAGGCTGTATTAAGTGTACTTTTTTTTGGCAAGGATTATTGCTAGTGCTCGAATAATTTTGCTGCCGACTGTATATATTTAAGGTAACAAAACAGAACATTCAGAAAAAAAAAGGGGGGGAGGGAGTAATGCATTGGTTATTGAGAAATTTTAATGTATTATTATTATTTATATGAAAGATCCATATTGTGTATTTTCTACAGGAAATGTTGTAAATATTGTTTGTGGTTTTTCAGTAAATATTCTGAATGTATTGCAGCTTCTGGTATGCAGTTAAAGGAAAAATGCTAATATATTTAAAACTCAAACAAGTCATATAGGAATATTACAAAGGAGTTACATTGGATTATGATAATCGTAGAGTTTTTAGTTCTTTTCATTCTCAAATTGAAGAATTCATATACATTGGGATGGAAGAAAGGTTATTATTTCAAACATATTTTTAATGCCATCACACTGTTAAAAATAGAAAAAAATTATAATTATTTAAATAAATATTTTAATGGAAAATTGTGTTTTTTTTTGTTTTTGTTTTTTCATTTCATTATTCTTTTGTAAAACCAGATATAGAATTTCAATTAACGTTATAATATGAGAGTCGCAATACATTTATGGAGCTGAACAAGATTTTATAGATATTGCAGACTTTGAGCTGCCTTTATTTTCTTCTTATTAATTTTATCCGTTAAAGTTGAACTCTACATATTATGGTTTTATTTTGCCAATTATTATGAGAATTAGATTTTTGTGTTGGAATTTCATTTGTAATTTATATGTGTGATACGAATTTACTTTACTTTTTTGTTGTTGTTCTTAGAACAATGAGTAGTAGTATATTTGTCTTCAGAATTAACTTTTACAACCACCATGTACTTAAATTTATCATTTACCTCATAAACACACACGAACAAACAATATATATATATATATATATACACACGCATATAAATAAATTCAATTTAATCAATTTTTAATAATAGCTCCGAAACCAGAACTTTTTTGTGCGGACCTATAAGCGCAGAAGACATATCAAAAGTTTTTTTTTTTTTTCTTTTAAATACTATACTCCCCAGGAAACTTAGTTTTGTGCATGCAGAATTATTTGCGGGTCTCATTATGTTTACTGAATTTTATAAGTTTATAAAAAACAAATATACCTCCTGTAGATAACCCCCATTCACCCCCCCCGCCCCCCCCCCAAAAGAAGACCGGTTCTTTTGTTTTGCCTTACTGAAATCCGGCAGCCCTGATAAATCGTTAAAGACATTGCCATATTACAGGATTTTCCCGACATTTAGTGGGATACTTCCCTTAAAATTGCCTACATTCATCATTAAAAATTATTTTAATAAATAATTTGTATTTGTACTGTGTGAATTGGTATAGAAAATTATGATTTTTATTTATTTATTTTAATGGCCGCGACAAACTTGTTTTCCTTTTTTGTGGGTTGTGCATTGGGTTGCGGTGAATGTGTATATACAACAGACAATGAAATAATGTTACACTTAGAGGCAAAAAAAAAAAAGTTTCAAGTGCTGTTCATCTTCACCCCTTAAGTGGGGTCAAGATGAACCAGGCCCGGACTGGCCAGGTCGGCGATCGCCGAGGACCCCCGCCTCCAGGGGGCCCCAGAAAACCCCTAAAAATAAATATACTACACTCCTGTTCAAAAGTTTAGCAAGATTTGCAAACGATCACTTTTTTTCAAATTAAAAACTTATCTCTCAATGAAATGTTTTCAAACATTGGGTATTTAAGGAACTGGGTCTTCCTCATGTTTTTCAGTGACGATTGGTTTAAGACAATAATTAGGTGGCCGGTAACAATTTGAGCAAAATTAATAATGTTTGTGATCACCCTGTATCGTTGAGTAAACGAAATGAACTGTAACTTTAGATTATGTTAATATAGAGCCAGTTCAATTTGTGGATGAATTTGTGTGACGATAGCATGTTAAATAAGGGAGATATAAGCATTTACTTTAAAATTAAAAAAAAAAAAAATCAACATGTTTTTTTATTTATAATACACACAGTTTTTAACGAAAATTATTCCTACATTCAGGTAAGTTGGAAAACACTTTTAAAACAATATACTGTAATCAAAATACAAATATCTTAAATATCTCATGAAATATGAACCTTTTTATGAAAAACGTGTTTAGTGCGCATGTTCGAAAGGTAAAACATTTTTTATCGCATAGGTTGAAAGCTAGATGTATTGGACAACTTTTATCAAAAATGCATTTGAATAGAATGAAAATTAAGAGAATTGTACAAAAAAGAACGAGCTAGATTTTAGATATTTTCCAAGAGTTGAAATTTCTTAAGGGGTTTTTCATATGCCGCGTAATTAATTTTAAGATCCAATTATTTCAATCACTTTTCAAAGGTTGTTTTTTGGGAAAACCCCTTATGATCTCACAAATCATAGTAAATAAACAAAAATATGTTAGAGTTACAAGCTTATAAGTGATTTTTCACAAAAAAGTACATTTGGAGTGTGGCCGAAATAATTGGATCTTAAAATTAATTACGCGGCATGTGAAAAACCCTTAAGAAATTTTAACTCTTGGAAAATATCTAAAATCTAGCTCGTTCTTTTTTGCACAACTCTCTTAATTTTCATTCTATTCAAATGCACTTTTGATAAATGTTGCTCAATACATTTAGCTTTCAACGTATGCAATAAAAAATGCTTTATGTTTCGTACATATGCAGTAAACAGGTTTTTCATAAAATTTTCATATTTCTTGAGATATTTAAGATATTTGTATTCCGATTGCAGTATATTGTTTTAAAAGTGTTTTTCCAACTTATCTGAAAGTGGTAATAATTTTCGTTAAATCTCTGTATATTATAAATAAAAACATATTGATTTTTTTTTTTTTTTTTTTAATTTAAAAATAAATGCTTATATCTCCCTTATTTAACATGCTATCGTCACACAAGTTCATCCACAAATCGAACTGGGTCTATATTAACATATCCTAAAGTTACTGTTCATTTCGTTTACTTAACGATACAGGTTGATCACAAACATTATTAATTTTGTCTAATTTGTTACCGGCCCCCTAACTGTTGTCTTAAACCAATCTTCACTGAAAAATATCAGGAAGACTCAGTTCTGTAAATACCCACTGCTTGAAAACATTTCATCGAGAGATAAGTTTTTAATTTGAAAAAAAGTTGTCGTTTGCAAATCTTGCTAAACTTTTGAACAGGAGTGTACTTTTTAATTAGTTAATTCAGAATAATTTGACTATTTATTTTCCAATAATCTTACACATTTACAATCATTTCGATTCATCACATGCAGTGCAGTTTAAGTTTAAGACACTTTCACACACACTTTAGGACAAGTTCGCGATCAAAGAACTTATGCAAACAAGTACAGAGGCTTGGCAATGAAAAATCTGGGTCTTTTTTAATTGATTTCATATAGAATGCTCGCAGAAAGAACAGTCAACAATGTTTCATTCTTAGAGCTCGCTGCTTCATGCTTCATCCTCTATCTTTGCTTTCTGCTATATTAGCTAGCCACGAAATTTTAAAGCGATAGTTATGTTTCATCGGAGCTGTAATTCTTGTTCTTATCCGCTGATTTAAATCGGGACTAAAATATTGATTAGATCCGTGTTCTTATCTAATATAACTTACTTCTTTCTTGTGCGCTCACTCACTAATCAGTCTCGTAGTAAGATTTTGTTAAAGCAGTGTCAAAGTTGTGTCCATATAAAACGTACCTATCAAAATCTCTTTTCGAAAGGAAGAGAAAATCTTTAGATTTTGAAAAGTTTTTCCAAACGTTTAAAAACTTGGATAACTAGTTCCACTTAGTCATAAAATCGACCTTTGAGGGACAATAATGGTACTATTAACTCTCTGACCGCCTTTGAAAAGGGCAAAATTGCAAGGTTGTTTTACTGCCCAGATTTTCGATACACTGAAATAAAGCTTATTTCAACATAATGTTAAAAATGGAAATTTTGCACATGATTACGATCATCATTACTAATATATAAGGTCTTCAAACTGACAAAGCTAAAAATTCGTAATTACATAATTTTTACTTCCATTACCCGACTACAGTAGGTAATGGAAGTATTGAATTCGGTCCAAAAATTCGATATCGAGATTTCACCCGATTTAAAGTAGAGCGCCGATTATTCGAACACGTCGGGACAGACCCTAGTTCGAATAAGCAAAAGTTCGGATAATTGGACAGACAATTTAAGGGATATTGTGACAATAGAAAAACCATCACACTTTATTCAGGCTTAGGACTGGCAGTACCAATTTGTGCTGGCGTGTTTAAAAGTTTTTTTTTTTTTTTTTTTTTTTTTTTTTTTTTTTTTTTTTAACTCTAGATATTATAATTTAAGCAAAAACGCTTTTGATTGCTGCTTGCTTCAAAGAAGACATTCTTTCAATGCTGCCACATCTCGAATTCTTCTTAGACAGGTTAACTGAAGAGGATTTGCTTCGTTCTGCCATTCGAACCATTTCATAGTTGTTTCCAAACATTCAAAGATGATGTGATGGCCCTGGGTCATTTTCAAAGCATTCGTTTTCATTTTCTTTTTCACCTTGAATCTTATCCACAATCTCATCATCATTTAAAATCTGTTATCCAGGGTCATGAACGTCACTATTTAACCATTCGTTAATTTCATTTTCTTCATAACATATGATTCTTCCAATCTCCTTTATTGTTTTACATTCCTCATTTTCTTTACTAGATTCTTCTAATCCACTATCATTTTTTTCTTTATTTAAAATTGTATTCCAAGCCTTTTTTAATGTTGAAGATTTTTCTAGATTCCAATAATCAGCAGTCATAATGCAACAATCTTTCAAATTAGTTTTCGTATGTTGGGAGCGGATTTAGGATAAGAGAATCAGGAATTAGGATAGTTGGAAGTTCGGTTAGGAATTTTTTTAGAGGGATAAATAGACTGTTCGGATAATTGGAAGTTCGGATAATCGGCGCTCTACTGTATATGTTCTAAGGTCCCCTCAGTCCAAAAAGGTAGCTTTTGGCAATTGGTTAGTGTGTGTGTGTGTGAGAGTGTGAACTAATAAAGATACAGCTACGAAACTTCTGAATTAAGACAGAACTGGTGTACAGAGGAATTTTCCAAATTTTGGTGAAAATTGGAAACCAGAAGTGGGACATCCGAAACCGGAAAAGGGCCATAAGTCCTTATCTCAAAAACTGCTCTAACGATTTTCTTCAAAGTTGCTATCCCTAACAACACAATTGTCCCCAATACATCCTGAAGATGTCCATAGACGTCCTTTTCATCCATAGGACAACCAGAGGATGTCACTTGGAGAATATGTACTGTTAGGGATATAAGTATATATTATATTCATTTCTGAAAATTTCTTCAGTACAGCTGTTGTATAAGAACCCCCTTGGCGGCTTTTAAACTTTCGATGTCATTTTGGTGATGAATTAAAATAGCTGTCGCAATTTCATACGTAAAGATCTTGGCGAGAGTTATTTAGTTCACTATAATTGTACAAAGGTTTTGTACAGATATTTTTGTTTTTGTTATAAAATCTATTTTACAATTTATATTAACTAAATCATAATTAAAGAGGACATTTTATTCGATATGCTTAGTATTTTATTAATATGGTGTCTCATTTTATTATTTACTTAAGTATTATAGTAGGATATAGATTATTATGGCTTCAACAGTGTGATTGGTTTGCCTAAAGCTAAAAGTAATTCATAATCTCCTTTTTAAATAAGGAACCGCGTTTAATTAATAACTAAGTATATTTTATTATACATGGAACCAGTTTAGGTACAGTCGGTAACAAAAGTCTCCGAACACTAGCAAAAATTCCTATATAAAAAAGTACACTTAATACAGTTTTGTTAAATAAATCCTTGTCGAATCCTGTTCTTAGTCAGTCTAAAAACATGATTCGACAAGGATTTATTTAACAAAACTGTATTAAGTATACTTTTTTTATATAGGAATTTTTGCTAGTGTTCGCAGAATTTTGTTACCGACTGTATGGTAGAAACAAATTGTATAAATATTTATTGTGAAAATAAGTAAACTACATGAGAAAAAGCTTACATTTTTACTCAACTATTTTCATGTGGCAAAAAAGCTGAATGTGGTTTTTAGGCATGTTAGCCTAATGTTAAAAAAATGTGTATTTTAATGTCCTATTCACTCTAAATTCCTCGGTAAGGAGCCCCTTTTAGATTTTTAGCCGAGGGCCCCCAAAGGAGCCAGTCCCGGCCTGAGATGAACAGTGACAGATTTTCCCTCAAAACACCACTTATTTAGGAATCATATTAGATGTAATATATGGAATCATATTAGATGTATTTAGGAATCATATTAGATATTTTAATGTCCATTAAATCCATGTTATTCATTTTGACACTATATTGGAAATGTACAGAATAAATTGAACACTGGGACATGTTTTCTTTTTTGTTAACCGACTTCAAAAAAGGAGGAGGTTCTCAATTCAAACTGTATTCTTTTTTGTTTGTTTGTTTGTTAGCTCATAACTTTTGAACGGATACGCCGACTTTTATACTTTTTGTTTTGTTGTAAAGGTCTTGGTCTGAAGAAGGTCCCATTGTAATATCTTTTTGATTTAAAGAAAATACAGGGTGCCCAAAAAAGTCAGTCCCAACTCTTTTAACTGCTGAACGGCTGCAGCTATAGTCGTAAAAGTATGTACATATAGTGAAGTGGTCATGTACTAAGAGATGCAACTGCATATAACGCCACCTGCTGGAAAACGGTGGAGTTAACGTTCCTATCTCGAAAACGTTTCAAGATTCGGGAGAAAAGTGAATTACAAAGTTGTAAAGCATAATCCATTCAGTATGAAAAGACAATATGTAGACATTAATGCTAGAAATAAAATGCTTAAAACGTGCAATTGTTTGCTCGCATTTTCCTGGACTGTGCGGACATGAACTACGTTTCACACTTTGTAAAGGGTGACGTGTATTGTTATGTAGTTCAAAGTTAGGTCACTATAAGCGATCACATCGATTGCGCATAGTCGTTTTAAACTGAATTCACTAAAGATTAAGATTATCAATACAAACCATATGTTTTTATAGTTGTCGTTTTTGTTGTTTGTCAGCTTTTAATTTCGTAAGAGATGCTGCGATTTTAATACTATTGTAAATATCTTGGCCTAAAATGGCTGCTATTATAATTTCATTAAGCTCTAAACAAATTACAGGGTGCTCTCAAAAGTTCGTTTTCATTCTTTTAACTGCTGAACGGCGGCAGCTACACAAATAAAAGTTGTATATTTGCATAATAAAGTGGCCATGAGGTACAAGATGTGACAGTTTACAGTGCCACCTGGTGGAAAAAGCGGAGTTTGCATTTTTCTCTCGAAAGCTGTGCGAGGTAGGAGAAAAAGTAAATTGCGAAGTAGTAGATTTTCACCGATTTAGTGCAGAAAGACACCTTATAAATATGAATGTTAAAAACAGAACGTTTGAATGTGCATCTGTTTGTTCGCAGATTCCTATCCATTAATGTGCCGAAGCGATCTTAGACATCAGAAAGACATTTATTTGGATGTTTAAACTTTTATTCGTCAGTTGCAATGCTTATTTGGATCCTTCTTTGAACTATCCGCTGCGCACATTCCATCAAAGTGGGTGACGCGTACACGCTGTAAAATTCAATGTGAATCCAGCTATGTATTGCAGTTGAGGTTATCGTTATAGCCTTCCTATGTTTGTGTTAATTTATTAAAGATATACACTGTATTTTTTTTCTCTATAGCCTCACTTGGTAGCCTTATATGAATAACGGAGACGGAGTCATGAATTCTTTTCAAGCGGTTTCTCTTTTGAAAGTTTACATTTCATGTATTGACTGATATTGGATACTCATGCTACTTGCCAAATAGGATTTTTTGTTACGAATGAAGCGCACCCGCTCTTTGCATTTCTAAGACTTTTTTAAGTTAATGTATTTATATTCAATACATAGTTTTTTTTTTCTCATAGCGCTTAAAAGCAAGAAAAGTAACACAAATTAAAAATGCAGCATTTGTGAAAAATCAACTTAACGATAACGTACTGACTAGATGAAAACTGACACAACTGTTTCTGGAGTGGATAATTGGAGATGTAAAGTTTCTTGTACACATTGCGGTACTTCCATATATTTTTCAGTGACATAAACTTGAAATTACAATTTTTTGAGTTCTGTCACTGTTCTTGCGGGTTGCGATACGTGTAACCGCCTTCGAACGTCTTCTCATATTCTGCTATGAATACATCTTCACTGAAAGGGAAAAAATAAAATCTTTTTGTAAAAAAAAATAGAACCGACTCCAAAAAGCAACTATTACGCAAACAACTCAAGCTAAAATGAAATTGTAAATTGCGCCTAAAACAATGAAATAAATTCTTTCGCCAAACAACATAAACATTACAATTAATCATAACTTTTGAAGTCGGCGCAAAATCAAATAAAAATTCATAGTTTTATTCAATATTAATATCAAATTCCATTCAAAATAAACATCTCCCTTTGTAATGTTCAAAACACAGCCGAAAACTTTCATTCAAATGAACAATTAATATTTCGTATGCTGCAAAAGTTTGCGAAGTAAACTTGGTGCTTGTCGTTCTTGGCGGAAAAAAAAAATAGCCAAATTCTCTGGTGAACATATTTTATTTCTTTAAAAAATCATGGTTACTTGAATAAGGTATACTGAGAGAGCAATTAAGAATATGGAAAAATATTTCGTACAGCATATATTACGAAAATATACACCTTGCGTGTATATTTTTTTATTGCGATTTGATCACCAATCTAAAAACCACCAAAGACGATAGATATCAAAGTTACATCAAGTTTGCAAAGAAAACTTTAGTAACTTTTTAGAAACACAAATACGGAATCGCGAAGGATATTCCCTATTCTATGTCGATTTTACTAATGGAGCAATTTCATACAATGATAAAATAACAACGGAAGCTATGAAGATGTATCATTCGAAACAACAGCGTTTGTAGCTATCAGTATAAAAGCAAATCTGTAAAAGAATAATAAATTTTTATTTAATTTTGCGCCTACTTCAAAAGTTATGATTAAATGTAGTGTTTTTGTTGTTTGGCGAAATAATTTATTTCATTCTTTCAGGCGCAATTTACAATTTCATTTTATTTTTAGTTGTTTGCGTGATAGTTACTTTTTGGAGTCGGTTCTATTTTTTTTTACAAAAAGATTTTATTTTGTTCATTTTTCTTAAGACACAGAACAAAAATAGAAAAGTGACAACTTTGATATTGAGATATTTGTTATATTTTATTATACTTTACTTCTCATGTCAACAATGTTTATACAGTAAAAATTCTGTGTTTTTCATAGAAAAATTATATATACTTGTCTTTTATTTACTGAAAAAAAAGAAAAATTACAAGGAAAATAGTTAATGACACTTGTTTTATAAAATGAAATGTAGGCAAAAAGATCATACTCATAGTCACTCAACTTTTGAACACAAACTGAAATCTAAGTAATAGTATGAATTTCTATTTAATAAGTTTATATTATTAGTAACAAAATTGACCATCACACATTTTACACTATTTTATATTCAATTTTTTTTTAAATATACCCACAGTGCTATTTATAAAAATAATATTGTAGGAGTGAAATTTCAACCCACTAAGATGCCTGGATAAGTAAGCTTTTGATAAATACCTTAAATCAGCGTGAGTTAGTGGGAATTCCCATGTTGACATTTTTATTAGAACATCCCATAACAGACACTCTTCAGCCTCACTCAAAGCTTCTTGTCCATCATGTTTTTTAAGTGTAAAGCCTGATTCTTTACCCTTTACATCAAGGCTCAGTGTACTTTTAGGTACGTTTTACTTAAAATATGTAGCATATAAAGAAATTTTCTTTTCTCTTATTTCAGTCACTGTTTGATTAAGAGTTTCCTTTGAGTAATTTTTTTTATCGTCTTTGAACCAGAAAGCTTCTTATATGTTCGACCCATTTTTGTTGATTTGTGTGAACACAGACTAATTAGACACTACAAGAACTACATGCAAAGCAAAAAAATAATATCCACGTATACGTTTTCTATGTGTATTGTTAGTATACTACAAAAAGTGTCACTGTTTATCTTCACCCCAAAAATTTAAAAAAAGTACAAGCACAAATTAAAATATTAAAAACTAAATACAGAAATGTAACTAAGGAAAACCCAGTTACACTGCATCATCATCATGGTTGAGAGTGCCATTGGTTAACATTTCAGCACCAGGAACACAAAAGTTAGGTCTGTGCACATAAAAGTTTGAGCAAAATTTTTTTTGTGAAAAAACAACACATAATAAATAAATATATATATTCTCTTAATATCTTTATATGCATAATTACGTATTTTCCATTGGTAATTGAATAATGGGTGATTCAAGAAAAAAAATTATTTTGTAGAATAAATGTTATCTTTATTGCGAAAAATCAATTAGAAACATTTTCCGACTTTTGTTCATCTTCCCCCCGTTTTAAGGTACGCTGTTTGATTATTTTTCTCCAAATAATACATTGTTTTATTGTTTTCTAGAGCTTAGTGTATCCAAAATCTTTTGTGCATCTTTTTTAAGGAATTTTAAACGGCAACTTCACAATATTAAATACTTACCTTTTTGCGTGTGTGTGTATGTGTGTGCATTTTAAGGAATTTAACATTATTAAAGCGAATTTAAGAAAACTTGTGAAGTCCATAGACCGGAATATATAAAAATTTATTTTGTGGAAAAGTAACCGAGTGAGAAATAGAACAACATTTACAGGAGGACTCAAAAAGTATTAATGCATTAAAATATCAAAGTAGAATTTTTTCATTATTACAATACTTTCGTTGTATATGTAAGCTCGGAACGTAAAGATATTTCCATTATTTCCTTTACAGTGAAATAAAAGTAAAGAGAAATGAATTCGAGCTCTCCATTTAAAAGTTACACTTGCATAAATGTATAGTTATAATTTTTAACAACTTTTTAAAAGTTATTTTTCATTCTGTTTAGCTTATGCTGAATCTAAATTCCTGGAGTAACTCCACTGCCCATTCAACATTCCAAACATCAAGTAATTAATGGTTAAATAAATAAATACAAGTAAAAGAAGTCGTTAAATAAACAAAACAGAAAATTATAAGTTTTTTGTAAAAGCTTTAACATTGCGTCTGAAAGTAATAAAACGGGGAAGAGAGCCTTAGCAATTCATCATTGGTGGAGGAGCCCATAAATTTTATCTCGCCCCTGGGTCTCCAGCTTACTTATTACCTCACTGACTAACAATATACATTTGATATAATATATTTCTCTTACTAAGCTAATAAAATAAAGAAAAAATATCGAGGCATCCATTCAAAAGTTATGCCTTTCTTGATATATACACACTTAATTGCAATTTTTAACAACAATTTTTTTTAAATTCCATTTTATTTCTTACAATTTATCTTATTAGTATTTATTAGTATGATGTAATTTCAATTGTAGATAGGCAGTACATCTAAAATGTTGGTAATGATTAATAATTATTAACAATAAACAGACAATAAGAAATTTTCTTATTCTACAAAAATCTGACATATTTCAACCATTTATCCTCCAGTCTATAGCTTAAAGATAACGGGAACCCCTATACCTTTTTATCCAAGAATAGTGCCTAATGTTAAATAAATTCCAAATGTTGACAACTTCAACACAGATCGACCTTTACCGGAAAATGAACTAATGACTTAAGATTGTTAGTAAAGAGTGTGAAAATATAAAAGGTATCCAAATTTTAAGGGAAATCTGGATCGTATTTCCATCCAAAACTCTGTTTTCCCCTACACTGAACAAAAAGTTCATCTAGATTTCGCTAGCCCTAGTATCAAACATAACATTTGAACCTTTGTCAGTCGCGAGTTTTGAACCTTCTTATCATTTAAAGTTCTTAATTTTATTTTTATTATTATTTATTCAAAATTTCTAAACTGTCAGGATTTTTTTTATTATTATTATTTGATTAAGTCATCTCTTATTGGCCGATTTCCTGGCCTCTGATTGGCTCTCAGTTTTAAGATGAAATTAGCTGTAAAAATTGTGTTAACACTTTCAGAGAGGATTTTTGAGTGCTATGTTTGTGTCTGAGAGGTCCGCGGATAGTTTTTGGTTGGACATCGAGATTCTCATCCATGTACTTCATGCAGAATTTCCTGAATTTTAATAATGATATATATATACTATATATATATTAATTTGATCGCTAATTCTTATCATCAACTTACTTTTTTATAAACATCATAAGACTAAGATCATGACTCGACAAATAATCACTTAACGAAACTGTATTAGACGCACAGCTTTTAAACAGGAATTATTATGAGCGTTTCAATAATTTTTCAGCCGACTGTACATAGCATGAAACATGAAAATAAAATCTATCGAGCATCGAATGATATTCCATTTCAATTACAATATAACAGTTTTTTTTTTTTTTTTTTTTTTTTTTTTTTTTTATAAAAAGATACATTTTTTAAATCATATAAATTTATCAGGCAAAGTAATTTAATTTAAAATAAATTTTAATAAATATTAATTATTGTGATTCATTTAAAAATAGTGACCAGCAAAGCGGGCGTAGCCTGCTAGTAGATACATATATATATATACAAGTATATATTTTGCCAATTCGGCAGTTTTTTTTTTTTTAACTTGATTTGTAACAACCTACCTTATGGTCAGAATATGCAAATGAAATAGCGGTGTTACAAGGATGACATTTATCAGCTGATTTCGTTTTTCTTTTTTTTTTTTTTTTCCCTTATTTTTCTGATCTATGCATTTGTTCTTTTTTTATACATTGAAGATTAAAATAAATATTTATTACTCTAATATAATAGATTTTGTCATCAAAATTCCAGTATTTCATTTCAATGTCTTGCCTTTGCGTACAGTTTCACCTTTTTGGTATTTTTTGCTAATCTCATCCCTGACGGTATAGTTATGTAACAAACATTATGTTTTCAGACTTCACTTTTTCATACAAAAGAAAAATTACAGCATTTTGCCACTTTTAATTCAAGATACTGATACACAAAAATTTAAACATCAGTAGGAAAAACAGGGATCTGTCCAGAGGAAAATCTTGGTTCCGTTAAAGGACCCTTCTTAATTTTTTTCCTCTTCAAAACAGACCTTTGATAAATTTGTTTCATTTTGAAAACTAATCTTCCATAGAACGGAGGATAGGACGCTGAATAAATGGATGTGCTTTGGTGTATTTTTTGAAGTGCTGATATTAAATTTCTAATTTATAAAAGGTTTCTATGCATATATGTGAGTTTAGCTCTATAAAAATTGTCATTTTCTAAAATGAAAGCTCAATTGGAATTTTATTTTACAAAATTAAATTTTTCAAAATTTTATAAAAAGAGGAATTTTGTCAAAGTCTGGAAGAACTTTATTTTTACAATCAATTTAAATTCACAAAGTTACGTGTAGGATTTTTCACAATTTCACGAAATAGGACCCTGTCTGAAAAGTTTGAACAGACCTCTGAAAAATAGAGTGAATATATTTTGTTAAGGCCGTAATTAAATGTAAAATACTCGAGAATATTCTCCTCAAAGAGAATAATCGAGAATATTCATCTAGAAAATATTATAACGGGCAGTTTCGAAATTTGTGCTCTGTATAAGTATTAATTTATATGCTAATTTAAAATTTTTTGAAAATTTGCTTTTAATAAAATGATCACATTGATAAAAGAAATAATTAATTTATTTAGCTGTCGGTATTAAAATAAAATGAATTTTTCAGTGCGAAAAGATAAAATCTTTTATATCATTGAACATGAAATCTAGTGATTATCCAAGTAATTAAGCAACAAAGCATTAAATCTTTTTTTTTTTTCTTTTTTTTTATTAAAGATAATTATTTTTAAAAGGTGACTATATATATATATATATATATACACTTTTTTTAAATTTAAAATGTTTTATACTTATCCATATCAGATAAAAATAAATTTATACGACAAGTATTTAAAGAGTGTATTGTGAGCCATTTGGAAACAATGCCATATAGCATTGTTTACAAATAAGTAGTGTGTTGGTAGAAGATAGTGGTAAAGTAGTGCATCGTTTTAGGAAATTGATTTACACTGCTCCTGTTTGTGTATGCTATCGACCCGGTTCTGAATCGTTGTGCTGGTGTATTGATGTATCAATGCTGATGGTCTATTTTCAAAATAAAAACGGTTTCATGATGCATCATTTGAGCATAATAAATAATTGGTTTTTATGCATAGAATTTTATTTTCTATATTGAAGTAAATTTTAAAATTGAAAGAGAAAAGAAAGAAAACGGCAAAGGATATTTTTATGGGCTACCAGAAATTTTTGTTGGCGACCATTCTTTTTGCAAATTCCTGGAACCCTGTGCTTGTGTATATAATCAATTTAAATATTTCGAAATGGACATAAATAAAATTGACATCTGTATTTTTCTAAGGGTGGATTGGATGCAAAAGTGGTAGTTTATTGTTTCAGTTTAATTTCCACTCTTTCCCACATTGTTTCTAACTACATTGTCATTTCCTCTCTCATAGATATAAATACCTTTTAAAGATTTGTTATTAAGCATGATGAAATTTAATGGTTCACATATCTTTCAAAGAATTTTTTACTTTTTGAAAATACATGGGTAAGGAAAGTAATGTAATCATAACAAAAATTTAACTTTGATGTTGGTGTATCTATATGCTTTGAGGTTCCATGAGTTCATTTTTTTATATTTGTACAGTGAATGGCGTATGTCTGAGTATAAGTGCACACAATACTGTCTAAATGGCTTGTTCAAAGGAGGAAAAAGTTGATACATATGCTATAAGTTATCGCAGCAGAAACTGTATTCATCTTGGAGAATCTAGCACTTATATATATGTATATATATATATATTTTACTGGGACACAAAGGTAAATTCTTATCATTAGCTTATGGTAGTGCTGACCCTAAGCTAATTTGGCAGGATGCTCAACCCGGTGGCCCTTTAAAAATTATTTTAGTTCTAAGTGGCCTTTCCAAACATTTTAAATATTCAGAGACCTTTAGATACTTTTACAGAGACCTTTAGACCTTTAGATAAGATGTATTTTGATTTAAATTTCGTCATGTAAAACATTCTTGATTTATTTTCAGGTAAGCCTAGCATCGCAAATTTTCAGTAGCACAGTAGCAGCAGGCATGAGTTTGATGATTGAAGGTTCCTTGCTTCCGGCTGCAACTGCAGAGTTTGTTGGAAACGTAAATGATGTATTTGATTCTATGAATGGGAGCTCATTAAAACCATTAAGAGGAAAACCATATCATTGTGTTGCAAAGGATTATTCCCCACACTTAAAGTTTTGGAAGAAAATGGTTAAAGATATTTCAGAATGGGAGTTTGTTCAAAAATTCCTGTCCGATTCCTTGCCATCAGCAAAGAGAAAAAAATTGGCTGAACCAAAGTCCAAAATGGGGTGGATTCTTACCCTGACTAGCATGATAGGTATTCATAATGATTTGATTTCAGCAGGATTCAGGTTTATCCCTTCCAGACTGAATGAAGACTGCCTTGAAAACTTTTTCAGCAGCATTCGTTATGTGGGAGGACATAACAATAATCCAACTGCATACGAATTCAACGCATATTTTAAAATTGCTTGTGTGAATTCATTGACAGCGATAAGAAAAAATAAAAACTGTCAAGATGATGACGATAAATTCATCTTAGAACTAAGTAAAACCGCTGAAGGCATTGCAAGTGGAAAAGAAGAATGTATTGCTGAAAACTTAAATCTCCTTTCTTCAATATCCACAGAAGAAAATTCTTTTGAAAATGATTTCACAAATTTTGATCATGTTGAAATGATTGTTATCTCTTTCTTAGCTGGGTATGTTGCAAAAAGGGCTCTGCAGTCATGAAGTTGTGAACAGTGCATGAAGTCATTGGTGCAACAAAGAGAACCGAATATGAATAATATGTTCATATACTTCAAAGAGTATGTTTCTCACGAAACTGACGATACAAACCGTGGATTGAAATATCCATCCAAAAAATTCTTTGAATTATTTGCGGCATTAACTTTCTTTGCAGATGAAGCATTCGTTTGGATATTAAACCAGAAGTATGTGCTTCAAACTCTAATTAGGATTTTCGAAAATGGAGGCAATTTCCATTGTATATTTTGTACAGAACATTTTGAAGAAATGAAATATAAAATTTTGCATCTAACAGCTCTGTTTGAAAAATCATCTAAGAGAGTTGAATTCTTCTATTGAAAAGAAAACATACAATCTGAAAAAGTTAAGGGAATGCATTAAAAAAAGAGCTCAACGCTTAGTGGAAAAGTAGAATTTTAAAAGTGATTTGCATAGTTATTAAATTTAATATGTAGTTCATTGTTTATCTTGGAAATTTTATCTTGTAAATTTCTTGTTTTTTTTTTTTTTTTTTTTTTTTTTTTTTGTGTGTGTGTGTGTGTTTAAAGTGTATTCTTTTGTAAATGACTTATCAGGTAATATATTCCTTTGTATATGACTAATATTTTGTGTAAGTAAGTATAACAAACTCTTTAAAATATATATCGTGGATAATTTATTTCACTTTACAGTGTGTTTTATTAAAATATCCAATTTTTTGATAATATACTGATGTCATTACTTAGTTCAGCCAAAAATAGCTTTGCTTTACCATTGAATTTTTAGTCGAGTCTGCTGCACACTCAGTTTCGAGCTGATATAGGTTGGAATTGTAATTTGTACATAGTTTTAAAAATTTTAGTAATTGCAAAATGTTTAAATGATTATTTCGTCTTCTATTTCTGCACTATCTTCTGCTGTTACAGGACGTAGTCTTTGATGTTTGATGATACTTGATATTAATGCCTTGTATATTGTTTAAAAAGTTTTAGCAGGCACAAACTATACTATATAAATATATTTTTTCTTTTTGATTCTTTTGTACAGAGAAAATGCTTCTTAAATATTTGTAAATTATGTTGACGCACTTATTTTCAAGCTACCAAATGATCTGCTGCTGCAACTGGACATTTTCTTGAAATAACCAATTTTTTGGGTAATAATATACTGATGTTAATACTTAGTTCTGCCAGAGATAGCTTTGCTTTATGATTGCATTGTTAGTCGAGTCTGCTGCACACTCCGCTTCGTAGGGATATAGGACGGAATTTCAATCTGTACATAGTTTTAAAAATTTCAGCGATTGCAAACAGTATAAAAGAATAATTCATGTTTTATATACAATCTTCTTTTTCCGCAGTATATTCTGCTGTTACAAGACATATTCTCTATTAATAACTATTTTTTAATCAGATATTTAATATTAATAATTTGCACATTGTTTTAAAATTTTTAGCATTATCAAAACATTTATAAAGCTTTAAGAATTTTTTTTTTTAATATGGCAAATTATGTTCAGGCAATTGTCTCTCAACACTTTCTGCTATTATGGACATGTTGTTTAAGTAATTTATCATATAATGTTATTAGCTCAGCTAAAGGGACTTTTGCTTTGTGCTTAACTAGCTACTTCTTTTGCTGTAATAAGATGCATTATGCTTCACAATTATTTCTGTGCTAATTTCAGTTAATGAAGGGTTCTTTAACTTCCTCCCACACATACACACACTTTTTTTTTATCATATGGTATTAATTTGTACATAATTTTATAATTTTCAGTATGTGCATCAAAATATATCCAGAACTTTTTTTGACTAACTTTTAAAAAAAGTTTGTTTCAGCAACTGTCCATACACTAATGAAGACCATTTGTGCTTTACAGAAACGAGATTCCATGTACAATTTTCTCTTTTGTTATTTGAGGCAAGAATTGGGCAATTTCAGAATAAACATCTGTTAGTTTTAAAGGAAGTTAAGTTTTTTTTTTTTTTTACAAAAAAAAAAAAAAAGTTGTTTCCATGCAAAAACAGAATTTAATGTGAATATCCTCCCTTTCCCCCAGCAATAATAATAATAAAAAAAAATCTGTTCACTAAAACATTAACTTCATACTGATTTTTTTTTTTTTTTTTTTTTTTTTTTTTTTTAAATAAAAGTTTAGGAAAGATAATGAACTATGAACTGCATGATGTGTAGCAGTAAAAGTCATCTATCGTTATATAACTAAAGGTCATTTTTGTTTATCCATTAGCATTACAATTGTCTAACCCTAAAAATACTTAAACAAGAATATTAATGCAAAATTACAGTTCCTTTATGGAACACACTGGTACGTGTTCCAATGTGACCCAATTATACTGTACCAAACTACCACAAAAAAAAGCAAAAGTGTTTCTGTATGGAACAAAAGTAGCAGGCCAACATGAAAACTGGCACACCCGGGTGTAAGTGGTAAGTACCAAGATTGTTATCACTAATATACAGAATACCGAAGCATTATGAACTGAAAAATTTCTACTTGAATTTTTTTTTTCGCTTTATGGTTCATTCTAGAAGACTTCTGCAGGAAAACCAAATTCTTCTGCAATTCAGGAATGCAGGTCAAATTCTGGGGTCACAAGAATTATTATTTATTCATTAAATACAGAAAATTTGCAACTGTAAAGGAAACGAAAGTATACAGCTAGTACACTGACCTAATGTAAATTACATTTTCCAGGGATGAAATTTTTCAGCTGATTTCAGCTTTTTTGCACATTTAGATTTTCGGCTTTATCCCATCCCTGATTTTCCTTTCTTTTTGAAATATTAAAATAATCTGTCAGAGGTCTGCAGCGTGTGCAGCACTATTTGGCCTACTGTGTCGTTCATTGTAACATTTCTGGCAACTATACACTGGATTTTTCTTTGGATTATTGCTTTGCTATGGACCCTCTTGCTCATGGGGTGATGAGGGTGACTAAATAAGCAATAAATATCTATATTAACCAAAAAAAGAAGATTGTGTGTTTCCCCCCTTACATACTTACTGCCCTTGCTGAACACAGTAAAAGAATTGACATATGGATGCTCTGAATCTTTTCGAAGAGGATCTTAAAAAATGACTTTTAAAAGTTTAATTAGTTGCGGAGGTATTAAAGTGTCAACCTACGACAATTGAAAAGTATAGAATTTGTTGGGAGTATATTAGGGGAACTAGGTGTCACTGGTTTCAGGGTTTGTCACAGAATTTTTAAAGGTTCTTTGAACATTATGTGGATAAGCCATTTCACATCATGAAATGTGGAGAGGACACTGCTGTCACCATAGAGTGGAAATTTGGATCAATTAGAATTTGCAAGATATTTGCACTGCGAGCGAACAAGCTGTTGTACGTTGTAAGATAATAAGGTTAATTGCATGAGGTTTTTAATAAGTTCTGAAAACTTTCTGCACCTGTAGCTAATGTATGTAGCTCAAAGTGTGCTACGCATATCTCTCTGAATGTATAATCTTTAGGTTTATATATACAGTGAAACTTCGTTAACGCGAATCTCGAGGGGTATAAAAGATTTGTTCACGTTATCAGTAGTTCAAGCTATCAGCAACTAATCTTCAAATAACTGAACCAATCTTTATGTTGATGTAGGATTGTGAATACAGTTCATGTTAAAAGTAATTCACGTTAATGAGGATCGACTATATATATATATATATATATATATACATATATGGACAGTTCATTGTAAAAGTGCTGTAACTCCATATTTTTTAAATACGTATATTTTTGCTTAATTGTATCGAATTCGGTCACATCTTTCATTATAAAAATGAAGAAACTCTATTAATTGCTTTAAAATTTTGTAAATGACATTACTTTTTTTTTTTTTTTACCTTAAATTATTTTTAATATAATTTGTAAATTCTTACAACTACGTTTTAATACGAAAAATCGGTAACACTTAACTTAATCTTGACATTTTTCTTAACTTTAAATTTGCAGAAAGCTCATTATTTTAAAATCGAGTTACAAGAGGATAATTCATATTTACAATAAACAATCCATATATATGTATAGATAACTTTAAGCATTTGTAAACATTTTCTAAATGTTCAAAAGAGTCTGTGTATAGAAATAGTTTTTCACTTCAAAAGATTTTTTATAAGAAGCAGTGGTTCTCAAAAAGATGTGCCAGGGCATAAACTGTGAAAATTAGGAGAGTATTAAAATGTTTTTGATAAACTTTAGGAAATTTTTCCTAGTTAATGTTTTTAAAAATTTTAGTTCTTTATAATGAATTTTATTATTATTATTATAAAGCATTGAAATTATATATATATATATATTTGTTTATTAATATTTAATTAATATGATAATTTATAAAATAATAAATATAGATCACTAAAATAAAATAAAAACTTGATAAAATAAACAGCATAGTAAAGTAATCCCCCCCGGTACCCTTTAATTATAGTAAGTTATTAAAATTAATATATACTGGATATGTTCAGTTGACGTGTAACCGTGTTATGTTCTAAAACCTCATGATTGTGTGTCATCTGTTTTCGTTTTAAAATACAGGAAAAACCACCGGTTACATCCAGACTGCAACGCCCGCTCGCTCGCAAGCGAGTGATCACAAATCCGAAATTTGTGATCGCCAAGAATGTTTCATTCCAAACGCAACAATTTCAGTCGCTCACAAATGACCTTGCTGATCGCAAGTTTGTGATTTCCGGTTTCCAATACATCAATTATTTGAAACGATAAACCGTAATGATTGTCTAGAGAGAAACATGTGACCTAGCATATGCTTGCGTTTTTGTTTATATTTATTTATTAACGTATCCGTGATTAAAAATACAGAAATGCTTAATGTAATTGTTTTCCTGGAAATGTCTCTCCCTGTGTATTATCAGAGGGAAATAAAATAAAAAATAAAAGGATATTCACACTTATATATGCAGTTTAATGCAGTTTTTGTTTTTTAAAAAAATTAGTTGAACTTTTTTTGTTATAGATTGTTAACATGCAGCTTTTTTAAACTTAGTTTAGAAATATTAATGTATTTGTATCTTTTATATTTTTAGCTTCAGAAAATTTATGTATACTCATCAACTAATCTAACATTTAATCCATATTTTAAGCATTTATTTTTAAAAAAATTCTAAAGTTATTTTATTTGCATAGTACATGAAAACTAGCATTTATTTCAATTGTTTAGTAGCTAATTTTCAACAATTAAAAGCTTATAAAGCTTTTGTAAATTAATTTAATTTTGGATAAACTGTCAGGCTCTTTCATATTATTTAATGACTAGGGACAAATGATATATTGCTTAATTATTTTTTTAAAAATAAATTAAGGTTTATTATTATCGGTACTTTTCCAATTCGCTGGTGAAAATCTCACCAAACAAAAATGTTAATAATGCTGCAAATCTCGCCAAGCAAACTTTATTGATGACAACACACAGTTTAGATATAAAAATTTTTTTAATAAATGTTAGTTCTAAGAATTTTTTTGCACAAGAAGTAACTTTAGGCTGAATGTCTTTTGCTTGAAATAAACTGACAGATTCTTCCTCTTTTCAGGCAAATCCCACATTTTTATTGATTGTCGTTTCTCATCCATTTTTGATGTATTAGGAAAAAGATGTGACTAATAAGAAATGAATGGAGCTTGTTTTAAAAATGTGGCTGTAAAAAGTTTCCAGTAAGGATATTCTGTTTGGTGTTGGTAGAATCTTTTTTGTCGACTATATAGAGCGATACTTTACTAACATTCATTATTATAGGAAAATATCCATTTTCCTTCATTATGATTATTACGTCATTAGTTATATAGTAAAGATATGGAAGCACTAGGATGCAGACAGCAGTAAATTTTGTTTGTGTAAATAGGGTAATGTGGAGGTATTTGAGTTAATAAAATTTAAAACGTTCGTCTCCGTGCCATCCAGATATGGGTGACGGATATGCTTTCGTGGGCGTTGCACCACTCAAATATGGGTGACGCTCTTCTTGTTCAAGTTAACACAAGAGCATGGGTGTCAGACAATGAGGCAAGGGGGGGGGGGAATTTGCCTCCCCCTGGAAAATTCTAATTAGTATTTTATTCTTTACCTTTAAAACTATGCTATCAGAATTTTATTTTAAAAAAAATATTTTTTTTCATGTTGTGCGTGCCCCCCTTGGAATTTTTTCTGGTGACGCCACTGCATGAGAGTAGTCGCGTCATTTTTTATAACGCTAGTAGTCACATGTCGGTCTATTCCTCGCTGTTGTTTAGTATTAGAGGAAAGCTGAAAGAAAGCCAGTAGAGAAAGATGAGCTGCCTTTAATTCACGCAAAACTTTTCCCGCAAACCTCTAACCTTTCTGAAAAACTAGAAGTGGGGAAAAAAATAATCAACATTAATAGTCGAGTCACGGTCAAATACCGATTTGAGAAGTAAAATGTTTTTAACTGCTCAAAAAATATCAAGAATGACTTGAAAACAGACTATATTAGAGAACATCCACTCAAGGTTAGTTACACAGAATTTTCATACTTTATTTATAAGGGGTGATCTGTTGGTCAAATTTATAATCAATGGGCGGCAAATAGATCAATATGCGACTACTAATGTATTAATAGGATTTTTAAAAGGAATTTAATGGAATACGCTCTGAAATATAAATAAAGATTATACAACATAAAAATACTAAAAATATACACATTATGCTGTACTTTTTATCTGTATTAATAAAATCAGACTTTTGTCTGTAAATTTGTTAGAATCGAAAAATTTTGCGATATACACACCATGAAAGCCAAAAATGACTTCAGAAAATTTTGCCTGTGTGTGTCATCGTGTCTGTATGTCGCTTTTTTGTCCGGGCATCACGCAAGAATGGCTGGACGGAATTCAACGGCGCTTGGCAGGAATTTAGTTCTTCACCCAACTTAAAATTATATCTAACAACTTTTCTGAAATTCACCTCCCCCGTTACCCCCTGGAGGGGAAAAGTCAAAAACACGTTTGTCCGGGTATCACTTGATAACAGCTGGATAAAATTCAACAGCGCTTATCAGTAATTTAGGTCTTTACCCAACTTAAAATTATATCTATCACCTTTACAGAAATTCCCCCACGTTCTCTCCTGGTGGACAAAAGACAAAAAAACATTTGTAAGCATAACTCGGCTCCTAATTACTTCACAATAAAGAAATTCCACATGGAGAGACTAGACATGAGTATAAATAAAACATTATCTGCAATTTAGGAATTTTTGATTTTTAAGGAAAGGAAGGGGGGAAATCAATTTTTGACGGGTAACTTAGAAAATTCCTGATTTGCGTAGAACTCTACCAAAAATGGAACAAATATGTTGAAAAAAGGCTATGCGCATTTCTTAGGATATTTCCTAAAACACATTTTTGATTTTTTATGATCTGCCATTTTTTTTCCTTTGGAGAAAGGGGGGGATGTGTTACAAAGGGCAAATTCGAGACACCCTTTTTAGCGCTAAATTTGTCCTGGGAAATTTATAAGAGCTGCGGTCACGAAGTTTGGTTCTTGGATTGTTTATATGCATTCGACACCTAAAGAAACGAGATTTATCGAAATACCCCTTTTTCCCAGGGGGACAGGGAGAAAAAAAAAAAAAAAAACGTTTGTAAGCATAACTCGGCCCCAAATTACTTCACGGTGAAGAAATTGCACATGATGAGACTAGACTTGAGTATAAATAAAACATTATGTACGATTTTAGAATTTTTGATTCTTAAAAGGAGAGAGGGGGGAAATCTTTTTTCGAGCTGGAAATTTCAGAAATTCCGGATTTTTTAGTAGAGCTCTACTAAAGATGTTACAAAAGTATTGAAAACAGCCATGTGTCTTCTTCTTTAGAATATTTTCAAAAACACATTTTCATTTTTTTATTATTTTCAATTTTTTTTTTTTTTTTTTTTTTTTTTTTTTGAGGAGTGGGGGAGGAGTTGCAAATTTAAGAAACCCCTTTTTAAGCAAAATTTGTTTTGGGAAATCTATGGGATCTACGATCAGGAAATTTGGTGCACAAATTGTTTATATGTATTCGACACTCATTGTAGCGGGATTTTACGAAATTCGCCCACTTACCCCCTTGGGGTTGGTGTGTGTGTGTGCAATAAACACGCGTAAAAGCACGTTATTCTGTTTGAATTCGCTTTACATTATCTTAGAATGATGAGTTTTGGTGTGTGGATGTTGAATAGGTGTATGCATTATGTATAGTGAGATTTCGCAAAACTTCTAACTTAGCCACTGGGGAACAGGAAGTAAGAAGCGGGTAAGTTGCTGCCGTAGGCAGTGTGGACCCGGAATCCCCACGTTGCAAGTGGGAGAAACCTCTACGGAATACAGAGGAAACTTACTTAGGTTAACTTACTTTTTTATTTAAGTT
Source organism: Salticus scenicus (assembly GCA_963930645.1). Lineage (NCBI taxonomy): Eukaryota > Metazoa > Arthropoda > Arachnida > Araneae > Salticidae > Salticus > Salticus scenicus. The sequence goes on from OZ005662.1 coordinate 27,543,756, forward strand.
ATTAATAATAATATGGAATTTTGACAACTCATATAAGTATAGTGCTCAGCGAAGCGGGCAAAGCCTGCTAGTTAATTTATATTTAGGAAAAACATATTACATTATTCTATATCGCATGGTGTTCGTTAAAACACTCTAAGCACATTTGAGGTGATTCTGGACAATAGAAACAATAGGTCACATATATAGTGTTTTCATTTACATTTTTCTTTGCTTCTTGGCATTTGGCAGTTTGCTTCCTCTTCTGGTAGCATAGAACGCACACGTACATGCTTCTTATAGGCTCGCTTTTCTGATTCTTAAAAATCTATGAAGGGTGGGACACTTCCTTGTTTTGCTTCTATTATTGCCAGGCACAGCGTTTTCTGAGGATAACCATGTGATAAAAAAAAGTTTCTGAAATTTTCTTTTTTTAATTTGTGGCTCTCTGGTACATGTCATCTCCGACGATCGGATTTGTGACCAGTGAGAAACTCAACTGAATCATGCTGGGCGATGAACGATTTAATAATGCTATGGGTCTGAGTGAGGTACCTTTAATCTCAGTGGCAGAAAGTTTTGTAGCTGTCTGCGACAGGCTTTTAAAATTTCATAATCTGTCTGCAAAATTTGCATGTAATTAGGGGAGAAAATGGCTTACACTCAAAAAGCCTGAAAACTGATGAGGGGGGGGGGGTTAACATCAGCGGTGATCTCATGCAACAATACACGAATACAATTTTACTACAGAACAATATAGTATAAATAATTATGTGCGTATTCATTCAATTCATCTCATTCAATTAAATATTTTATAGCAATGTTTGAGACAACACAATATAAATAATTATAAATAATAAAAGTATTAGTTTTAGTTTTGATACAGAAATTTTTATAAGTGAATTATTATCCGAAAGTTGCGGACAAATTTTTTTATCAGTGCAGACAAAAACTGTCCGCAAGCCGTTTTTCTGTGTCCGCGACTATATCGCCATATTTCTGGCACTGGGCCTTTATTGATGACTTTTTTTAAGGGATTCTAGCTCAAGTTGTGTAAGTTTCAGAAAACCACATTGAGAATTGTGAATGGCTAGGACATTGAGCACAACCTGGGTTCAAACCCTATACCATTCAATTCAAAGTTTGAATAAACTAATTATAAAACAAACAAAATCCTAATTAGGTAGCACAAGTGGGCAATGTTTTTTTTTAAGTGGTTTGTTTAGTTATAAGCTTCATTACTAATGAATATTAAAATTTATAAACTTAAACCCATAATTAAAAAAAAGAAAGCTTTTACAATTTTTTCTATGTCAATATTATAGTTGACCAGGGGTCGATTCAGGCAAAAATTGGGACCCATTTGCGCAGCGTGCGTATCCCCTAATATGTGCTGCAGAAGGCAGTGCAGACCCGGTCCGACTTTTTACCCGATGATAAAGGATTTTTTTCATTTGCTTTCCTTAAGAATAAAAGTTTGACTTGAAAAAGAATATATGCGCGCAGCCCATGTATATCTAAATACGTGCGCGTGCTGCCGAAGGCAGTGGTGACCCGGTGAGAGTTTTTACCCGATGCTAAATGATTTTTTTTAATTCCTTTTCTTAAGAATGAAAGTTTATGAGTAATAACATGAAATTTTGAGAAATCATAAGGATGGTGAAGGAATGTGCGCGCGCAGCCGACAGGTCCATGCAGCCGAAGGCAGTGGGGACTCGGTGTGAGTTTTTACCCGATCACGATTTTTTTTTTTTTCCTTTCTTAAGGATAATGTTAATGAGTGGTAAGATGCAATTTTGAGAATTCATTCATTATAGTGATTCATTTAAAAATACTGAACTGCTAGCGGGTGAAGCTCGCTAGTGTGAGATAAAATCCATTTCGCAAATCAGGATTACAATACTTTCTTATACATTATATAAGGAAGTGAAAAGAGATTGTATATAAGTAAAATTTTAGCGTATTTCATATGTTATTTTAATTATGTTTTTGATGCATTAGGTATATACAGTCAAACCTTATTAACATGAATTACTTTTAACATGAACTGTTTCACTATCCCCACCAAAATGAAGATTGGTTACTGATAGCATGAACAATTTTTTTTTTCCTCTCGAGATTCACGTTAACAAGGTTCAGCTGTATTAGGGTAGTATGCATTTTAAAAAAGTATTATTATTTTTTTTTTATGTTAGGATTGATCGACTATTTTGATTCATTTTCGGAACATCTATAAATCGGTAATCAGGCAACAACTATTTCCTACTGATGCTTCAGCTGGGAACTGAAATTGAGCACTCTGCTTATTGTGTATCGCTGAGCTACCCTGTCAGATACCAGCTCAGCATTTCCCATATAATATCTGTTTCAGTACCCGAGTTAAATTCTCAGTTCTGTCGTTTTTTATATAGTTGGTATAAAAAATTTATCCTTACATGCTAATGGATATTATGTAGGAAATGCGGAGATGGTAATCAGAAAGTCAGTTGCTGACCAGAAGCCGAACTCATGTTATTCTATGGGGATATTTGTTTCTATAATTACTCATTGCTTAATCAATGCATTTTTTAATTATGTATTCATGCTGTGAAAATGTATAACCGTTCAATTAGTATTACTTTTAAAAAAATTAGTGTTTCACTTTTGAGTTTAAAAAACAAAAAAATATTTAAATGTATTTTTAAGCTGAATAAAATATTAGAAATTGTGAAAACTAGTAGTAGTATGGTTCTGAATTTTCTGAAGGTGAAAACAGAATTTAAGGTAAAAAAAAAATAATAATAATCATATTAACAAAACATGACCCTTCGTCAGGAGAATAAAGTAGCCATGAGTGTTTGTTTGCAGCACTCATGCCTACTTTGTTCACTTGACAAAAGATCCTGTGTCCTTTCAACCCAAAACAATTTTTGTGAATGAAAGCATTTTATGGTGTTTATTCAAAGTTTTGTATATAATTGCTTTTTAACGTCAGTTTTGTGGTGCGGTTTTTTTGTTTTTTGGAAAAGATACTAAAAGCTCTCATTTGAAGATATTGTTTGTTTTCGTTAGCTGTGACCCTGCTCACCTATGCGCATGCGTGAGGTCTGCATTGATTTTGTTAAAATAGGGTAGAAGCGTAGAAGATGAGAGAATGTTTACATTTTACGAGTGAGAGATAAGTTGCGGTTTCTTTTTTCTTTTTTTTTCTTTTCAGGACATTATTGAATTTTGAGGCGATACTTCTTCGTTATATTCGTATAAAGGCAAAATGCTGATTTTTCCCCCTTGTAATTTTTAAATAAGTGTAGAAGATCAGTTTTATTCTTCGATGCAAAATAAAATCCGTAAACTTAAAAGTAAATGCCTGTTTTCTTTCTTCTTCTTCTTTTTTTTTTTTCAGTTAAAATTATTTTTATTTGCTTACTTGATCTCTAAATTCGTACTATATCTGTCATACCTGAACACTTGTTTCATGCACTGATTATAGTAGTAAATTAATTAAAAATGACTTAAATTAGGTAAAATTTACATAATTCATTAATAAAAGAAGAGAAAAAGAACAACGTTTACAGTAGACTTTACCTGTAGTAAAAGTAATATATTTTTTTCTTTTAAATTATACTGCTAAAATAAAAATACCATATTTTTGGATCTCTATTTTACAGAAATTTACAGAAAATCGTATTTAAATCAAATCATTAGATTTTTTTATCATGATTATTTTACACCTTTTATTTTTCGCGCATATTGTCATATAAATTACATTAAATAAAATATTGTTAATTAAAATTAAAAATTAAACTTTAAATTCGTGTAAAAAGGTAAAATAAATATTGAAGACTCATAAAAAGAAAACGAACACGTGTAGAACGAAAAGCGCATTTGGCTAAGTGCCCATCTCATTCAACGCATCACCCCTTTTCCGAGTAGGAGCGTTCCGCGAGAGGTAGACATGGTTTACGAAAACGGACAGTATATGTCAAGTATAAAAATATAGATACAATTGTTTTGTATGTTCACTTTTTTGTAATATTATGCATTACGCAGAAAATTATAATTGTAACATTTATATAGTTTATGAATTTTAGGCTTATTTACCTTTTTACAAGCCAACGTTCCCAATTTGGAACATCAAATTAAAACTTATAGCACACATATTTAAAAGATGACTTGATTTTTTTTTTTTTTAAATAGAAGGAACATTTCTATCATTAGTTATTAACTGTACAAAAAATCTTAAAAATCATCATTTTCTTATTTCTTTTATCGAGTTGTTTAAATATTCTTATTGTAAATAACTGCTACCACATTTAACTGTAACTCTCTGATTAGTCAATTTTTTATTTATGGTGTATATTTATAGTTGAAAAAGTACAAGCCACATTCTTTCTCTATTAGTCCTGTAATGTAGTTTTGAAAAATAAAAATATTTTGTCAAACAATAATGCATATGTATAATTAAAAGCTGCAGCTATTTCATTATATTTAAATTCAATATTAGCTGTTAGTAAACTTTAAATTCAAAATTTTGCTATTAAAAATGTTATTAAATTCTCTTTCAGGTACAATGCTTTAATTCAAGGCTAATTGTTTATTGCTTGATGCTTGTGCGTTGTATTCAATTGACTATATCAAGTTATTTAGTTAAAATGAATATAGTATAGGAAGAAATAGTTCAGTAACAAAGTAATAAGCAATTGGGAAAAAAAAGATCCAGCAGCAGAGAATTCAAACACAGCGAAAAAAGGAATATAAAAAAATGGAGAAGAAAGTGTATTGAAAGGGGGGGGGGTCTATTTATTGCGTAATAATCGTGTAACCATAAACAAGGTAACAGGAAGGTTACGTCGCAGTTCCGACCGGGACAGATCCAACCGGGGTTAAAATCGTAGCAGTTCCGACCGAATTCTTAAATCCATGCACACCTGTTCATCACAAGGTAGCTTTTCCGACCACTGTAATTAAAGGCATGACAATCGCTGTGTTAATGGATATATCACATTTACGAGAGGCAAAAGATTTCCTGATTCCCTGATTCCATTAGCAATGCCCATTAAATTTTTCAAAACTATCTATTTATTGTTGAATTTTTCTCGCCAAAAAGATTGAATATTTTACTATGCAAAAATCATTTAAAACATGTTATAGTATAATAACATGACCAAAAATCTATTAATAATTACATAAATACAATGATGGTGCACAATCATATAAACTATTAAAATTATCGAATTCGGAGCATATTCAGATTTATTTATAAGATATTCTTATTAATAAAATTATAACTTTTACAAAAGTACATATGTTTGAGTTTATGAAAAATTTCATTAATCTTCAAAAAATAAATAAATAATCAAAGAGAAGTATCTATGAAGTACTAATGAAAGAAATTTCACAAAACCTGGTATTTAGTTAGACCCTGACATAATTTGGTGCTTATTAGATTTAAGGATCAATCGCTCAACAAGCGTTGCTTGTTCCCATTTTCTCAAAATTTTTAACATGGCAGTATAGGGCAAAATTTCATATAAATGTACATAATGAGTTATTTTTAACGTGTGACTGTAAAATTATTATGAATTATCGATAATAGTAGTAGTAAACTAGGAAAAAAGGTTTGTGCATGTGGGCGCATTGCTTCTTTCCCTTCGGGGGGGGGGGATTTCATAATGGATATCTTACTGAAAATCTCGTCAATACCTTTAAAACGAATGGTTGAACAATAGGTCTGTGATAATTTAAAACAAAGTTATCGATTTTTTCCATTTTAAAGAAAAAAATCGCATTTCTTTTGATACTGGCAAAAAATTGACTTTTTGTCGGCATTGAATCATAACTCGTGAGATATAGATCATCTGCATTTATAATGCAAAATAATTTAATAATTTAATAAACAATTTTCATTGCATGAATTTTCAGTAAAATTATATAGAAGAAAATCCTGTGGTGTGGCCACATCATACTACCATTTTATTTATTTAATTTATTCACTAAAATGTAAAATCTCTCTCTTTCTCTCTCTTTATTATTATTATTATTATTACCGTGTTTTTATTAACTTCAATTCTTGTTTGTTTGTTTGTTTGTCTGGTACAAATCTTGTAATCTATTTTCAACTAACTTCCCTACTAGTTAGACATTTGAAATTTTCACAGTAGCTTATACACCCGGGTGACAACACAATACTTCGAAGTTAGATTTTCGAATAGTTTTCTTTTAATTAATTAAAATATGAAAATAATAAACTCTTAATAGCAATAAAATAGCCATTTAAATATCTGCTATAATTTAATTGTTGCCAAAAAAAAAAAAAAAAAAAAAAAAATACGAGTTCATTTTCTTTCGACATAAAAATAATTACATGTAATTCAGCGTGAACGTTAAAAAATTATAAAAAGTTAAATTAATTGACGTCATTATCACTTTAAAATTTTTATACACATTGACAAGTGCTAATGAAGTGCACGATGCTTATATACATTGTTCTAAAAGGAGTAATATTTCATTTTTAAAACCAATTTTTTTTTTTCATTATTATTATTATCTCACTGAACTGAATCCGCGTGCTTAAATATTGCTTGAATATTACTTTTTATCCTCACGTATTATATTAATGATTCATCAGAAAATTTAAAAACATGGTAGATATATATATTTTTTTTTAATTTTAATCTTATAATTATTATATTTAAAAAGTATAAATACATTATAAAACATTACGAACAACAACAACAATAATAATCTTTATATATGTATACATATATAAGGCAATGTTTGTATGTGTGTACAGCGTAGCGCAAAGACGATAGTTCGAATAGTCACGTGTTTCGACACGAAGGTGCCCTCCGAGGGGTCCTTGTGCACCTCGAAACCCGACTTTCGAATGTTTGATTAGTTTTCTTTTAATTAGTTAAAATGTCCAAATAATAACTTCACATATTATCATTATATTAGCCATTTAAATTCTAATTCTAATTTAATTGTTGCGAAAAGAAGAATTACAGGTTTTTTTTTTTTTTTTTTTGGTGTAAAAGTAAATGCATTTAATTAAACGTGAACAATAAAATATTATGCATCTCACAAGAACTGACGTCATTATCACTTTAAAAAAATTATGCATATTGATAAAGGGCTAATATAGTTTATGATGCCAAAGTACGTTGTTCTAAATTGATTTTTCATTTTTAAAAGAATTTTTTTTTTTTTTGTATTTTTACTGCCAAGTTGTTGAAGAAAAAGATATATATATATGTATATATTTATAATAACTTAAAAAAAAAAAAAATATGTATATATTTTTTAAATATTTTGAAAAAGAAATTTCCGCTAAAAGAATAGCGAAAAAGAAAACTCAACTAACTTAATTATTAAAAAACTCTATATTTTATAATTAAATTAATTTTTGATTGTAACTTTTGATAAAATATTTTTTTATATATTTTTCTATAATAATTAATCGAAAAAATCTTTTTTAAGTAAATGTCTTTTGAAATACATTTTTCGATTAATAGCCTAAAGGATAGTATTGAGAAAGCTCGGCTAATTTAATTAGCATATATTGTATGTATTTTAATGTAAAATTTTATGAATTAGGCTATTTAAATAGTATAATTTTAATTAGTTATTTGTTCTATAATCATTACAAAATATATTTTTTTTTTATTACAAAGTATTTTGAAATAGATTTTCTGTTAAAAGTTCGAACAGTAATATTAAGTAATCTGGTCTAAATTCATTATTTAAAAAATATTTTCGATAATCAAATACGTTTTCAATATTATATATTATTAATTATTTTTATATAATTACTGATTAAAATAACTTTTTAAATTAAAAATAATTTGGTGGTGGTAGTTTAGGTGTTAAACCAGACTGAGAACATAATTGTCCACAACCATGACCTGGGATCGAACCCGACACTTCCTGTCTACGAACGTGGACAGCAGAACTGCTGGGCTTATTAATTAAAAGTCCAAATAATTGCATTCAGCGATTTTGTCTAACTTAATTATAATAAATTACATTTTTAATACATAAATTAGTTTTTTATTTGAATATTTCATTAAGTAATTTTTTAACTAGCTTTTTTTTTTTTTTTTTTTTTTTTTTTTTTTTAATTATTCATAGAAAATAAATTTTTTTAATATTAAAGGTTTTTTAAAATAAAATTTTCTATTAAAAGCAGATACAGTTGTATTAAGCAATCTCAGCTAAATTAATTATTAAAATTTATATTTTTATAATTAATTCAGTTTTTAGATGATTAATCTAGTCTTTCTATTATAATTTTTTAAATAAAATAATTTTAATTACATCCTTTTTTTCATAATTATTCACAGAAAATAAAATCTTTTCATATTGAAGGTATTTTAAAATATTTTATTTCTAATGAAAGCAGAAACAATTGTATTAAGGAATCACAGCTAATTTAATTATTAAAATTTATATTTTTGGTAATTTATTTAGTTCTTAGATAACTAATTTACTCTTTCCTTGAAAGTTTTTTTTTTAAATAAAATAATTTTAATTAGATCCTTATTTCTATAATCAGTTATAGGAAAACATATTTTTATGTTTAAGAGCATTTTGAATTAGATTTTTCATTTTAAAGCTCAAACAATAGTATTATATAGCTGCCAAGTTTTTAAATTTATTCCGGATTGTTGTTAGTTCTGCCGCTTTTTCACACCGTAATATTTTTAGATTAATATTCTTAATATTTAATCATAATTATATATTAAAGAAATTTTTTCTACAATCATTACAGTGTGAAAAAAGGGTGGGGCTAAGAACATTCTGGAATAAATTAAAAAACTTGGCAGCTATGTATTAAGCAATTTTAACTAATTTAATTATTAAAAATTTACATTTTTAATAGTTAAATTATTTTTAATTTGAATGTATTATAAAATGATTTTTTACTTAATATTTTTTATATAATCATTTATTTAAAAAAATGTTTTATTTTATTTTATTTTGATGGTTGTAGTTTAAGCGTTAAAGCATATTGACGATATGCAGGTCCTAAGCCTGGAAGAAATGACTTTTATGAGACTTCTTTCTAATGAGCATTGGTCTGTATATACGCGAGTTTCAGAGAAAACCATGGAAAATTGCAAATGTTTGAAAATAGCAAATAGTTTGAAAAGTGGGACCTTGGATAGAACACGGCAAAAGAAGTCAATCAGAGCCCACCAGTAGCTGAGCGGTTCAGCGCTCAAAGCTGGTGGTAGACGTGAGGTGCCGGGTTTGATCCCAGGTCACGCTCTCGCCCAAGCCGAATGGAATTTTCCGTGGTTTTCTCAGAAACTTGCGTGAATACAGGATAGGAACCCTTAGAAAGACCTCCACGGAAGGCACCCCTTCAGGCCTAGGACCCTAGAGTAGTCAATCGGCCTTATTCCCAAACACTAACATCAATCTATCAACTTGGAGAGCAGAACAGCTCGACCAGAACTTATTTAATTATAAAAAATTATATTTTTAATAAATAAATTTTTATTTTTTTAATTAGAATATCTTATTGAATTATTTTTTTTTTTAACTAGCTTTTATTATTATTATTATTGTTGTTGTTGTTGTTGTTGAAGTTCATAGAAAATATCTTTTAATATCAAAAGTATTTAATAAAGATTTTTCTATTAAAAGCTGTTACAATAACACAACACAATCTCAACTAATTTAATTTAATTATTAATATATATATATATATCTATATATATTGGTTAAATTAATTTTCTAGAATTTTTATTTTATTTCATTTTTATTTGTTTTTTAATCTGTAATTATTTAGAGGGAAAAAAAAATATTTTTATAATATTGTATTGTATTTAGAATATTATATAATATTTGTAGTATTTAGAAATAATTTTTTCAATTAAAAGCTCAAATAATTCTATTAAACAAATTAATTATATTATTAAACATTTTGATTTTTAATAAATGCAATCATTTTTAATTATATTTTTATATTACATAATTATTTAGATATTTTTCTTATCTATAATCTCCCATAGAAAAAAATATTTTTATATTAAAAGTATTTAGAAATAGATTTTTCAATTAAAAGCTCAAATAGTTTTTTTTTAAAACAAATATGAAACATTTTGATTTTTAATAAGTGCAATCATTTTTTAATTATTTTTATATTAAATAATTCTTTAATTATTTTTTTTTGTATAATCTCCCATAGATTTTTTCTTTTTTCTTTTAATATTAAAAGTATTCTAATACAGATTTTTCAATTAAAAGCATCCATATACATTGATTCATTTATATAATAAGTAATAACAATAGTTAAATCTTAGCAGATATGTAAAACATGTTAAAAATATTGGAGAAATGGAAGTACATATAGCTAAGCCTGTGACGTTAAGCAATGGTGCTTTATCCCAATATTTGCCTACATTCTAAAGGATGTGCGAAATCATCCGTCAATGTTCATAGCAGTGACGTCACGTGCGCCTGCTCTATTCTATATAAATGTAGGTGCAATATTAAAACACAACTTGAGCGGGAAGTACCCCCCCCCCTCCCCCAACACACACACACACACACACACTTATAAGGAGTTATTTGTCAAATAAAACTGTTTCTTAACCTGGTTTGAATTCTTTTTAACGTAGGTTTACATACAATTAATACTTGTTATCTCATCCCTTGTTCTGTAGCCTGTTTTTATAAAATTGAATTACAAGATAAGAGAATTCCGTGTGAGTGCCACACCAGATTATTAAAGTATGAAAAAGAACTAAAATACTAGCGCATACTAGCACTCCCTCCCACCTCAAGATACGCACCTGAATTACATTACGAGAATTGTATATTGTTTAAAAAAAAAAAAAAAAAAAAAAAAAAAACCCTCTTATTTAAATTTATCGACTTTTGTACGCGTTTGGGTTTTTTATTTAATAAATAAATTGAGTTTTGTTAACTCTTTTTAACGAATCTAATCAGTGAAGCCCCCCACCCCTACTTACACATAAACACACCTGTGTTGCACCTGCTTTGGAATAGATCAGGTCGGAAGTGCTACCCTCAAACCAAAACGGTCGGAACTGCGACGATTTTAACCCCGGTCGGATCTGTCCCGGTCGGAAGTAGGGGAGTAGCCCCCCCGGGAGGGAGAGTAGCATATCTCCCCCTCCATTTTTAATGGACAAGATTTTGTAATTTATAGTGTTTATAATCATAAAGTTTTCATTTAAAGCTTGCAAACAGTTAAATACTGAATTTAAATGTAATGCACCAGCTGCAGATACAAATTATACATATGTATAGTTATTTGACAGTAAAATATTTTTTTTTTTTCTTCAAAACTCATTTTCAACACTAACAATGAAGTTGTAAATTTTCAGCTATAGAGTTTTATATATAATAAAATAAATAATTGAAGATTTTACAATCAAATGCAATAGCTGTTATTTACAATAAAAAGAATATTTATGGTTTCATAACATAACATATTTTACACTTACATTTATCTTCCAATGAGAGCTTTAAGTATCATTTCCGAACAAACAAGAGCTTCGCTATTTTGGATAGTATTTAATTCATATTGCAGATTAATGAAATATTATAATAAACTATTTGTTTCGGATTATGTATTATTATTTCATGAATGATTATTAACACAGACAAATATATCCTTGTCTGTGATTATTACTTTCTTCGATAATACTGGACAACAGCGGCCATGTTTTTTGAGGCGATAGTAAACCTGCGATCGAGTTGTGAGAGCTCCGAGGCAGTCACAAATTTCCCCCTCATCGCTCACAACTTTGCGATCAGTTTTGTAAACAAATGTTGCGTTTGGATTGAAATACAGTCAGATTTGTGATTGTTTACCTATTTGTGATCACAATGTTTCAGTCTGGATGTAACCCTTAGAAAGTTTCTTACAAGGAAACATTCAAAAGGTGTCATCCTCAAAAATTATTGGAAAAAAAATATATATATGTGATTCTACTATTCATAAAACACCAGAAAATGAAAAGATTATCGGCTGAAATTAATTACAGCGACCACAAAAAATTATCAAAATTAAGCATATTTGGCGATTTAGCTCTATTAGACGATACGTTTGCTAGCACCGAGATTGCCGTGTACGAACAGAACCAAAGCTTCCTAGATCTACTATCCTGAAGGTATCACTGCGGACAGCGTGTGACGTCACAACCCGGATCCCTTATCTGTAAGAAACTGATGTCCATCGGGTCCGTTTATTATGTTTTACTATCTTATTTTCTGCTCGGAATGCATGTAGCAAACAATGTTTGTCCTCACCTCACACCTCACATATATTTAAATTACATTTTTCATGAATGAATTTTTAGATTTCATCATTTAATATACATCAATTGAGTTAATTTTCATTTACATTGTATTACTGCAGAATATGAGGTACTTTTTTTTTTAAATCTGAAAATCAATGTTTTCTATTATGTAAATTGTCTAAAGAAAAACTAATGGATGATGGATTAGAGTTTGAAGGAATTTGTAATTGTGGTAAATCAGTTATTCAGTTAATTAATGAATGTATAAAAACAATGTGTAACATTCTTTTGAATAATTATACGAAGACAAGAAATGATTAATTTCATAGTAGATCCTCCAGAAAATGAGCAACTGTAAATAATAAATTTTTAAAAAAGTGTCAATCAGAGATTTTAAAAGCGTCAATTAATTTCATTTAAATTTTTGTAATATTTCTAAAAAAATTAAATATTTCTTTAGAAATGATAGAAATTACGTAAAAATTCTTTAAAAATTACGAAAGTCTCTCACAAGTGGTCAAAAGGTTCTGCTCTCAAAGACATTAGGTGCCGGATTCGATCCAAGGTGACACATGTCAACCTATCATTTCGGAGTTCTCCTTGTTTTTCGCCGAAACTTTTAACATAGGGCTAGGACCCCTTAAATTGACCCCCATGGAGGACACTTTCTCCAAATGAAAAAAAAAAAAAAAAAGAACACAGCTTTGTTTTAATTATCACAGATCGTTGCTCAATCATTCGTTTTAAAGGTATTGACGAGTTCTTTTAAAAGATATCCATATTGTAAATTTTCTCACCCACCCACACGAGATTGACTGTTATCCTGATTGACTGTTACTGTTGTGAGGTTGAGACGTTAGAACGTCACCACAGTTGTTTCAATTAAGCTGGATCCAGCAAAGTAGGAAGTGGGGACGGTTAAAATCACTCCGTCGCCAGTGACTCGGTGACGGTTGAGGTCGAGCTAGTTTTGTGTCGGCAGGGTGCTGCATTAAAAGACTTAGATTTTGAATATTAGTTAAATCAGAAGTGATTTTTAAAAGTACGGATTGAAATGTAGTGAAAGGAGGGTGTAGGAAGAAGTATAAAAATAGAGATGGTTTTAGTAGATAGTGAGGATGTTGGAGGATCGTATAGTGGTTGTTGGAGGATATTATAGCGAGTGTGCTGATTCTTATTTTGGTGAATATCGAAAGTGGAGTAGAGGAGATTTAGTTGTGTGAAGTTAAGTAGTGTTGAGTGTTGGTGAGTGTCTACTAGTTTTCGGAAGTTCAAGCTGGGATAGAAGGGAATCCTCTGTCCCATAGTGAAGCCGTAGTTGGAGTACGAGTGTGACCGTCTCTACACCTTTCGACTATCTGCTGGGGTGAGATATTTAAAGTTATCTACTTAATTTGTTGATTCATATATTTTGATTAAGTAAAACGCTGGCTGAGCTATATAAATTTACCAGGCCGCCCTCCCATTAATCTGCTCAAATAAACTTTAGTTATTGTTATTTAAAGTCTTGTGTTCTCTTAGTAATCTAAGTATTTAAGTTAAGATGGAGTTTGCAGGAGCGCAAACTCCACAGTGGCGCCCAAACCAATTCGACACCCCCCCCCCGCTCGGGTTTATTTTACTGGCTCAAACAATGTACTTAAATTTTTTCAAGATCTTGAAGAGTATTTTGATATATGTAAAATTGACGAGGATGATAAATTAAATTTATTAAAATACTTCTTAAAAGGAGATGCTAAAATCTGGTATGACACCATTGCCTCTAGAACTCTAGGCCAAAATCCTACGTATGAGGATTTGAAGCTCAAAATTAAAAATTCATTCTCTTCTATTGTGGATAAAACCAAACTCCGTCAAGAACTTTATACGACAAAAATGTCGTTTTATGACAAACCTGCAACATTTTTATTACGTAAATTCGACATTATAAAGCAGCTGGATTTAGTTTTATCTTTTGCCGCTGCAATGGAAATCATAAACCCTCTTTTGACTATTCCTATTCAAGATTACCTTGATCTGAAACCTGTCACCTCTTACGGCAGTCTGTTCCAAACCTTAGCTAAATATCAAGAACGACATCCTCCAAGGGCGGAAAACACCTTTAATCGCCAACGGGGTAATGGAAATATGCAAAATTCTAGGCGTGAAAATTTCACCCCCCCTCAAAATTTCAATCGCTATCAACAAGAACGCCAATCGCCGCAGCCAAGGCGTAATAACTTTCAAAATTCTCGGAACGATCGTTCTAATCAAAATCAGTCTCAAAACTTTTCTCGAGCTGATAGAAATAACAGAAATTTTCGTAACTCTCGTGATAACCAGAGTCGTCAGTTAAACGAGTAAGTGGCTCTTGTGAGGAGGGTCAACAGCCACTGAATAACTCAACCACCTCCATATGTTTAGACACAATTTGTATCAGTCCGGTGGACCTACCTAATTTGAATGCAATAATTCATGATACTTTCATACCTACTTATTGGGACACTGGTGCTGAACGCTCCTTTCTAGCATATGAAACTTATAAAAAGTATTTTGACTTTAAACCTTTAAAGCGGACAAATTTAAATATTACAACGGCTCAAGGCAAGTGCTGTGTTAATAGAGGCGAAGTCAGCCTGAATGTTAAAATTCATAATTTAAGTGTTAATTGGCCTTTTTACGTCATCGACAATCTTCAGCATCCCTGCATTATAGGGTTAGATTTTATGAAAGCAAATAATGTTGAAATTAATTTTGCCAATAAATCTTTACATATTGATGATTCTAAGTCAAATTCTAAACCTGTCGAGCCGACAGAGTTAATTGTTAATTTAGAGGAAAGTGCCCTCACTCATATTGAAAAAATTGATTTTGTTAATTTTCTTAATCAGTTTAAGCAGTTATTTTCTGAGACACCTGGCTTAACCCATGTTGTTTGCCATGAAATTGACACTGGAACTAATAAACCAGTCTTTAGTAAGCCTTATCGTTATGATCAAGCCAAACAAGATATTATAAATTGGCATATTGAGAAAATGTTGCAAAATGATATTATTATGCCTGTAACTTCTCCTTATGCGTCTCCTGTTGTTTTATGTCGTAAGAAAAATGGTAAACCTATGACTGACCCTGAGGCATGGAGATTTGCAATCGATTATCGTAGGCTAAATTCTATTACACAATATCCTCAGTATCCCTTGCCTATAATTGATGATTTGTTAGCACATATAACAACGACAAATTTTATGTCTACTCTCGATCTGACATCGGGTTATTTTCAAATTGCAATGAAACCCGCTGATATATCAAAAACAGCGTTTATAAATAAAAATGGCACGTTTGGTTTTAAACGAATGTTCAGGGGCTGTAGCGACATTCCAAAAAGCCATGGAAACAATCCTTAAACCTGTTTTGAATAAATTTGTACATGTTTATCTCGATGATATAATAATCACGTCCTCATCTTACAATGAACATTTAGATCATTTAAAAACTGTTTTTACTCTACTGCAAAATGCAGGATTAACTTTAAATTCCTCTAAGTGCCATTTTGCACGACAGGAAATTAAGTACCTAGGCGTCAAAATAACGCCTGCTGGTATTTCTGTAGATAATGAAAAAGTTCAGCCAGTTTTAAACATGCCCCCTCCTACAACTTCCAAACAAGTTTCGAGATTTCTAGGCATGTGTGCTTGGTATGGGAAATTTATACCTAATTTTGCTCACATATGCGAGCCCCTCTTTAAACTCAAAAGGAAAAGAGTTAAATTTCACTGGTCAAATGAAGCACAAGAAGCATTTGATAAGTTAAAAACTATACTTAGCGCTCCTCCTGTACTAGCTCATCCTAATTATAATATTAAATTTCAAGTAGCTACTGATGCTTCTTCGTACGGCATTGGTGCCGTTTTAAGCCAAGAAGGCCGTCCAATAGCATATGCGTCCCGTACGCTTAACACTGCAGAAAGAAATTATCCAGTAACTGAACGTGAATGTTTAGCAGTGCTTTGGGGATTGCAAAAATTTCGTTTATATTTTACGCAACTTCCAGTAACAGTTGTTACAGATCATGCGGCATTAACTCGGTTAACAACTGGAAAGAACCTCTCCCCCCGCATGATTCGATGGACTCTTAAGTTATCTAACTTTAATATAAACATAGAACACCGACCTGGTTCTGACAATATCGTAGCGGACGTTCTTTCACGTACTACTCAAACTCAAGAAAATAAGATTGAATCTAATCTTACAAATCAATCCCTTGCTTTAAATGAAAAGAATGATCAGTTAAATGCTACTGTTAAAGCCTCATATATTCATCGTTCGCATTTCAAGGCTGAACCGGTTCAATCCGAAATATTAGTAGACGTGACTGAAACTCGTGTAAAGGAAATTGAAAGTGAACAAATAAACCAAGGTGCGTCTACAAATCCAGTCAGTACCTTAACCGATCATTTCGTATCTGATCAGGAAAAAGTAGCTTTAGCGCTTATGCCAGCATCTGTGTTAAATTCGAGAGATCAATTAATCCAAGAACAAAAAATTGATCCCGAATTTGGATTAATCTATAAGTATTTAGAAGATCCTGAGTCAGTTTCATTAATTGAATCAGCCATTGCCTTAAACTGGTCCCAATCTTTTTCTTTAATCGATGGCTTGCTTTTTTATTCAAAATTATTATCATCTTATGGCGAATTACGAGTTGTAATTCCCCAATCTCTTCGTCAAGCCATCCTATTTGAGTTTCATGACTCTCCAATTTCGGGGCACTTTGGCTTTAGGAAAACTTATAAAAAGCTCAAAGATGCCTGTTACTTTCCTAAAATGAGGAAGTTTGTTAATGAATATGTTTCGAGTTGTCGCTTGTGCCAGCAATATAATTATAAAAATGTAAAGCCGGCCGGTAAATTAATTCCTATTAAAGTTGATTTTCCAAATCAAATTCTTGGACTCGACTTAATCGGTCCTTACCCCCTCTCTAAACCAAACAGATTTCGTTATGTGTTAGTTATGGTGGATTATTTTAGTAAATGGGTTGAATTTGTGCCTTTACGTAAAGCTTCGGCACAAGCAGTGGCCACTGCCTTCTTTAATAATTATATTTCTCGTTACGGCGCCCCCCTTCAAATTGTAACGGACCATGGTCCTCAATTTATAAGTAATGTTTTTAAGGCACTTTGCGATACACTCGAAATTAAACATGTCTTCACGGTTCCATATCGGCCGCAAGCTAATCAGGCCGAACGTGTTAATAGAACTCTAATAAACATGATTGCGGCATTCATTGGTAAAAATCATGAAAATTGGGATCAGTTTCTTTATCATTTTGGCTATGCAATTCGTACAGCGGTAAGTGATGCAACCGGAAAAACTCCTCTGAATTGTTTTTGGGCAGAAAGATTCTGACCCCCTTTCAAAAACTGGTATTAGTACAGCAAAACGCATCTCAATTTATTACGCGAAATATTGAAGAATTGCTACCAGAAGTTCAGAGAAATTTGAGCAAAGCTCAAGAGCAGCAAGCTCTATATTATAACTTAAAACGTAGAATTTTAGAAGTAAAAGTGGGAGATAAAATACTCCTCGAATCACATTTTCTTAGCTCTAAAAAAGATTCTAAAGTAGCTAAATTTGGGCCAAAATTCATTGGGCCTCTTTCTGTTTTAAAGATAGAAAATAATAATTTGACAATTGATTTTAACGGCACCCCAACGACCATTAATGTTGATCAGGTCCGAATATTTAAAGAGCGCACTCAATCATATACTGAAACTCTTGATAGTGATAGCATGCCGGGTTCAAACCCACCTGACGAACAGTCCGTCCTTACGCCTAACCTCACTCCCCAGCCTAGTGCTCCTGATTCTTGTACAGCTGATGAACTACCTACTCCTACAACAACCGAACAATCTGTTCAGGGCACTTCCGCTGACCAATCTAGTGTTAGCAGACCCGTCGCACAAAAACGAGCTCGTAGTGGGTCATCAAACCATTCTAATGTGAAATTTCCTAGGCAAACTTGTCGCAAACGCGACTATTCTTTTACTAATGGCTCTTTTATACCGCAGAGTAAAAAGGAACATGGTTGGAACAAGGGTTTCAAACGCCCTCAAGCCCCCTCCTCAAAGTCTTCTGGAACACATCGCCCACAGAAGGTACTAGCAGTTCCAGATTCAGTGCACACCGACTCGTTCCGACCTAAGAGAAAACCAAGGGTTCGAAAAAGACCTCCACCCTCTTCATCAGCTAGCGGACGGCACATGGAAAAATTCCTAGCAGCTCCTGACTCGATCGGCAAAGACGAGTTCTCTTCACACCACCGATTTAATACTCGGCGTCAAGCCAGACTCCGACAACAGGCTCAGCCATATGAATCACCTGCCGAGCAAGCCTTTGTACAAGCCTTTTGGGATAGCCCTAGACCCCGGTCTGAAAGCCTCCAACCCTGTGGCCTAGCTGACGAGTACATCGAGAACATTCACCAAGACCTCTGACCTTGCTGAAGTTACAGCTGCAAATTCACATCAGGTGATACCGTTCTCTATTTTTTTTTTCTCTATTACAAGTGCATTTCTGTCAGAGCTGTACGAAATGTTCGACGTACCTTGAAGCCTTTTTGGGACTTTATATTTTAAGAACTCTTACGAAAGTTATGGACTTTCCCAAACTAAAAATACAAAATTTAACTTAGCCATGAACTTTCAAATCAAAATTAATGTTTTGCTTGAATGTCAACATTTTTGTTCTCTCTTAAATATCTATTTTATGTATGTATTAAGTCTTTTACCTTGTAGCCATCTCCTGCAGAAAGCTGGTAATATAAACTGTTTTTTGGCCCCTTTGTAAATTTCCCCCCCTTTTTCTCTTGTATTTTTATAAATGATGTATTTATAAACTGCATATTTGTATTTGTAAAATTTTTTGAATATTTGTCTAAAAGTTTATCTGTATGTACTTTTAGAGGGGGTAAAATGTTTTTTTTTTAGCTATAAGCATAAAAGTCGTGTTTAACTATATAACATTAAAAAGACTAACTACTCAGTTTTTTCCGCTTATGCTTTAGCTAAGGAGGGAGAAATATTTCTGTATGTAACCTATCTATTATGTTAATAGAGACGAACATGTCTCAGTTTCTTCTAGAGATGAATTGTCACTTTTTTTACTATGCATACTGTAAAAGTTTTTCCCATTTCAGACACTCTGATGGACTATTCTCTTAATCTGATGTTAACTCTTTTTATCTAAAGTGAAAGATCTTAATTTGATGTCAAAGTTCTTTTTTCCTGCTTATAGACAGCCTGTGGATTCTGACGTCTGCTCTAGTGCGAAGAAAGTTCAGCCTATTCTTGGTTTACTCATCTACCTTGCAGACGTAGAGCTCCGGATACCAGTCCAGCCAGTCAACTCATATTAATAAAGACTTTATCATTTTTTTCTCTTTTTATTTTAAAGACACTTACTCTTGTGTTATAACACACTTTAAATGTCGCATTTTGTCACGAGCGACTTACATTGTAAAGCCAAGATCAAGTTGAATTTAATATATTGCCTTCCTGGCCTAACAGGGAGACGTTTGTTAATCCTACTGTAAGCCTGGTTTTAGCTCAGTCAGTCCCGGAGTTTCTCGGGGTAAACGAACGCCTTTTATTTAAAATTTAAATTTTTTGCGTCCCCGAGTTTTCCGCTCAGGGACTTAACAAATTTTTAAGTTTTTCTCACCCAGTTAAAATTTAAGTGACGGCTGCACTCACACTTCAGAGATTTGAAATAGTTAGAGAGGGAATGAAGCTATTTAAATTTAATCGATCAAACCCGTTGGGGATTTTCCCGACTAAATTTTTTTTCTAGGAGGGGGACTGTGAGGTTCAGACGTTAGAACGTCACCACAGTTGTTTCAATTAAGCTGGATCCAGCAAAGTAGGAAGTGAGGACGGTTAAAATCACTCCGTCGCCAGTGACTCGGTGCACAGATTATTATACAGATAGGACACTCCCGTACATTCTTCGGTACCCAAAATTTGACTGCAGCGACCCTATTGTCAACGGCTGTAAGTTTCTCGAGATTTCCGGTTTACGCAATCGCTTATCTTATTTTTATTGTATCTATGTTCATTGTAATATTAGTGCAACGTTAAACCCAACATCCAACCAACTAACCATTGTATCGATGTTTACATTTGGCAACTTTGTTATTGTTTACGAAATTGATTGTCGAAAGCAATTTATTTTTAGAAGCAAGTACTAAATATTAAGCAAATAAATTTCGAAAATATATATAAACCAGAAATATTTTTTTTCATTTTAAAGCATTTTGTATTATTTAAACCAAACAAAGTTAAATATTTAAGATTTTATTCCATACTGCTATTTCAGCATTACAGTTTCTTATATTAATTTGTATACTTGAACACGAATGTGTTTGGCAAAATTTATTTTCAAACATAATAAAAATTAGTTTTATTTTTTAGAAAATAGCTGTAATGTTATGATTTTGTGAATTTAAAAGTAGTAGAAATAGTGAAGCAAAGAAAACTGCACATATGTTTTCATTTGGCAACTTTATTATTCTTTACAAAGTTGATTGTTAAAAGCAATTTATTTTAAGAAGCAAGTGCTAAATATTAAGAAAATAAACTTTGAATATACATAAAATAAAAACATTTTTTCATTTTAAGGCATTTTGTATTATTTAAAACAAGCAACGTTAAATATTTAATGATTTCATACTGCTATTTCAGAATTACAGTTTGTAATTTTAATTTGTACTTGAATATGAATATGTTTCACAAAGCATATTTTTAAACATTATAAAAAATATTTTTTACTTCTTAGAAGAATAGCTGTGAATGTTTTGAGGATAATTTTGTGAATTCAAAAACAATAGAAAGTGAAGAAAAAGAAAACTTCCCATACTAACACTAACCTGCTACTAACTTCTCGCGAAATAGAAAAACAATTTTCGATCAAAGATGCTATTCATGTAGACTTAACACATGTAGTTCCCTAGTGTTGACACTAGTGGTGCTACTATATTTCCGGTTCGCGTTTTAGCTTCACTGTCCTATCTGTATGATAATCTGTGACTCGGTGACGGTTGAGGTCGAGCTAGTTTTGTGTCGGCAGGGTGCTGCATTAAAAGACTTAGATTTTGAATATTAGTTAAATCAGAAGTGATTTTTAAAAGTACGGATTGAAATGTAGTGAAAGGAGGGTGTAGGAAGAAGTATAAAAATAGAGATGGTTTTAGTAGATAGTGAGGATGTTGGAGGATCGTATAGTGGTTGATGGAGGATATTATAGCGAGTGTGCTGATTCTTATTTTGGTGAATATCGAAAGTGGAGTAGAGGAGATTTAGTTGTGTGAAGTTAAGTAGTGTTGAGTGTTGGTGAGTGTCTACTAGTTTTCGGAAGTTCAAGCTGGGATAGAAGGGAATCCTCTGTCCCATAGTGAAGCCGTAGTTGGAGTACGAGTGTGACCGTCTCTACACCTTTCGACTATCTGCTGGGGTGAGATATTTAAAGTTATCTACTTAATTTGTTGATTCATATATTTTGATTAAGTAAAACGCTGGCTGAGCTATATAAATTTACCAGGCCGCCCTCCCATTAATCTGCTCAAATAAACTTTAGTTATTGTTATTTAAAGTCTTGTGTTCTCTTAGTAATCTAAGTATTTAAGTTAAGATGGAGTTTGCAGGAGCGCAAACTCCACACTGTTATGAATAATTCTTTCTTAATTTTACAATAATTCATTAAAAATTATTCTCATTTATACGAAACTTTGTCCTATACGGGCACATTAAAAATTATGAAAAGTGGTTTCATTTTTATTTACTTTTCTGAATTCAATAGTAAAACGTCTCAGATTCGTAAAGATTTTCTATTTCTGGTTTTCGATGGATTTACACGTTTTGAATGGGACAAACACGATCTGATTAGTTTTAGAAAATGTCAATATATGTGTGTGTGTGTGTGTGAGAGAGAGAGAGACAAGATATTGTAATATCTTTATCTCGGGAACTAATGAACGGAAAAATTTCATAAAAGTTTAAATTGCTTCTTGATTTATAAATGCCCTTCAACTTTTGGTGATTATCGCCAACAGGTGGAGGTGCCATAACGTTATATGATACCATAACGTTATAATACCATAAAGTTTTATGATAATTATTAATATGGCAGTATAGGAGAAAATTTTGTACAAATGAGCACAATTACGATTATTTTTAACGAATCATCGTGAAACAAAAAGAAATACTTATAGGTGGGTTGGGTTCTGAGGACTGCACTAGGGTCCTAGGCCTGAGTGGAATTTTATTTTCTTCCCCCCCCCCCCAAAAAAAAAAAAAAAAAAAAAAAAAAAAAAACACTGACATTCACAATTGAATATTGCAATTGTAAATTTTTTATTAGTCTAGAATAACACTTTGAAAAATCTTAGCTCCCCCCAAAAGTCAAGTTCTGGATCCGCCACTGGTCTGTAGATATCAACACTATTCCAAAATTTAACAAGTAGTCCTTCCAAGGAAGCTAATGGAAGCTAAAAGTCACTCAAAATTGCTTTGAGTGCGAATTGCTGGTTTGATGATGCACTCATGTCTAGTTTTTTTTCATTTAATGAAGAGCTGCACTATTATTTTCACCTGAAACAACTTTTGCGATATTTTGTAGTTGATAATGCTTACTTACAAAGCGTTTTATTAATTAAATTAAATATTATCTGAATTTAATAAGGTTAAATTTTAGATGTTTCAAACCAAAACCTTCTAAAAAAAAGCAATGCTATTTTTTTTATTTTTTAAATATTTATGATCAGCAATGCGTCTAAAAGCCATTTTAAAAATTAGTTTAGTAATTTTTAAAATAAATTAAGTAGTGAACGTTAAAGGGTTAAGCATATATATATATATATATATATATATATATATAAAGTAAAAAATATGTCAAAGACAGAATTTAGTTTAGTATGGAGGACTATTAATTTCAGTTTGTAAAATTTTTATTTTTAATTTTTACTTTATTTTTTTATCTCATATTTTGACCATAAAACTGGGTGTATTTGTTAAATGACTGAAATGAATTAAAAGTAAGTGTCGTCACCTAAATTTCATACTTTAGCTAATTTAAAAAAATTGAATTATTGTGTCGAAAAACTGGGTTCAGAAAAATCGTCCCTTTCATTTGGTACTGAATTCGTAACGATAGGATTGATATTTTTAATTTATTCTGGTGTTACACAAAACTGGTCTACAAAAACTGGCGATGATTTTACCCAAATTGAAACTAATAGTCCTCCTTGTCTTAATACATTTCGTAGTAATATATGGAAGTATCATTGCATATTTTGAGTGAATATAATAATAATTCATAATGAAATTGTTAGTTAAGACTAAAGTTTTGTTTTCTATAATCAAAATGTTATAACAATGTGTTTTTCAAAGAACATCAATTTACTTTCAAAATATTTTTATGAACTATATTTTGTTAAACTAAATTTTTATGTAATAAACTATATAAATGTAGGTTTTTGACATGATGATTTAAACCATGGTTAAAACCAACAAAAACTGTCACGTGTTAAAAACCCGCCAAACCCAATTTAAACTTAAATAAATTTGGGATATATTATAATAATCTTTGATTTTTTCTTAAAAAAAAAAAAAAAATGCTTTTTATATTACTAAATTAAAAACTTAAGTTTTATTACTATCAAACAGTATAAAGTATATTTATTGGTATTATCAGCTTTAAAAATGGGATGTATCAGTATCGGCATTTTAAAATTTAGGGGAAAAAAATGAGCCCCCAGAAATCTGCACGGCCTGAGGACGGATAGATATCTGCATGCTTTAAAGTGGTGGCTCGTGGGTCAAATTTAACCTTAAAGAATTAACTTGTAGGCCTTCTATTAGTTTTATGAATATTAATCTTATCTCCTCTTTTTTTCTTTTTAATTCATTGCAGTTATTCAGACATTAGTCCCCGTTAAATCAAAGCCATACATCTTGAGCATATAAACATGTATTCATTTGTAAACTAAATTAATTGTGTACTCTTTAAATGTTTTTTATGTATTCCTTTTCTTTTTAATTTTAAATTAAATATATTAAGGCTGATTCCTTCGTTCATTATATAGCATAAATGTCTGGAATTTTTGTACGAAGAATCATTAAGACTTGTTGTAAAAACTCATTCAGTAATAGTCAATCATTAAAAATGTCAAAGTGCTTAAGGCAGTTAATGATACTAGTTATAAAAAAGCTTCCTTTATTTTATTTATTTTTAATAGCACTTCCATAAGCTTAAATAAATTAAAATAAAACATTAAATTATGAATATATAAATTCAAAATTATAAATAATACAATCTAAATAAATTTTAGCTACATAATCAAATATTACATGTAAATATTTCTTTTTAATTTTATTTTTAATGCTTCTTTATATAGGTTTTCTTTTGCTATCTTCTTACCATGCTTGGCTTCCTGTTTCAAAGCTACGAGAATGATGGCTTGAATTTCAAATATTTTAATGTAAGTACTAAAGATTTTTTTTTCTTTAGTGTCATTCAAGTTTTAATCTACCTTTTAATCATATTACTTGTTTATTTTCATATTTCCCCTGCTTTTTAATTTTTTTAATAGTAGATAAACTTGAATTTTTTTCCCTTATAAAATATGATTCTCTATTATGTACAGTGATTGTGAAATATGGTTGCCATTGGCGACCTACATATTTTATTGTTTTATGAAAACTTGAACTATTTTATGAAACTGTTTTATGAAAATTTGACCGACGTGAAGGACAATGTGCAGCAGAACCGATTATTAGTGATCAGTTGCAGTCAGCTGTTGATCGTCACTGTTCATCGGATACACAAAAATAAATGATGGAGCCCCCAATTAAAATTTGTATTTTGATGTATTGTGCTCCCAGCAGAATTGTTTTTTTTTTTTTTTTTTTTTTTTTTTTTTCTGAATCTTTGAGCTCATCCTTTGAATTGTGTATATACAAATTTTCACCTCAGTCTGCATATTAGTTATAGCTACAGAGTATTGTAATTGGGCCAAGTTGAATTACAATCACCCGGTATGTAAACTAAAAAGTAGTGATCTTTAATCTGCAAAAGACTTGGTCCAAAATGTTGCAGATTTCACAAAGTCGACTATTCCAGAATGAGGCTTCAAGGAACGCAACCCAACACAACACCTGCTACATTGTCAATAGCTAGCAATTTAACATATTTCAAAAGGTGTGCTAATTACAATCATGTAAAAATTAGTCTTGTTACTTTTCCTTGAGAAAAAATCAGGCACGCACTTGCTTTTCGGGTATCGCTTACCTGTGGAAGCAAGTTTAGAAATAAGCGGTCATTTGGTGTATTTTGCGATCAGATTTTTATTTCGATGCCTAGAATTCTAATCTTAAGTTCCATATTTGTCGCCTGTTTTTATTTATTTATTTTCCCCTTATCCTGTGTAATAACTTTTCCGATCCTATCAGACAGTTCCATGTAAACAAGTCTATTTCATCACATTCCTCAATCCTGTTACTGGGTCATAGATGATTGGCTCTTAAAATAAAGTTCACAAAGACTTTTCAAAGCTATGATCTCTTGACAATTAGCTTGGCTGAGATTTCTAAATGAAACTGAATCTTTTGTCTCCAAACTATCAGTGTCGGATTTCAAAAAAAAAAAAAAAAAAAAAAAAACACCACTGACATTCACAATTGAATATTACAATTGTAAATTTTTTATTGGTCTAGAATAACACTTTGAAAAATCTTAGCCCCCCCTCCCCCCCCAAAAAAAAGTCAAGTTCTGGATCCGCCACTGCGAACTATATGTGAATATATGAAAAGTTCTACAGTTTTTGTTAATTCTACCATTGAATACTTCCGACGGTAAAAGTGGGTTCACTCAGTTGAACCTAATAAAAGCTGATGTAAGAAATCGTATCAGTTAACAATTTGTTGATGATCAACAAATCAAACTGAGCTGATTCTTAATTGAAAGATTGCTGTCTAGAAGATGGTATTAAATTATGATGGTGAATGATGTAGCTTCTCGAGGGAAAATGGATTTGTGATTTTGAAATATGTAAATATTGTCAGTGTAATTATAGTTTTTACGTAATCACTGTTTTTTTTTTTTTTCTCTTTTGCACATATTATTAAAAAAATATATATATTTTAATATGTATGTTTAATACTGTCAATCTTTTTACATTTTTTACATAAATATTTTTTATGCAATCTTGCATATTGCATATGTTATTTACAAAATGATGCCTTTATATGTAATAAAAAAATATCATTTTAACATGTATTCATTGAAAAAGATTGAAAAAATCTAATGTCCAAATTTTATCTACTAAATATTTTTGCAATTATTTTTTAAATATATAGTTTTGAATGCATGTTTACGAAAATTTATGACCAAGTTCCAGGTTCCAGTTATTGCTATACATGTTTTCTAAAATTTACAAATAAATATTTATAAATTTTACTACTATAAATGTTTAAAATAAAAAAAATTAAGTCCAATAATTTCATGAAAGTCTGTTGAGCTTAACTGAATAACAACGCACACACACACACACACACACACACACAAATTGTAATATTCTGGATTGTATTATTATTATTATTTATTTTTATTATTATTATTATTATTATTATTATTTTTTTTTGTAGTAAAATGTATAAGTTGAGATATGTAAAAATGTCTACCTTTTTAGTCAAAAAAGCATTTAAAAACTATATATATAAATTTTTCAGCATGTATAAGCAGTACCTGGGCATGGAATTTTAAGAAATTATCACAAAATTTTACTTATAGTTAAAAATATCTCATCTAAATCCCCCAGTTTTTTTTTTTTTTTTTTTTCAATGTTTTCTAACTCAGCTGTGTTTTACTCATATGGATAAATTTTTAGAATAAAATATCGTTTGACTGAGCGGAGTAATTTTATTAAAGCGAGAAACATATTTTTTTGCCCAAATACTTTTTCCTGTCAGTCTGTTTTATCGCCTGCTATAGATCATTTTATAGTAATAACAAACTTTATTTTCTGTGAGGGGGGGGGGATCATCAAAGGGGGTATGAAAAGTTTAAAGTATCCTGGGCAAAAAAATTTGCTAGTCGGACCCTGTTTTTAAGTGTACCATAATAATCAAACCTCTTAAACATAGTAACAAAGAAATTGACTAAACAATTATTTACATATGCTAAACTGTTAAAAAAAAATGAAAAAAATGTGTTTTCTAAAATAGTTTTTTTTTTTTTTTTTTTTTTTTTTAAAGAGTTGTTAGTGGGTAAAGTTTGGACAAAGATATTCACAATATCAAGTCTTGTTTTACACATGATTGATGATGAAGTGTTGAATTCGAGCACTGATGGTAGCAAAGATGATGTAGCGCCTTCCTCAAAGTGTGCTTAGAGACATCCTATAATATATTTACTTTTTATCATTTGTACGTGTTGATACAAAACTCTATGTAAATAAAAAAGGAATTTTTATTGTCCATATTCTATTTGTAATATTTTTCTGTTTTGTTCATATTTTGAAATAAATGCATGCATTAGTACTTTCAAACTTGCGTTTGTGTATTTTGTATAAATTTTAATTTTGACTTTCAGTACTTTATTTTAAAGAAAATGTAAAATTATCTATTTGTGTGCCTATTTTAAATGTTTGTGTTATCCGTTTCTGCTTTTTCAGGCATTACCAATCTCATTTGTACCCAAATGTTGCCTGGCTTCCTTATAATTTGCTGATGCCCTGCTTTGTTTTAACCATGGATTTTAAATTGAGATTAAATATTTTTAAAAGCATTTCAAATAATTAGGGGGAAAAACTCAAAATACATTTTTAAAAATCCAAAATACTTAAAAAAAAAATAATCAATTTTATGACAATTATTATTATTATTTTTTTTTTTTTTTTTTTTTTTTTTGCGAGTGTAATCTGAGTCGAAATTTCAGGCCCTGATTTAAATCTAGTTTTTTGTTTTAAAGAACAGATAAATAGAATATTGAAAGCATAAATTATTTAATTAAAAAAAAAAAAAAATTATAACTTAATCAAAAGATTTTATAAATTTTTATTTTGATTCAAATGGATAACTAAGCTGTTTCATTTAACAGATTTTCTTTATTTAATTCTTAATTTCCATTTACTGTTATACATTTTAATTTATAGCTTGCATTCAAAATAGACTAAACATACATACAGTATATATGTGTATTTCTGATAGATTGGAGTGGAAGGGGGAAACTTGTGTGAAAAATACCAGACCCGTTAATCGAACCTGGGCCTTCTGCTTAACGTGCAGATGCTCTAAACATTGAGTTACCCTGGCTGATAACGAGCTCGGCATTTCTCATATAATATACGTTGGCAAGGTCACCGAGTCTGCAAAAATGCAGCTATTTCAAGTGTCAAATTGATCATGGCACAAATCCAATTGGCCACAGAATTTTAGATATTTCATACATCAACCTTGAAAATTCATTTCTGATAGATTGAAGGGGAAGGCTGATTATTTATACTATCTGAGTGAAAAATACCCGAGCCGGAAACTGAACCCAGGCCTTCTGCTTTTTTGGTGATATACATTAATTTATTTAAGCAGAAGGCTAGGTTCTATTACCTTACCGGCTCTGGTATTTTTGACATAATTCGTATAAAAAATCAGCCTTTCATTCCAATCTACTAGAAATGAATTTTCAAGGTTGATCAAATTTCTAAATAAAAATGTATGTTATCTATGAAATAGCTTTGAAATGTTCATAAAATTTTGTTTTATTCAGAATCACTCTGCTATTGTGTATAAATAACAAATAATGAGGAATTAAGAAGACATCAAAAGGTATTGATACAGCAAAATCTAACTTCAGTTTTTTTTTTTTTTTTTTTTCATGATTACAATGCTAATGTATATTCTAGAAGCAAAATGTGGCTCATTAAAGGACCACTTCACTCACCGTCGCCATATAAGCCGAAGCTAATATTATTCTATGGGAAATTTTCTTTATAACTAATTAGCAAATACATATTTTAAAATTCTGTTTTCACATTCAGAAAATTCCGAACTGTTAAATTGATGCTCCTTTTTTAAAAACATATTTTTTTCATTTTTACTATTTTATTTCGAAGTTGTAAAATATGAATTTTTAATATGTGAAATTTTTCATTTTGCAATTTCAAAATAAAACATTAAAAATGAAAAAAATTTGTTTTTAAAAAAGGAGTGTCAATTTAACAGTTGGGAATTTTCTGAATGTAAAAACAGAATTTAAAAGTATATATTAGTTAATTAGTAACGAAAATTTCCCATAGAATAACATTGCCTCGGGCTTCCGACAAGGGTAAGTGAAGAGGGTCGTTAAGGTTGCACATCATATTCCCTGTTTCTTCCTTCCTATGTTATCCTATGGGATTTTTGTTGCTTAGTTTTATAACCATCTGTCTTTGAAAAATGAAGTTTTTTGAAAGTTATTCTTTGAACTTTTTTTTTTTTTTTTCAGCTTAATGAGCTAAAAAAAATTAAATCAATTGATTAAAAATAATGCTCATTGATTATGTTCAAAGAGTAATATTTGTTAGTTATAGAATATTACTCAATTCAATAATTATTGAATATTAAACAGAATACGAAAAGCTTCATTTTTGAATGAGAAATCTTCATCAAACTAAGCAACAAAAGTTCCATTGAATAATATGTAGAAGAATGGTTGAAACTGACTGACATACAGCCATTAATTCTGATGTTCTGAAATGTTAGGGAAAAAAGAAAAAATCATTTCTCTTAATATATATTCAGATTTTCCAATATTGATGTACTTGTTTTTGGTGATATACAGTCGGTAGCAAAAGTATCCGAGCATTAGCCAATAATTCCGATATTGAAAAAGTACACTTAATACTGTTTTGTTAAGTAAATCCTTGTCGGGTCATGTTTTTTGACTGACTAAGAACGTAACTCGACATTGGTTTATTTAAAAATGCAGTATGAAGTGTATTTGTTTTGTACAGGGATTATTGCTAGTGCTCGGATACTTTTGCTGCCGACTGTTTATCACCAAAAAATATACATCAATACTGGGAAACAATATTCACGAATCTAAGAAATTGATATTGAAAAGTATCAAAAAATGTTATTTAGAAATATTTGAAAAAAATATTTTAGAATATCATGAAGTAATATTCAAAGACCTCAAAAATAAATATAGCTGAATATCTAAAAATATTATTCAGAAATATTAGAAAAAAATATTTCTAAATATCTCGAAGCAATATTTGAAAATCTCAAAAAATTATTTAGCCAAATATTTAAAAATGTTATTCAGAAATATTAGAAAAAGATATTGAGAAATATCTTGAAACAATATTCAAAAATCGATAAAATAGATATTGCTAAATATTTAAAAATATTATTCAGGAATAACAAAATATAATATCAGGCAATATCTGAAAATGTTATTTAATAATGTCAAAATATAATATTTACAGATGTGTGTAAATATTGGCCAACATTAATAAATGTCAAAAAATAATATTCCTGGATATCTTTTAGGGGGGATTCATTTTACGTTGGCCAATATCAAATTTTTATATTGGCCGATATTTTTGTGCTACCTGGGAAAAGGGGAGGAGTGAGAGTTACAATTTTCAATTCCATATGATTTTGGATTTTGGTGCAGAATTTTAAAGTTACAAAAATCAGGCTCGCACGATTTAGAGAGCGAATTACAAAAATCAGTCTCAAACCGTTTGTAGGATGTTTATTTGGGTTACAAAAATCCGGTTGAATCGATTAAAAGGATAAGTACGCTGTAATTTAAAAATCGCAAATCTTAGAAATTCAAAACTGATAATTTTTAAAAAGCTATTTCTTATTCTTTAATATTAGACTGTTTTTTGTTTAACATTAGACTCTAATTTTAAGATATAAGCAATCGAATAATATTGCGTTGTGGAACTTTGCAACGTAATATCTTAAAATGTAATATCTTGATAGTGTCCTCACAAAAAATGAACAACTTTTAGAGCTCTTCTAAAAAAGTATAACATCTATGCAGTACTAACTTAAAAAAAAAATTCATTAATTTTTACTAAAAACTGTCTGACTTGCATTACTAAAGTAGTTAAATCTAGACCAATGAAAAATAGTAGTGGTCCGCCCGGATGTGTTCCACGGACAAACTCATTGCTTTATTTATATAGATTTATACATAATAATTCTAACCAAGTTTTTCTGATCCTGACGATCACTTAAATTTCGGATTTGTGATCGATTGCGAGCGAGCAAGCGTTTCAGTCTGTGTGTAACACTACATTTTCTCTTTTCTTCCTCCTAAAATAGGGTGACCAGCTGTCCTCATTTTCTGAGGACAGTCCTCGTTTTTCAAGTACTCTCCTCAGTTGCTTTCAGAAGTTCTCATATTCTCATTTTCGGAAGTTTGTTCTCATTTTTCAGTTATTTCCTTCTTTACTTAAAATTTCAACATTAGAGATGCTGCTGAACTTATTAATTTGCAATACTGATTCTACAACTCAACACAACATAAAAAAAATCACGATTTCTTAATTAATTACATTTATTTTTAAATCATCTCCAACGCTATTACATCCCTCGTGGAGGATCAAGATTGTGATGGCATGTCTCCGGACCACCTCTTAGGGTGAGTCTCAGATCGACACCCATTGCCCAGCATCAGTGCAACGTAAACACCCATCCAATCCAACTCTATTACACAGAATATATTCTTATATTGGGAGATTTTAGTCTTTTCAGCATTATACTTCAAAATATAAAGTTTGAAAAAAAGAAAAAAACAACCGAATTTGCATTAAAGTAAAAAAAAAAAAAAAAAAAGTATTTAAAATTTAACATGAAGCTCGAAGTTATTTTATTACTAATTGCATTTTTTAGCAAGATTGAAAACTGACTAATCAGGGATAGGAGCTAAACACAGATTACCTTGTTAACATCTCATGATATTTTGCTTTCAAGTGAGTAAATAATGCTACTCGAAGGTCATCATAATAACTCAGTTTGTAGATCAATTCTTATTCCTAGCCTAGCCAGTTTTTGACATTCTTCAGATTGCCTTTTCCTTTTAAAATGTTATTTAATGGATCGCTTCAATTTGAAATAGTTATGACTTCGTTTATACTAAAAATTTGGTCTATACAACAATAACAATTGTATTAAAACAGTTTATAAAAGTATTAATAGAAGCAGATATAAAATAATTTAGTACTTTCGTGTCAAACACATGTCAGAAGTTAATATTAACAGTATAGCTTGCCAATATATTATAGGAAGAGAAGTATAATGTGTACGAGTTTATGATAATGTTTATTATAAATTTAATAATGCTTATATAAATATTTTTTTCATAATGTTTACCGTATAAGTTCAAAAATAGTATAAATTTATCATAGTGACAATTATATGTCTGCAAGTTGGGAATATAAGATAATTTTGCGCTATATTTTATAAAATTTTATGTCCTGATTTTTCTCATGGAAGTGAGGACATTGCATAATTTGCCCTCATTTTGCATAAAAAAAATCTCGTCGCCCTATCCTAAAACTCTTTGATTTATGCAAGTGAATAGAATCAAACATTTCGAATGACACAACTCAACATTCCGAAAAAACGATTCCAAAACATCGGAATTTGTCCAGCGTATGTGACGCTTTTGTCCAGGACCCATGCTAATGGCTTTTTCTTGTGTGAGAGTTAGAAGAAGTCTATTTAATAGATCTTTTTAAAAGAAGCTATTTAGAACACATACACACTATATAGCTTTTCTGCTATGCGAAAACGTACATATATAGTTAGCAGTTACTTCTGAAAAATTTATACTTCTCACAAATATTATGATTTTTTTTATATATTACTGCACATATGTCTATTTAGATTACTCTTTCGAAAAAATTCATTGGAGAATATTACACATACATATGGTTGTACTTTTCGATTTAGGTTGTTCTGTTTAGAAAATCTATTAGAATGTATTTCACACACATATGACTATTCCTTTGTGTGAATATGCAGATGTTTATTTAGATTATTCTTTAGGGAAAAGCCTTTGGAACATATATCGCACACTTATGGCTTTTCCTTTGTGTGAGTGGGAAGTTGTCTATTTTAACTACTAATTCTAGAAAAGCATTTCAAACATATTTCACACATGTATAGCTTTTCTTTTGTGTGAGTACATTTAGATCACTTTTCAAGATAATTCTTTAGTACAGATTTCGCACACATATGGCTTTTCCTTCGTGTGAGTTAAAGGATGTCTATTTAAATTACTCATTTTCGAAAAGCATTTCGAACATATTTCACACACATGGCTTTTTCATCATGTGAATGCAAAGATGTTTCTTAAGATGAATCTTTTGAGAATGTCCTTTGGAACATGTTTCACACACATATGGCTTTTCCTTTGTGTGAATGCGAAGATGTCTTTTCAAATAACCCTGTACAGAAAAGCCTTTCAGACATATTTCACACACAAATAATTTTTCCTTCGTGTGCGTGCAAAGATGCGTTTTTAAACTACTCGTTTGAGAAAAGCTTTTTGAACATACTTCACACTCGTATGGTCTTTCCTTCGTGTGAATGCGAAGATGTGTTTTTAAATTACCCTGTACAGAAAAGCCTTTCGAACATATTTCACACACAAATAATTTTTCCTTAGTGTGCGTGCGAAGATGCGTTTTTAAACTACTTGTTTGAGAAAAGCTTTTTAAACATATTTCACACTCGTATGGTTTTTCTTTCGTGTGAATGCGAAGATGTTCCTTCAGATGACTCATTCGAGAGAAGCCTTTTGAACATATTTCACACACAAATAATTTTTCCTTCGTGTGAATGCGAAGATGTTGATTTAAATTACTGAGATAAGAAAAACATTTCAAACATTCTTCACACACATATGGCTTTTCCTTCGTGTGAATGCGAAGATGTAACTTTAAACTTCTTATAAAAGAAAAGCCTCTTGAACATATTTCGCACACATATGGCTTTTCCTTCGTGTGAGTGCGAAGATGTCTTTTTAAACTACTCGTTTGAGAAAAGCGTTTTGAACATATTTCACACTCATATGGCTTTTCCTTTGTGTGAGTGCGAAGATGACTTTTTAAACTACTCGTTTGAGGAAAGACTTTCGAACATATTTCGCATACATATTACTTTTCCATTGCGTCAATAAAAGTATGGCTATTTTTAGATCACTCTTTTGGGAAAATTCTTTGGAAGCTATTTCGAACATACATGGCTTTTACTGATTCTAAATGTGTAGGTCTCTTATTTAGATTTCTGTTCTGAGAAAAGCTTTTAGAACATTTTATTATATATAAATGAGTAGATATCTGTCAGCAGTTATTTTTACTCACGGATTAGGAGAATCTCTTAATCCGTATTTTTACTAAATCACTAAAAATATGCTTTACAAGTGCGTGACTTCACATCTATCCAAAAAAAAATATTTATCGTAAAAATATTTTACAACACATAACGTTTTTTTTTTTTTTTTTTTTTTTTTTTTTGGGGGGGGGGGTTGATTTTTTGTAAATCTTTCACAATATATTTCCCACACTTTTTTTACAATTTATAAGAAATATCTATTTAGATTGTGCTTTTAGGAAAATTATTTTAAATTATCACCTATCTGCTGTATACATTCATAAATGAGTAATTAGAGAGATCTAAGGTCTTTTCTCTATGTGACATGGAATTTAACCACAGGATACTATTTTGATAGAGCAATAGCACCATCGAGCAGATATACTAGTAGAGGGCGAATCCCTATTCTTTTCTACGGAAGAAAACGTGTCCAACATGTTATTTCGTTGAGCTAACTTTTTCCGCTACTTATCGCTTTCTTGGCAATAGTTTTTTTCCCATAAAAAACATTTTTTTAGGTTTTAAATACCAAAGATTATTTACATCATTAGATATTATTTGACAAATATATTATAAGAGTTATGTATTTATTATTATTATTTCTAGCGTCTCTTTGTAGCGGCAGACCTCTACGGAGCTAAGTGAGTTTGGCGAGAATTCACGCTTGGCGCCCACTGTGGCTTGACGCTATGCGCTTACGCACTACGAGGAAAGATAACAAACCACGCGGTCACAATACCTCTATGATTCGGCTTTCGGCTAACACAATACCATGAAGGTAGAAAGGAGGAGGGATAACGCAGTGTACCGAAATTGATCCCGATTGCATATCTTACGCGTCTCCCTAGAGTGGTGTCGCCATCTGTTGATAGTTAAATAAACTGTCGTAAACATAAACTGCTATTAAAAGCAGTGAGGGAATTATTTTTATTCAATAGCCACCACTAAATCTTAATTGTAATAATTGGTTAATAATATTTCATGTTTTTCTCATTTATCTCAAACAGAAAAAATATTTATTTTTTCCAAAGTAATTATATTTCATTTTTTCTTTTCTTTTAATTTTCTAAGAATATAATTTTAGATTATTTAGATCATTTCTTAACAATTTTGCATTTATAAATGTTTCCGTACGTTATTATTCCAGTGAAGAATTTTATTCTTTAAGATTGTAAGATTTTCAAATGAATTAATTAAAACTAAAAGCCTGAGAAATGCATAAAACATATTAAATCTGTAAATTTATAGGGATAAAGAAAAATTTATTTTACAAAATAATCACAACATTTAGAATATAGATTTCTTTTCTTTCTTTTTTCCTTCTAGTTATGTTTTATTTGGAACGAACTTTTTAAAATAATAAATGGGTAGTGTTGTGTAAGGTTTATGGTCGATTAACTCTCGAGGGCGCTAGGCCTGAACTGGGTCACCGGGGGGATTTTTTCTAAGAGGGTCTTTGTCTGTTCTTGAGCAAATTTAGAGAAAACCACGGAAAAATCCTAACGGCTCGTGCAACGAATATAACATGGATTTAAACCCAGCACTTCCAGTTTACAGGCATACCAATCGGCCACACTGATTATAGAGATATTTTTATATATAAAAGAAAATTAACTTCAAAATTTTGTGTAAAATATATATATATATATATATATATATATATATATATATATATATATATATATATGCATAAGAAGCAGCCATTTAAGTAACTATTTTGATAGATTTGTTTTTAATTTATTAATTAAACACCGCAAGTTTTTCAGCTTTTAAAATATTAAAAATGAAATATTAAAATAATAATAATAATAATTAAAGACTTTTTATATTAACTTGATGCGTACTAAAAAACATACTTTAAAATGAAGTATTGGCACCAAAATTTTCTACTTTAGTTACTTTAAATAATCTAATTGTCATATCGAAAAACTGTTTTCACTGCTGGATTCAGAAAAATCACCCCTCTCATTTGGTACCGATTTTATAACGAGCCAAGTACCTTTTGAAAAGACTGATAGGAATTAAAATAAAGTGTTGGCACCTAAACTCCATACTTTAATTAGTTTAAAAAGATCTAATTGTAATGTCGAAAAACTGTTTGCAACCCTGGATTCAGAAAAAAATTCGCCCCTTTCATTTGACACCGAACTTGTAACGATAGGACATATTTCTAATTTAATTTCCCCTTTTTCCATTTTTAACCCGGATTCGGCAGAAGGTAAGCTAAAAGGACAGAGAAAGTAAGCTAAAAAAAAAAAAAAAAAGTCTTTAATAATAAATAAATAATAAAATAATCAATAAAAGTTTAAAAAAATTCTATATTTCTAAAATACTTATACTGTATTTTGTTCCTTTCTATTTCTAATTTTCATCGCTTAAAAATTTAATTTAAGATTATTTGCACGAATGGCAGCCACTTCTCATGCATTTTTCCTATTATAAATACCATTAAAATATATAATTTACTATTATAAACTTTTCTTCTCTCTTTCTCCCTTTTTTTTTCTTCATTCATTCATTCATTCTTTTTTTCTTTTTCTTTTCTTTTTTGAGAAATTATTTCTTTTATAATATAAGAATTTTAAATCCATAAAATATAGGGAATTGATAGTAAAGATATTAAGACCGATTGACTGCACGAAAGTCCTAGAAGCGTGGGTAAATCTATAAACTCAAAACTTGAGAAATTGATGGTATAAGTGTTATGGTCGATTGTCTATCCGAAGATCCTAGGCCAAATTGGAGTGTTCTTCGTAGAGATCCAAATCCGCATTTACA
This sequence comes from Salticus scenicus, assembly GCA_963930645.1. NCBI lineage: Eukaryota > Metazoa > Arthropoda > Arachnida > Araneae > Salticidae > Salticus > Salticus scenicus. The sequence continues at coordinate 27,581,176 of OZ005662.1, forward strand.
CGAATTCCGGAGAAAATTACAGAAAGCTACGATCAGTTAAACAGACGAGCGAACGCAGCTTGGCATTGAACCCGGCACTCCCCGTCTGGCAACTTCGAGAGCAAAACCTTTGGGTCACTGATGGGACTTAGTGGAAAAATATTTCCTTACAAAATCATCGAAGCGCTTGCTTTCATTTTCATTTTCTTTCTTTCTTTTTTTCATACTAAATGTTTTATGCGGGGGAAAAAAAAAAAAAAAAAAAAAATGAAATCATAAAATGAAGAAGGATTTGTATATAAAGTAAAAATGACTTCAAAATTTTGTATAAAAAGAAATTTGCATTTTTTTAGATGCTAAAACAATTTTTTCCCCTCTGTAATTTGTCCAACTTCAATTCAAAATTTATGTTAAAGCCGATTGACTACACGAGTCAGTGCTGGAATGCCCTTCTTGAAGGACTTTCCAAAAAATCTTAGACCGTATTTACGCAAGTTAGAGAAAACCCTGCAAAACTCTTAATGGCTAAGCCGTCGACCGCGATTTGGAATCGAACTCGGCACTTCTCTTCTCTGGAGAGCAGAAACTCTCGGCGACCTCAGTGGCAAGAAAGAAAAAAAAAATATTTCCTTACAAAATTATAAAAACATTTTATCATTATTATTATTGCCATATTAATTATATTTTCTGAAAAAAAAAAAAAAAAAAAAAAAAAAAAATCGGGAAATGAAGGTTTCATATGTGAAGTAAAAATGACTTCAAAACTCTGTGTAAAACAGTTGAACATTATTTCGACACTAAAACTATTTTTCTAGTCTTTTAAATTTTAATTAAAAGTTTATAACAGTAATTTTTAAAATGTCAACAGTAATTTTTACAATGTGACTTTCATCAAATAATAAAAATACAGCAATTTAGGTCACTATATTAACTTTTTTTTTTTCCCCAATAATTCATAAATGAAAAAATACCCCTTTTTAGCATTTAAAATGTGAAAAATTGTAATAAATAAAAAATTTTGTATAATATAAATTCATAAAGACATTATTATTATTATTCTTTTTTTTCAAACTAATTGTGTTTATATGGAAGAAAAATAAATAAATAAATAAATGAATGCTTCGTATATGGAGCGAAAATGAATTCAGAATTTTATATAGAATTATTTTAGGTGGTTTGGAAATATTGCAACCATTTCTTATAGAACATTTCTGCATGATTTTTTTTTTTTTTTTTTTTTTTTTTTGTAACAAAAATTTTAAATTCATATACTGAAAACCCGTGAAATTGATGGTGAGGTGATGTAGGTATTAAGGCCGATTGACCACACGGATATTCCTTGGTCTTGGTGGCATGGCCTTTTTGAGGGTCTTTCTAAGAACATTTAAGCCGTAAGAACGCGAATTTTGAGGGGGAAAAAACTATGGAGAACTCCTAGAGACTGCTACTTGAAATCGAACCCGGCACTTCTCGTCAGTCGGGGTTTGTCAGCAGAACCTCTCGGCAAAATGGGATGAATAAAAATATTTCCTTACAAAATCATTAGGACATTTACTTTTTTTTCCCTCAAACTAATTGTGCTTATGTGGAAGAGAAAAAGATAATGAAATGAATGCGTAGTACGTGAAGTAAAAATGAGTTTAAAATCTCGTATAAAATAATTTTAGATGATTTGGATAAATTGCAACCATTTCTTATAGACACACTCCTGGTATATATATATATATGTATATATATACATTAAAGATATTTTTCTTTTATAATACAAACATTTTTAATTCATGAACTGAAAACTTGTGAAATTGGTGGTCCAGTGATGTAGCTTTTAAGGCGTTTTGACTATACGTACGTTTTAGGCCAAGGTGGAGTGCCCTACTTGGGGGTCTTCTTCAGAAATTCTAGCCCATATTTAAGGGAATTTCGGAGAAAATCACGAATAACTCGCTACGGCTAAACCGAAAAGCGTGAACCAGGCACTTTTCTTTTGCCAGTTTCGAGAGCAGAACCTCTTGGCCAAGGGATGAAAAAATTTCTTCAAGAAATTATTATTATTATTATTTTCTTCAATGACTTTTACTCTTTCATAATGTAAGATTTTTAAATTTATAGACTGAAAACCTGACAAATACATAAAATATATTAGATGTAATAAATTAATTGGTATTAAAAAAAAAAAAAAAAATCTCTGCAAAATAATTAAGGCATTTACACACAATATATTCATTTATTTATTTTTCATACTACTAATTATGCTTTTACTTGGAACCAAAATTTTTAAATACTGAATGGGTGCAAAGAAGGTTTGGACTACCTGAACGTCAGAAATACTGGATTACGAATCGAAGTTCCTAGGTCTGGGTGAAATGTCTGGTGTGTGTGTCTTTTTAAGGGGCCCAAGTTCATTTTTCAGAAATTTAGGAGAAAACCACAGAAAACTCTCAATTGCTAAGCCAACAATTAAACATGGATTTGTTTAAGTTAAAAGTAAAATTTATTGAAGTTTGAAATAATTATTTTTTATAAAAAATAATAATAAATCCTAAATTATATTTTGTTAAATTTTTTAATTTTCTTTCTTTCTTTTTTATTTAATTATTTTGGATAGTTTAGATTAATAGCAACTACTTCTTATACATTTCTACTTTTAAAAATGCTTCCGTTTATTTATTTATTTATTTGTTTACAATATAAGAATTTTAAACCCATAAGCTTAAAAATCTGAGAAATTGATGGCATAAATGATAAGGCTTATTGATTACATGAGGGTCCTAGACCAAAGTGGAGTGTCTTCGTGGTGTCCTAGTCAGACTTTATGCGAGTTTCGGAGAAAACTATGGAAGATTCCGAACAACAAGTAGAGCAGCGTGACCTGGGATTGAACCTGACACTTCTCGTCTGTCTGAGGTTCAAAGAAAAAAAAATCTTTGTAAATTCACCAAGATATTTATTTATTTAATTTTTTTTTCATACTAATTATGTTTTATCAGGAAGGAAAAAAAAAAAAATGATGAAATGAAGGCATTGTTTGTGAAGCAAAAATTGCATAAAAATTTTGTATAAAATAAATTAACATTATTTTCATTCTGAAACTAATTTGTCTAGCCTCTTCAACTTTAATTCAAAATTTATAACGCTAATTTTTAAGAATATAAAAAAAATTAATAAATGATTAAAAAATAAAACAATTTTAACAATTTTATTTCTTTTTCTTTTTTTTAAATTCATTAATTAAAAACTTAGCTTTAAACAGCTTTTAAAAAGTAAAAAAAAAGATAAGGTAAATAACAATTTTAAATAATTTTTATACTTTCCAAAATACTTTACTACATTTTTTTGTTTCTTTTCCCAATTTAATTTTTTTTAATATAATTATTAATGATTCGGATAAATGATAGCCATATCTTGTACATTCTTACATTTATTTTTACTTTTCACAGAGCTTTATTTTTCGCTTTGGCAGGAGACTATCCAATGTAACATCCAAGGGCAAAGTATCTTCGAGACTATTATACTAAATATGTAATTTAAATGATTTAATGATTTTAAATGATTTTAAATGATTAAATGATTTAAAATTAATAAAATTAACTCTGTCTCCTATGTTTTCAATGCAAATCGAGCCCCTAATTGGCCAGTTTCGCCCTCTAGTGAACGCCTGGTTAACTAAAATCAGAGGATCATTTTTCGCCCGGAACTAGCGGCTTGATATTCCTCCTTCCTCTACCTTCATGCACAATACTGTAGTAGTTCACGCGCACAGGAGAAGGAGAAATCTCAAAGTTATTGTCACGTGACAATATCTCGATGATGTTGGGCACGCAAAGGGGTTGCCATTTCGCTCTCTACCTACATTAAAGCTCGATGAATAGCACTACTTAACTAGCGTCTGTGGATGCAATTGGTAGTATTCACCCGAACCAATCAGAATTCAACTTACATTAAAATTTATAACACCATTGTTAATTGGTTACCAGCTCTTATAGCAACTTGTTAGCGAATTGGCGATAAAATGAATGGTTTGCTTTTGCAAAATCTTTTTCACATTCATTCTGTGCATCTCGCCAGCGATTTGTTTACAGTTTACATCATGGAATATTTACGTTACACGTTCCTCCTGACATCTCTTTTGGGCACTTTGTTTACATGAGTCTTGCCTTGAATATGAAGTTACAGGGGAGGAGGGAAAACGAGATTCGCGAGTGAAATGAAATCGACGCCCTCTAGAGTATAAAAGCTGAAACTCGCATAGTACTGTCACGGCCTTACTAGATCCAAAAAATCTCTAATAATAAAGAAGGGAAGGCTTTGAAAGTCGTAACTATCGCCATCTGTTGAAAGAATATTTTCAAAAAGAAAAACTTTGTATTGCAAGGAAACTAACTTGAGGGCGAAACAATGTTTACAGTTGCCAAATAGGGTTGCCTGAAACCGCTCCAGTAAAAGAAACAGCTGGCTAGGAAAGAAGCTTTGGCAAGCTTGGTTGCGGTTTACGTCTCGCGCGCCATTTTCAAAATAGACAGACGCTGCTTCGTTACGTTGTAATTTCAACGTTCAGTCAGAAAGATTATTTTTTGTGTTCTATTTTAAAGCAAGATACCCAAGTAACACGGAATGGTTGGGAAACGGTTGGCCCTACAGTTTCCTTCATCGTTGGCCAACCGTTGGTTTTGGCCGCTGGCCCTCGGTTGAGCTAACCGTTGGGTGACGGTTGGCCCAACGATGGAGCAGTTGGGTCATGGTTGGCAAACAGTTGGGTCATGGTTGGCAAACGGTTGGGTCATGGTTGGCAAACGGTTGGGCCATGGTTGGCAAACGGTTGGGCCGTGGTTGGCAAACGGTTGGGCCATGGTTGGCAAACGGTTGGTGAACTGTTGGCCCACGGTTGGATGACCGTTGGGCCACGGTTGGAAGACCATTGGGCCACGGTTGGCAGACTGTTGGGCTACGGTTAGGCCAGTTTTTCTAACCGTTCTACTGTTGGCCCAACTGTCACCCAACGGTTGGCTCAACCGAGGGCCAGCGGCCAAAACCAACCGTTGGCCAACGAAGTGTGAGAATGTATATAGGGTACCATTTCTCAAGAATTCTCTGTCATTTAGGTTAAACTAAAGGAGTTAGGAACAAAAGCACCAAATAAAAAAATTATATTTTTTAGGCTATTTGGTTTTATTTTTACTCAAATAAAATATATCTTTTAGGGTGAATAAACACATTCTAAATTGAAAAAAGAAATAATATATTGCAATTATAATTAGTTTATTCCCTAATAAATTAATTATAATTGCAACATATTAATTAATTCTTTTTTCAATTTAGAATGTGTTTATTCACCCTAAAAGATATATTTTATTTGAGTAAAAATAAAACCAAATAGCCTAACAAATATAATTTTGTTATTTGGTGCTTTGTTCCTAACTCCTTGAGTTTAACCTAAATGACAGAGAATTCTTGAGAAATGACCCATATATAAGCAAGTCACAAGTCTTGCCGCCTGCCTCCTTCTTCCTACCTTGTGTTTCTTAGGTTGTTTTTTCATTAATTTTGATAAGTTTATGGTTTTAAGTTAAGATTTGTTGTTTCACTTTATTGATTCGTTTGTTTTGCAGGCTGTTAATTAATAGATCTGGTTTCTTTACATTAGTGTATTTCATCCACTGATGATTTTTTTTTTTTTATCTTTTTGGTCATTGGTGTTTCAGTGATCTTCTATCTGTTGCATGGCTTCTACTATGCTTAATAGATCATCTTTATTATATATATATATTTTTTTAAAAAAGTTTAAATTTTAATCAAAAGAATTTATAAATTATCATGAAATTACTTGTTTAAAAGTGCTATATTCTCAATATCTTATTACTTTCAAAATGAATAAATATATTTCTGAAACAAATTAACAAACTTAAAGATAATTTTTTCTTTAAATGTTATAATATTATATAAATTTCCAAAAGAAGAAAGAATATCTTATTTACTCTAAATTGTAATTATATAAAAAAAATTATGAAGTCTGAAAAATAAATCTCAATGTACATAAAAGAAATATGCGAAAATCAATGTAATATATAAAAACAGCATTTTTATTTGTTGATGTTGGTATGCCCTTACTCCTTATAGCACATTGTAATAAATATTTGATTGTTTGCGGATAAATTATCTGACTACAAATTCTTAACATGATGTATACACATTTCTAAAAGTGAATTATCTTTAGCAAAATGGAAAAGTGACTTGGCTAAGATTCAAACTTAGAACCTCTGACTGTGTCAGTTTTGTACTTACTGAAAAACCTAGCCAATATCTGACTTGAAGGAATTACTTATATGAAACAGAAAAAATTTTTAATGTGATCTGTAAGCTCTAACATAAGTGATTACTACAGGTTAGATTGTCTGATATCGACTAAATAATTCAGTGGTAGAGCACTAGTAATTTATACCACATGTCTCATATTTAAATCTTGTTTTTAAATATATACCTTAAAAGTGAAAATTAAAATTATTTATTTATTTAACTCTCCTTTTTTAAACTGACTATTTTTAGCGAATGAGTTCATTTAAATTCTTATTTTACTAGTAATAGATTGAAAGGAATATAAATCAATCTGTTGTTTTATTTTATCTCACTTTAATAAATATATCAGCAAAATTTTTATACTATATAGAATAGAAAATTCAAATTCTCATATCAAGTCTGATAACATATAAGATTGTTTTTTATTTTTGATGCTTTAAATTTAAAGAAAGTTAAATTTCAGAACTAAAAATATCTACATCACTGTTGCTGGATTATAATGTAATCAAATTAAAAATTATGTGAGAATGTAATTCAAACTATTGATTTATAATGAAATAGACCTAACAAAGGTAAAAATTAAGAAAATTAAGTGCAGGACCAGAGATTTTAAGATTTTACTGATATATACACATTTTCACTGATCCGTTTACCCAATCTTTAGATTTTTAAAAATACAGCTGAACCTCGTTAAATACACACGAGAAATAGAGAGTAAATTTTTACCACATTATTTCAATGAAAGAGAGAGGGGAAAAATGAGATGATGAAGTAATATGCAATGATAAAATGTTTATATGAAGGGCTGGGGAAATGTTTGTTTACTCCGCAGTTGCAAGTTATTCTTTAGACATGACGAGTGATTTTTTTTTTTTTTATGAACAGTGTAAAATTGTCAAAAAAAAAAAAAAAAAAAAATCCTTCATTAGTATTTGGATAGGCAACTGCTTAAATTTTATTATCTTTTTAAGCTGTTATTATCCTATACGGACTATCGGTTACATCTCATGAATGACACTTTCAGTATGTTCCACTTGGGTAATTAGAAATAATACATTAAAATGGATATTTAATCATCTTGTTAACTTGCTTATTTCGAGAAGCAACGCAGATATGGCGACATTTTAACAGTCAAATAGAATAGGAGCTTTTCATAATGTGCTGTTTCTAGCCACCTGTATGGAGCATACCCAAAAGTTCATTCACGATACGCTATTGCAGATTATGTATCATATATTGTAGTCCTGTAAAAAAATGAAATCTTTGGCTGATAAAAATTTTGAAATTCTTACCACTGTTATTATAAAAAAAGAAAAACCTGTTTATAAGAAAGTCATAAACTCCTCTCTCTATTCTAAAAATGAATTGAATTTGAATTTTATCAGAGGTAATTGTACCAATAACCCCTTTCAAAAATAGGGAGGTAATATCCCATTTAAAACTAATAATAAAAAATTTAATTTCTCAAAAAAAGAAAATAATAATAATAAAAATAAAAATAAAACGGAAATGGATTAAAAGAAAAAAAAAACCCAACCTCCTCAAGGATATATTTGTATCATGCTAACTTCTTAGTTTCAAACTGATTTTCTTTTACAAAAGATTTTTTTTTTTTTAAATACATGAATACTTTTTTATTATTATTATTATTATTGGGAAGAAAATCATATTTATTAAATTTTTTTATTTTTCCGACTGAGTGAAAATAATGCCTGGACCGGGAGTCGAACCCCAGGCAGAAAAAAAGCCTAAAGGTTGTCTGAGTGAGTAATGCCGACCGGTTGTCGGCCTGGATAGCTCAATTGGTCGAGCCTTGACCTTGTAAGTCAAAGGTCCGGGGTTCGACTCCCGGTCCAAGCATTATTTTCACTCAGTCGGAAAAATAAAAAATTTCAATAAACATGTATACTTTTCCGAGAATGTCTTGGAGCTTTTCTCCATTAATCAATGTAAAATTGAAAACTATTATTAAATCTTATATTGTGAATAAATTAATTTTATATTTTGTAAAGACAATAGACATAATTATACAATTTCAGCTAATTTGCCAATGGAGTAATATAATTCTTACCTACAGAATACGATTAAAAAATGATTCCCTTATTTTTTGAAGACACCTAAATCTGGATACAAAAGTAAAATGCAGGGGTGCAAAATATGTCCAATCCAGTGATCTAGGATCGGGGGGGGGGGGCGATATTTACAGAAAAATATACAAATGATATCAGTTTCAACAATGAATTACAAAAAACATAGTTAAAATAGTTTCCCCATTTTGGAGAAACTTTTATATAGATTGGGGGAAATGTTGGAAATAAAAAAAAATTCTGCAACCCTGGTAAAATGCATTAGTCTAAAAAAAGATGCAAAAAATTAAGGTACATTTCAAAAATAGCAAATACTTTTTATTGAAAACAGTAAAACTTAATTAAATGTTACATATTACAATGTTTAGAGTATACTAATTATCATACAATTTATTTTATTTATTTATTTTGGTATGTCCAGATAAAATATTTTCAAGTATATGACTTTCCTCTTCATCAACAGTCTGAAAGACTTTCAAGAAAGTGCAATATACAAACCTAAAATAAAAATACTTAGTTATTTTGATTCCATTTTACATAATAATAATAAAAAAATTAAGTGCAACACATGAAAATACATCTTGAAAAATTATACTTCTAATAAAAACTTCTCTGAGAGCAACAAGTGTTAAGTAGTGTATAGATTTAATCACTTAATTTTGTTTTATTGATATGATTTGAAATCAACAGAATTAATTTAACCAATTGGCTTGGAAAAGTACAGTTTACATTATATTTACTTAATTCACTGGTAAATTTTTAGCCGCTGAATCGCAACACAAAAGCTATAAGAAATTGCTAAACTTCATGTTTTCTATACCAAATGTGAAAAATAATAACAGGAGACTTGGTGTTGGAATATTAAAACCCGAATAAACTACTACGTCAGAAACGCCAAAGAAAAATATTGGGAATGCATACAGCTGTTTCGGCAGCCTTAAGCGTGCCGTCTTCAGTGCCTTTTGCGCTTAAGGCTGCCGAAACAGCTGTATGCATTTCCAATATTTTTCTTTGGCGTTTCTGACGTAGTAGTTTATTTGGGTTTCAAATATGAAAAAGTTGTAATCAAATTATATTAACTCAAATTCATTAAAACCAAAAAAATTAAACACATCGATCAGTTTTAATTATTAAAATGTGATATCATGTCTTAATCATTACAACTTAAATTTCCATTTATTTTATAGCATAGATTAAAAAAAAAAAAAAAGAAAAAAAAATCAAATTAAACTTCAAATTTACCTCAATTTAAATTCAAATACCTTATTTTCATCCTTTTGATAAAACGAATATATTTCGGCATGCACATCGCAGCCCTTCAGATTTACATTTTACTGTGTATTACATTAACGTAAGGCAGGGGTTGATCCAAACAAAATTTGGATCCCTTTTGCGGCCCCTTTACAAAATTCAAATCCGTGAAAAGAGATCCTACACAAAATTCAAATCCGTGAAAATGGACCCTTCACAAAATTCAAATCCGTGAAAAGGAACACATAAAATTTAAACTTATAAAAGGAGCCTTTTCACAAGACTTTGTTTTATAAAAATGATACTTTTATAAAGTATTTTCATGTTTTCAGTATTATTTTTAAATAAATGCCTTAAATTAGCTCAAAGAAACTCTATTAAACTTGATATTAAACATTATATACAACGATTGTAAAAATGAAAGATTTTACACACTATTTTATTTTCTCACAAAAATATTTTATTCTAAACAAAAATTTCACAAAAAAGGAACCCAAAAATTAAAATATGGATTGACCCCTGATTAAGGTAAATTTACCTGGAATGTATATTTAAATTAGTTTGCAGAAAATGGTAAGAAATAAATTTAAAAAATATAAAAACAGGATTTTAAAGTTTTATCTATACTATATCAGCATTATATAAGGGTTCTTATACCTAAAATATTTTATTTTTGTCTGTTTTATCTTTTATAGATACAATTTTATGTACTAAGTTGTCATAAAACTAGAATGTTGTGGCTACCAAATGACTTTCTTCTATTTTTTTCCTTTGCAAATTCACTCAGTAAAAATAATTTATTACAATCATTATTTAATAAAATTATCTTCCATGATAATGCAGTACGATTTCCATATTAGAGAAGTACAGTCGGTAACAAAAGTGCCCGAACACTAGCAAAAATCCCTATGTAAGAAAAGTACACTTCATACGGCTTTGTTAAATAAATCCTTGTTGAATCCTGTTCTTAGTCAGTGTAAGAACACAATTTGATAAGGATTTATTTAACAAAACCATATGAATTGTACTTTTTTTACATAGGAATTTTTGCTAGTGTTCGGACACTTTTGTTACCGACTGTAATATAACACTAAATGTAAAAAAAAAAAGTTCATTTTATTCTCGATATTACATTTTAAAAAAAATTGATAATTTTATTTTAAATTATCTCAGATAACCATTCGTTTTAAAGGTATTAGCGAGCTGTTTTGAAAGACACCCATTATGAAAATTTATTCCCCTCGAGGGAAGACTCCCCCCCCCCCTACATATACAAAAAATTTTCATAGTTGACTATCTCTATTATAAATAATTCTTGTAAATTTCATAATGATTATTAAACAATAATTCTCTTTATGCACATTTATACAAAATTTTGTTCTATACCACCATGTTAAAAATTTAAGAAAAGCAGGATGGCAACGAAACCTGCAAGAAATTTTTTACCAAACGTTGATAGGCACTAATTAATATCAAGGTTTAACTACATACCAATTTGTATTACATTCTGTGCAGTAGTTCCTGAGATACAGTTGCCACAAAATTTTGCCCCCCCCCCCCCACACACACACACAGAGAGAGAGAGACATACAGACAGACATTTTCTAAAAATGGTCAAATCGTGTTCTACAACTCTCAAAACGTGTAAATCCATCAAAAACCCAAGGTTGAAAATTTTTACGAATTCAATTCTTCTTTCTATTGAATATAGAAGAAAGTAAAAATTCGCATATTACACACGATACAAGATGGTTAAACTTAAATTCTTGTAACTAAAAGGGATAAGCTCATATCATGAATTGTCTCTATACCAAGTTTGGTGGTAATCTACTCGCCCGTTTTAACTGCAGAAAGCTTTTGCAGCAAAAGTTTAATGACTCTATATTTTCATATTTTTTTAGTTTAGTTATTAATAAACAACTCTTATGAATACATTTCTTCTAATAATACATAAAAATAATGAAATTCTTACAACTATTCGTATTGGCTGAATACTTAGTCCAAATTTGGCCGAGTACCGAGTATATACCGAGTACTCGGTACAGCTCTATATCACAATAAAGATGATGATGTAATTTTAATCAAAAGTAACAGAGATATAACAATGCAAAAAATCACAGAAAGTAAAAAACTAAAAATAATGAAAACTTTAAAAGAATTATAAAACAGCCTTACTTTAAGTAAACAGAAGGGGCAGGAAAAAAACCGAGGTCACCTGTGGTCCAACATAGGATGCCTACGATGAATAAACATGTATGTATTTTTTTAATCTATCTATTGATACATCTTTATATTATACGAGGTGAGACATCATGTCATATAAAAATTTAGTTTAACAAAATATGATTTATAAAGATATTCTGAAAAGTAAACAGATTAAGTTCTTTGAAAAACACATTGTTATAACATTTTGATTAACATAAGAATCAAAACTTTAGACTTTTAAAATTTCATTATGAATTATTGTTATGTTCATTCAAAATACACTGTTATACTTTTATATATTACAACGAAATTTATAATTATGCTTAAAGTATACGATAAACTTATGTGATAATTTAAAAATTTAGTTGTTTTTAATAAGTTACTTATAAATATGTTTTAAAGGTTTAGCAGAAACATCATCATAACACAGGGTTCATACTCAAATACGAGAAAAAAATTCCCTGAGTTTTCCCCGAGTTCCTAGACAATTTTCAAGAAAATATCAGCGACATATTACAAGAAAAGCTCCTCTAGACAAGACAAAATACAGCTACTTTCACTGTATAATGTCATATTACTGCCGATCATGATAGCAATTCAGGTAGAAATCATTATTTACATGTGTATTTTCACAATACTTAATCATTTAAATTTTGATACGAAGCTAAACAGGAAAAACATAACTTGAAAGAAAAAAAAATTGTTTTTCCAGGTTTTATAATTGATTTTCCCTGATTTTTAATGAAAATTTTTATTTTCCCTGACTTTTTTTAACAAATTCTAAATTCCCTGAGGAGTATGAACCCTGTAACACTTTGATTAATATGAAAACAAAACTTTAGGCTTTTAAAATTTCAGTATGAAGCATTAATTTTCATACGCCTTTAAAAAGAAAAAAAGTGATATTTTTACATTATTGATTATTAAGAAATTAATTTCAATAAGTTCAATTGCGAGCAGTTTTTTTTTTTTAAAAAGCAATAATTCTGAATGTTAAACAGCCCTAGATTGCTTCTTAAATTCTCATAATTAACGTGAGACAAGGAAAATATAAATGTTTTCTGCCTTTCTAGACATGTATAGATTATTTAATATTTACTCGTGAAAATTTCCTTTCAAATTTATTAGTTCAAGCTGTAAACAGGCACCATTATTTATACAATCAGTAATAATACTAAAAAATAAATAAAAATTTAATTTTTGCAATAAAAGAAGAAATTTATACAAGAAATTATACTGTCCATAAGTAAATATGGAGAATATGTGAAAATAAATTGTTCAAGAACATGTAAAAAAATACATTGACAATAAAGCTTTCCTCCCCTTTATAGCAGGATCTAAATTAGATAAATAAATTATTTTGGTTTTGTTATCATTAAATAACCAATTATTAGTGAAATATACTCGATAATTGCAAAAAATATCATTATTAAAATGATAAACATACCTTAATGTACGGCGTGTTAACTCTTGCAGCTAATAATCAAAGATGGCGGAGACGAAACGAAACGAAAGTGTTGTTGTTGTTGTGGTTTAGCTGGTTGGTTGGCAGAATGTTTGTTTTTCGCTTTTGGCCCAACGGTCAGCTTAACACGGTTGGCTTATGGTCTCTGGTTTGCGTTTGGCCCAACCGTCGGTGAATGCTGCAGGCCCAACAATGATATTTTGCAGTTCGCCCAACTGCAGTTGAATACTGTTGGCCCATCCACCTTGTTTTGCAGATGGCCCAACAACAGAATGACACTGTAGGCCCAACTGTTATATTTTGCTGTTGGGAAAACAGTATTTGAGGACTGTTGGGCCAACAATACTATTTACTGTTGGCCCACTGTTATTTTGAGCCCTTTCCCCAACGATAACAATTCCCCAACGAACTAACAATAAATCGCAGTTGGGCCAACAGTCTGTGTTACTTGGGTAAGTAGTAATCGATCAATCATCAATGTGTCACTTTCAAGGTAATAATATTATCTAAAATGTATATGTGATCTATGATATGATGTGTGTTTGTGTTGTTTAACCGGTAAAGATGTGAAATCAACGTTTGTTATCAGTTCGAGTTCGGCCCGATTATTTTGTTTGTATCATACTTCTACTTATTTTTTATGGATTACTATTTCACTGTTCACTGAATTTAAGATGCTTCGGTTTGGCTGTTTATAAACAAATGTAGCCATCCGTAGCATCTATTATTTCAGTATTCAACTGTTCAGTATTCAGTATGGAATTCTACATTTTTAGTAATGGTGAGTATCATTTTAGCCCATGTTTTCTAAAAAGTAGTGGTCATTTTCTATATTTTTATAAAATTGCTCTTTTCTAGAGATGATTATTTCTTTTAGTTATATTTTTAACTTTTAAAACCTAACTGTTTTTATTCAGTTTATGAATTTTTTTTAGAAAGAGCAGATTATTAATGTTATTATTTAAACAGATAATGGTTTGTTTTCAACTTGTTAAAACATAACTGTATTTAGATAAATTAAATAACTGTTTTTGTTCATTTTATAAAAAGATTTTAGAAAATTATGTGTATATACTATATGCATTTCACTCTCTCTTTTTTAAATAATAAAATATAAGATAAATACTGACAAATTGCAATAAAATCTAGTAACGCAATGCAGAAGAAAGATGAAAACTAAACTATTTTCAAAAGAGGTTTAAAATGTTTTAGTGTTATGACATTCTTTATTAAGTAAGTAAAACTTGAAAGTGATATTAAATCAATTTTCTTGCAGTTATTATTAGAAAATGTAGCACTTTTTTTAATTTATTTTGTAAAATAAATATCTATACCTTCCACTATTATTGATAATCAAATATAAAATTATCTCATTATGTAAAATGTTTAAAATTTTATATCAGCAATTGCTTTAAATATTTTCTCCTTGTTTTACATATGTATATTTCGTAAGATGTTTAACAATTTTTTATGCATATGTGCTAGAAATAGACATATTAAGCATTTCTTTTAAAAATAAATATTAACAAAGTTCTTAAAATGCAATAATAAAATCTAGGTAAGGGAGGAGGAATCTATATTCAAAAGAGTTACAAAGTGTTATAAACGTTTTTTATTTATTTATTTTGTTTAATAAGTAAATATAATTTGAAAATCATATTGTTTAAAAAAATTTTGGAGGGTTCTTTTTATTTATTGTTATTAAATTAAAAAGCAGTCCTTTTTTTGTTTTCGTGCAAAAGATTTTTAAAATAAATCTTCATCTCATATAATAAAGAGCATTTAATCTTGCATCATGGGATTATAAACAATATACGGTGATATATCGCTACTTTAAATAGCCAAATTTCGCCAAACCGCCTTTCTTTCTTTCTAGTCCTTATTTCATTTCTTTCATGCAAAACAAAACTTTGAAGAAAAGTATATTTTATTTAGGAGAAAACAACTAATATCATTTATTATTTTTCAATGAATTGGTTTAAAATTATTGCCAGAATTATTTTTATGATTTATATATTTTTGCGTATCGGAAGACTGCATTTTAAATTTAATTAAATCAATTTAAATGCTCTGTAAACGGAAAAAACTTAAGCAGCTTCATATACAAAACTAAGTTAGTTCTGCCGTGGCCGCGCTGTGCGCCAACCCCAACCCTGTACCATACGTCCATTGTTATGGCCGCTTTCACGAAGTTGGCGCGTTGGCGCCGAGGAGTGATCTAGTAGGGCCGTGGTACTGTAAACAAGACATGTCGGGCTCGTGTAAGTTTCGTTGTGCGTGAATGCTATTGCATTAGTGGAGCCTAAAAGCCCTAAAATTATTTAAAAAAAAAAGAGAGATAATATACATTGCTGTGTGCCCCAGTGTAATAACAGAAGTTCTAAATCTCCCAATGTCAGGTTTTTCAAATTTCCAAATCACAAAATCATCACCAAATGGCTGCAGTCTCATGGTTAACCGGAGGAAAGAATGGATTAGACTTTTGAAAATCGGAAAAGAAGTTATACCTAGGATGTCTATGTTCCAAGCATTTAGATTTGAATGCTTACACTTTCTCACGTAAGTAGAGCTTTTATTTTTGTCTGAGCTTATTCTGAAAACAGAGGTATTTGCTATAAAGTAATTGAAATGCAAAATTTATGAATATGATAAGTGTCAGTAACAAAATTTAGTATATTCAGCAGTATTTACGAACGCCTTATTTAATTCTACTGTATTTCTTAAAAACTAATTTCAAAGCTGACAGTTTGTTTCTATGCTTCAACCAGATTTATTTATATATAGCTGATTGTACTTTTTGTTAAAGAGTCTATTACTGTATCAGCATCTATATTTCTTTCATTTTAATCCTTATACAGCTGTTATAATTTTTTCTATAATAAATGCTTATTGACATAATATATTTATGCTATAATGTTGTTCTGCTTTTCTGACAAATCCTTAAAACATTATAATTACTGGCATTAACTTATATTGAAAATATTAAAATAAATGTTATAAATGTTAATTATAACGTTTAACTAGTATTAAATTGCAGTTATTTAAACTTAATATAATACATGCTTAAAAATATACGGGCTAATTTAATGTTACATTTAGATTGTAATAGCATTACAAATATTTCTGTTCAGAACATTAACATAATCTTATTATTAACAATAATATTAAACTTTCTAATGAATTCAACAAGCATACCATAGTAGTTATTTAAAATGAATTTAATATGAAAATAGTTGAAATGCAGTTTTGGGGAAAAGGACTTTACTGTACATGTATTGTTGAAAGAATCTAAAGCAATCTTGTAAGCTGGCTGTTTTTCTGTTTTCAGCAGAAAAATGTATGACCACAATTGAAATCATCAGCTCTACCAAGTCTCTGTCTACCTAAAAGTTCAACTTATTCATCTGAAAATATGCAAAGAAAACAAATCGAATGTGGAAAAAGATTGGCACGATATGAAGAAATAAGTAGGTAATTATTTTCATGCAGTTAACTGCTTCATGTTTTTCATTATTGCTTATATTTCTTCTGCTTATTTTCTTTGTTGTGTTTGTGTGT
The DNA here is from genome assembly GCA_963930645.1 of Salticus scenicus. NCBI lineage: Eukaryota > Metazoa > Arthropoda > Arachnida > Araneae > Salticidae > Salticus > Salticus scenicus. The sequence continues at coordinate 27,598,012 of OZ005662.1, forward strand.
CACAGAAGTATTTTTCAAATTTAAAAATTCACTCACAATTGCAAACATAATATCAAATATTTGTTTATGACTTCTTTCTACTAAGAAATTTCTTTTTACTATATATTTAATAAAATTCCTTATATTCCAAGAGATAGTGATAGTGTTGTTAGAAATGTAAAATACAATAAATAAATTCAATACCTGTCTCTCTCCTCTATGGCGTAAAACGCTTTTTTCAATTCCACATCTAATATTTATTCAATAAATTTCTACTTTAAGGCATACTTATCCATTATCTGGTTTATAAAATTAGCTGATCACTTAGATCAGATGGTAAGGTCAGGAATGGCATTCCTCAGACTTTAGTAGGAATTTTAAACTTAATTTTTTTTATTCTTAAATATTCTTATTTTATTGATCCAATGAAGAATATATATAATTGCCTTAAATCTTTAACTTTTATCTGGTAGCTAATTTTAGTAGACTTTAATTTCAGCTGCATTTTGTAATTATTAACCTTCATGGTTCACTGCTCGGTTACCCTACCCCCCGCTCTGAACGAGAGGCTGTCCAAAGAAATTTAAGTTTTCAGTATATGTATTTGGAAAAGTTGATTTGAGTCATTCACTGTAATTTTGCCTTAAGCTATGATTTTATTCTAAAGAACCAGATTGTATGTACAAAAAGTGAGAGTCTCGAAACTATATCATTCTGTATTTTACCCCATTAAATTGTTTTCGGATAATGCTTTGCTTTTGTTTTATGCTGTTTTTTAACACCATCCAAAAAATTGAAAAGGGTTTATAACTTTAAAAGTTATTCTGCCTGTCCACACTTTAACTCTTGTAAATATTAATGAAATTCCTTAAAACTGACATCTTAATACCTTTATTTTGCATACATCTTAATACCTTTAATTTGCATAAATATTAGTGAAATTGATATTTATTACTATGAACAAAAAGTGCTTTGTCTAATATAATTAGCATTAAGATTTACAGAGCCACATAAAATTGGATACATTAAATCATATTTAAATAACTTTCTGCTGCAAAATAATGAAATCTATATTTATTGTTAATACGTTAAATATATATATCTGTATGGAATATGGTATGTTAAACCAGATTTACAAGGTTGCACTAAAATATTCAGGCATATAAAGGCTGTAATTAGAAATTGAATTTATAGACGTGTTAAGCAATTTTAACACTTTCCAATAATGCTTAGGATTAATTATGAATTAATATAGTATATATTTGTCTTTTGTCCATCTATAAAACTAATCATAACGTGTCAATATGTTGCATGTGCTTTATTATCATGTTTTTATTAACTTCTATTCTTGTTTGCTTGTCCGGTACAAATCTTACAACCTATTTTTAACTATCTTCCCTACTAGCTAGACTTTTGAAACTTTTAGCAGAGCTCAGAACCCGGTGACAACACAATATTTTAAATAGTTTTCCTTTAATTAATTAAATTATGAAAATAAGCTCCTAATAGCAATAATAATTATAAGATTAAAAAAAAAAAAAAAAAAAAAAAACTTTTTATATACCATGTTTTAAAATTTTCTGATGAATCATTAATAAAATACGCGAGGATAAAGAATAATATATAAGCAATATTTAAACATGCGGACTCAGTTCAGTAAACTAATAATAATAATGAAAAAAAAAACATAAAAAATTGTTTTTAAAAATAAAATGGCGTCAATTTTTGTGAGATGCATAATTTAACTTTTTATAATTTTTTAACGTTCATGTTGAATTAAATGTATTTATTTTTATGTCGAAAAACTCATAATTTTTTGGCAAGAATTAAATTATAGCTAATATTTTAATGGCTATTTTTATTGCAATTAAGAGCTTATTATTTTTATATTTTAATTAATTAAAAGAAAACTATTTGAAAATCTGACTTCGAAGTATTGTGTTGTCACCGGGTTATGAGCTATTGTGAAAGTTTCAAATGTCTAGCTAATGGGGGAAGTTAGTTAAAAATAGATTGCAAAATTTGTACCGGACAAACACACAAACAAACAAGAATAGAAGTTAATAAAAACATGGTAAAATTAGCCATTAAAATATTAGTTATAATTTAATTGTTGCCAACAAAGTTTACGAGTTCATTTTCTTTTGACATAAAAATAAATACATTTAATTAAACGTGAACGTTAAAAAATTATAAAAAGTTAAATTATGCATATCACAAAAATTGACGCCATTATCAGTTGAAAAATTTTATACACATTGATAAGTGCTAATATAGTTCATGATACGTTGTTCTAAAAGGAGTAATATTTTATTTCTAAAACCATTTCTTTTTTTTTTTTCATTATTATTATTAGTTCACTGTACTGAGTTCGCATGCTTAAATATTGCTTATATATATTTTTTTTATCCCCGTGTATTCTATTAATGATTCATCAGATAACTTAAAAACATGGTATATAAAAAGTTTTTTTTTTAATCATATAATTATTTATTTTCATAATGTTTTCTATTTAATATTTGACAACAAGAAATTTTTCTTTCCAGAAAAAAAAAAAAAAAAACAGTTTCATCTGGAAGCAAATTAATAGATTATTCTGATGAAGAAACAATGGAAGTAAAAGAGATGTCTGCTGTTCTGAATCTGAGCAGAGTTTTGAGAGCAGAACTGCTATTTAAAAGTAATAAGCACAAAACTTTGAATAAGCACCATAAAATGCAAGAACTGAAAACAATTATTTTGGGTTGAAAGAACACATGACCGTTTGTCATGCGGACAGAGTGGGTCTTTTTATAGCAGTTTAATGGAGAGCAATGTAATAACATTTACGGAATTGTAAATCTGCTATAAGAAGAGTTGCCTATATCTTTTAGCTACATGTATGTCGTCTTCATATGTTTCTACTTGTTTCATTTAAAAATAAAATTATCTTTTTTTTCATATTTACACAATTTTAAATGTAAAATTATTTTTGTAAGCATTTGTATCTGCCCCCCCCCCCCTCCTTTTTTTTTTTTTTTTCTTTTTAATGTCATACTTTTTTACATACATATGCATGTAATTTTATTTATTTTTTAATTTCTAATAAGACTTATCTTGGAAGACTGACTTTATTAACTGTTGTCTTAATATTACAAAAATAGTTAAGACACAGCTAGAAAAGATTTCCTTGTAAAAATTTCTTTGGTAATTTATTGTAATAAAATTTTTTTGAAGATGAACTTTTGACTCTTTATTGTATTTAATAAAGAAAAACCATTATTTGTGCAAGGGTTTTTGATCCAACCATAAAACCTTAAGCAGTTTTCTTTGAAGAAGCCCTAACAAAACCACGCTCAATTGTATCTGAATGAAAATTTTCACATTTTTTAAAATCGTTTGTTTTGTTTTTGAATTAAAGTATGTAATACAGTCAGCAGCAAAATTTTTAAAGTGCTAGCAATAATTCCTACTAAAAAAACATGCACCTAATACTGTTTTGTTAAGTAAATATTTGTCGAGTTATGATCTTAGTCCTATACTGTTTATAAAAAAGTAAGTTTATGATAAAAACTAGCGATCAGACTAAATAAAAATATAAAAAGTATGGATATGTGTTTCAGTCATTTGGCTGCTAACTGTATATACTTCTGTAAATACACAAAAAAAAATCTAGGTAAAGAATTGTTTTTTGGGAGAGAAAAAAAAAAAAAAATTCATAAAAGAAAAATTAGCTTTTCTGTCATTAACTGCATAAATATTTTACTTTTTTGTTGTTGTTGTTTGTTTTGTTTTTTAAATAGTGGCAGGGTACCCACTAAAGTGGAATTTTCCATATTTCTTTATTTTAAACATTGTTAGAAATTCATGCACTCTTTTTGGGCCAATCAATTGAAATTTTTGATCAAAAAACATGTTATTCATAAAAATGAAAACCCCTTAACTTTTCACAAAAATCAGACATTTTAACGTTTAAAAAAAAAAAAAAATCTTGATATGAAAATTCATATTTTGCTGATCAGCTCCAAAAATTTATATTTCTACAATGAAACGCGAAAAAAAAAAAAAAAAAAAAAAACTGGAATTAGGTAAGTAGTTTTTTATTGACCATTTAAAAAGAAAGTTTCATCAATTTGCAGTGCAATAGTATTTCAGTGATCAGCAGCGAAAACAATTGACATATTTAAGTAATTAAATACAACTATACTGAGTTATACCAGTGAGCTGAAAATTTGGACATCATTAGCAGTTTACATTAGAATAATGTAAACTAGCGAAAAAAATTGCAAGAACAGAAAAATACTTCAATTCTAGAATAGAATTGAAGTATTTTTCTGTTCTTGCAAATTTTTTTTAGAAATCTCACTTTATGTTTGAGTAAGGGTGAAAAATTCTCTCGCTCTTCTTATCTTGGATGACAGAGATACCCTAAGTGGTATGAAAATATATCTCCATATAATAAAAGAAAAAATATTATTGCTGGTGTTAAAGTTTTTCTCAATTTTAATTCTCGCGGTGTTCACCACGTAAGGAAAGGTGTTAATGTGTGCTGAATACTCCAAAGATATTTCGTTCAGTTAAAAATTTTCTATCTTAACAAAGTAATTAAAAGTGCCAGGTTAAGAAAAGTACTCTATATGGTACTATGCACCAAATAGAAGGAGCATACTAGATTAAATATCGAGTCACTCACACGACTTTCTCTTTCCCTGAAATTTAATACTATAAATACAGGTTTGAGATTAAGAGGTAAGATAACGATGTTATGTAAACCTATGTTAAACAATTCAAATTAGGCTTTGGGAGAGTTTTATATGATAATGAGTTCTGTGTGAGGGTGGCGGTAGGCCCCGTCAACCCCCCGTTTCATTAATGCACCTACATTTATATAGAATTTAATTCGGTTATTAAAACATAATTCAGTTTTTAAAAAATAATTTATTAAAATTATTTTAAAAAATTATCTTTTATGATAATGCAGACGATTTCCATGTTAGAGAAATAGTGTAACACCAAATATCCAAAAAAAAGTCCATTTTAATCTCAGTATTAAAAAAAAAAAAAATAATAATACGATTTTTTTTCTAAGGTTTTTTTTTTCTGTTAAAAGTAAAAGAAAAAATCGATAACTTTGTTTTAAATTATCACAGATTGATGGTTCAACCATTCGTTTTAAAGGTATTGTCGAGCTGTTTTGAAAGATATCCATCATGAAAATTTACTCCCCTTGAGGTGGGACTTCCCCCCCCCAGGGGGGCAGACGAGGCTCCTACATACACAATTTTTTTCCCAGTTGACTATCTCTATTACAAAAAATATATATTCGTTTCATTTGGTTTAGTGCAGTCTACAGATGTTAAACTCTACTTACCTGCAATTTCCCCCATAGACGTCAGTGTTGTGCAAGTTCACGAAAAAAACGAGCTAGTTCAAACTCAAGTTCATCGTCTAAAAAACGAGCTAGTTCGCGTTCAAATTCATTTCTGAAAAAATGAACGCGCTCAGTTCAAGTTCATTTTTAAAAAAGAGCGAAACTCATTTAAAGTTCATTTTTACGTAATTTTTTTTTTTTTTTCTACGAAGATTTTCTACTCTGTGAACGCTTTCATAGATAATTTATTTTTTAAATTACCATGAAGATTATTCTTAATTTAATTCTTAATTATACTTACAACTTTTAATTATAATTTATTATCTTAATTGCAGTAAAAATTTATTTAGCGGCCATTTCTGAATAGAGGACTCGCTGTTTTTGTGTGGTTTTTCATTCTCAAATTCCCAATACGTTTGTTTTTGCGTAGGAAAAAAAATGTTAATAGAAGACAAATTCCATCATTTAGAGTTTCCGTTGTTTTGAAGTATACTATTTTTAAAATAGCATCATGGTTTGATTTAATTAATTTTTACTTGATTGCGTCATGTCCAATGTCGGCTTTAGGCTTTCAGATAAATCACTATAAAATTTTGCTTGCTATTTAGTGTATCTACATAAAAGCTAAAATCAGCTGAAAAGATGAATAAGTCACCCTCAAAAATAATGATAACATAACTATTTTGATAACTTTGAAGTAGAAGGTATTCGATACTTCTCTACATATAAAAAGAAAGTACTAAATTAGTGAAAATTTTCAAACTCCAGTTTTTGATGGAGTTCTACATTTTGAGATATCCTGGATACGATTTGACTGTTTTTAGGAAATGTCTGTCTGTGTGCGTATCACACATTTTGTGGACGCTGTATCTCACGAACCAATGAACGAAATTTAACCAAACTTTCAATTTAGTTGCACCTTGACCTAAACTGGTTCTGATTAGCTTTGGAGATCAATCGCTCAACAGGTGGCGCTGTGATCTTGTTATTATTAGAAACCCAGGATAATCTCAGAGATACGACAGGTACTTAGTACGCATGCTCAGTGGACAAACGCTTGTCCAGATTCCCTCTTGCTACAGTAACCCTTTTACAATGCTTGGCGCTGATCGCGTATTTGATGATTTATCGGTGTAAGTTTTTAAAGATATTCTCTAAAGTAAAGCAAAAATTTTTTTCTTTGCAATCAAACTAAGATACATTATGCATTACGTTACATTCGTTTTATTATTATTATAATTATTTAAATTTAAATTACATTTCTATTATATTCATAGAAATAATTTACACCATCTTATCTATCATACTGCATATCAAAAATTCTGAATTTTAATACTCTTTAGTTTTTAATAATATACTATGGAACTGTAGTCTAAAAAAATATATTTATACAAACTGATAATAATAATGATAAAATTATGTTTATTTATTTTAAAATATAATTTATTTTATCAAATTTGTCCTTGTAGGTTACTGGTAAGAAAGTTCATTGATATTAAGATTAATTAGTAAAAATTTGACGATTTAACAGTTAATTTGATTTGATATATTCATTTGAGAGATGAACGTTTAGCTTTATGATTAATTTTATTTATTGTAATAACTTACAAATATATGCATTCTCAGCACATTAAATGCTTAAAAATTGTTTTAGTTGATTTATAAAAGGTTTTTCAGGGGGTCAAATGTTTTTGAGACTGTAACATTAACTTTGCCCTCAAAGCTGGTAGACGGGAGATATCAGGTTCGATACCAGGTAGCGCTCATTGGGCTAACTTTTCGAAATTATCTGTAGTTTTCTCCGACACAAGCGTAAATATGGGCTAGAACCCCTTAAAAAGACCACCCCTTACTTAGGTTATTCAACCCATACCTCGGCCTTTCTTTTGTAGGCAACTGGCATATTAACACCAACATATTTTTCTTAAAATAATTCAGTTTAGGAAAATTGAATTAGTTTAATACTTAAAAACATACCAATATTTTATAGTTAAATGCATAATCATTAATAATCGGAATATTTGTAAAAATATTTTTCATTTTAAAAGTTTTATACATCCTTATTGTTCATGTCAAAAGTTTATTTTTCTTCAAATGTAATACAAATATATATATATTTTTCCTTTATTTTTTATTTTATTTTTTTTCGTATTTTGTACCTTTGAATAAAATACGATAAAAGATAAAAAATAACGTAGGGGAAAGTTGTCCAAAACGGGGACGCTAACATATCTCTGTCCGCAAAAGAAAATCTATAAATAAAGAAAATTTAGCAAAGCACTTCCTGATTAGAGCATGTCTTAGACTATCAGATGGCGAAGTTATTTTTTAATAAATATCATTAGTATAGGCAGAAAAAACATTTTCTGAAAAATTTGCAAAGTCCCCGTTTTGGACAACCGGTTGGGTAAAATGGGGTACTCATATGAAATAGCGTAAATTCAAGTCCTAATGCGAATTAGGACTTAATAAACCTCCTTATTAGATAAGCATGGTTACAAAGAAAAAGTGAAGTTAATGCAAAATCAAAATTAAAATAGATAAATTATTTTGTTATCTTTTTCAACAGCTACTAGCATGACACAAAAAATAATCAAACACAAAAGTCACATGTGAAATTGATATCACTTTCTTCAACACTTGAATAGGCTTCATGTGCCCAACCTCGACAGCTGCTACATTGAATTCACACCTCTTTGTCTTTCAAGTCAATGTAAACTTCATTACAAAAAATGCAAGCGTCCTCGCTATTCTGTGCTTCATCAGATGATAACATTGGGTCTTGAATTTTTTTTATTTCTCTTTTTTAGCTTTTGCATAGCTAGGATTAGGTTCAGCGGCTTTCTTGACCAATTTCCTTTTCTGTTTATTCTGCTTTGAATTTTTCTCCTGTTCCACAGCTTCCAATTCTGCTTTGTAAGCTGATGAAGTGAGTATGGCAGTTTTACCTTTCCTCTTGTTATTCACTCTTTTTTGTAAACGTTCAGTTTCTTGTGGTAGATGCATTATTATTTTAGGCGAAGTGTTAAAAGCTGAACATTTCTAGGGTTCGACGTCCCCGTTTTGAACTACCGTCAATGTCCCCGTTTGAGCCGACCATGACGTGTGCTAAAAACGTGGTGTCTCTTCGCACACGTGTCAGACAAAACTATAAAGCAATGTGTGAAAATGTATATTAAATCTAGACGAATCGATAGCGTCCTTACTAAAATCGAACGTTCAAAGGTCACTTGATGAGATACAATATAGTGTACGGCCACAATCGAAATGAAAATCGCAAAAATTTGAAAACTTTGTAGAAAATAACAGATCCGGTAAAATATGTCAACAACTAGATTCAAACTTGCTTATAGCCGAATTAGAATTATCGTAGACTATTGGATTCAAAGAGGACAGACTAATCAATGAGAAACTGAACGTCCCCATTTGACCCGCCGTCCCCGTTTTAGACAACTCTCCCCTATATGATAAAAAGAAATATGACACCTAATAAATAAATTAATTAATTAATAAACAAATAAATAAAAAGAAATAAAATAAAGAAATAAGCACTTATAATTTTACAACATAAAATTCTAACATATGTTAATCTCATAAAGAATGCTTGATTGGTTGTATGGCTTAAGACTGATTGACTACACTAGGGTCCTAGGCCTACAGGAGAAATGCCCTCCGTGGGGGACTTTCTAAGTGGATCTAGTTCGTATTTACATGAGTTTTAGAGAGAACTACGGAAAACTCCGAACGGCTAGATCGATGAGCGCGTTTTTTGATTGAACCCGGCACTTCCCATCTACCAACTTTGACCGTAGAACCGCTTGGCCACCATAGAGGGATTTACTTCTATTAATGCCTTGATTTCTCCATAAAAAATAAAATAAAATAGAAAAACAAATAGAATAATTTTATGTTTTTAAATTAATAAATAAGAGAAAATTAAGCATTTTAATATTTTTAAATTTATTCTTTTCGCCGTCGTATTCCATATTTTTGAATAAATATGAGAAAAATATAAGGCACCTATTGAGTTTAAGCTTTATGCATTAAATAAATGTACTAGCTTTTATTATTATTATTATTATTATTATTATTATTATTTCTAAATTTTTAACGTGGCAGTATTAGACAAAATTTCTCATAAATGCACATAATGAGAGTTATTTTTATCGTGCGATTGTAAAATCAATAGGATTTATTAGCAATAGTAGTAGTAAACTAGGAAAAAGAAGTACATGCAGTGCGTGGGAAGGAAGCGTGTAAATTTTGAATATTAGTATCTTTGAAAAGAACTTGCAAGTACTTTTAAAACGAATGGCTGAACCATAGATTTGGGATAATTTAGGTTATTTTTTATTTTATTTTATTTTATTTTATTTTTAATTTTTTAATTTTTAACGAAAAAAAAAAAAAATTATTAAAAAAAAAAAAAAATAATAATTCTTTTGATGTTGGCACAAAATTGACTTCTTTCTTTCGGCATAATTCTCTGAGATAAAAATCTTTTGCATTCATCATGGAAAACATTTTTAATAAATAATAATTTAATAAGTAATTCGTACTGCATGAATTTGAGTAAAATTATATTGAAGAAAGTCTTGTGGTGACCGCAACATACAAGTTTTGAATAACAATTAATTGACAATTTTCCTTTCCTTTTAGAGAAAGACTGGTCGATCGAAGATAAGAAAGGACGGGACATAAAGATAATTATTATGGGAGCAAAATCTGATCGTGTACCCAGCAAAAGAATGTACACAACAACACTGTATTGGAGGGGGGGGGGAGGATGAAAGAAAATCAGAGAGAGAGAATCCATTGTTGTATACTTGACTGATATAAATCAATACTTTGATGGAAGGCGACTTCCTGCATTTTAGAGGACTAGGCCCGTATCCCAGCTGCAGTACGCTGCGAGGCGAGCACCGGGGACCCATCTATGAGACGTACTACTAGGTGCCTACTGTTATCAGGAGGCCCGAAGGCAGGTTGTATGGGCGACAAATTACCGGACTCTCATACAAATAACATTTGGACATTTCATTGTCCACTGTCCACTGGGAAAACATTCCCTGAAGGTGGATTTTCAGAACAGTATACTCTGAGACTTCCGCTATTTCTTACATGTGAATAGTCGTAATAAAAGTCTTGACTTGAGAGACAGTTTCTTTAAAACATAAAAGATTGAAACTAGTATTCCTTACCGATTTATTATCATGTTGGATTTGAAGTTTTAAACTAAATTTATACATGCTACAGATAGACTAAGTAAATTATTAGTATATTTTCTAATGTCTATTTATATGTTTAACCATAAAACTATTATTCAATTGTTTTCAGATATCAGTTTTAAATTAAAGTTTTTTTTTTTTTTTTCCCAACACTTTAGGAAAAATGTGAAAAATTAAATAAGTTAATTAACAAAACTAGTATCACGCAGTGGTAGAAATTATAAAATACATGCTAAACACTAACGAGAACGTAAGTGTTTCTGTTTCTACGTCGGGAGGGCGAGGGGGAGGATTAAAGGGATAAATTCAGCCCCTGAAGTATGTGTGACACTGTATTTTTGTCATGAACAGCAAGTGACTATTAGAGAAAGTTTCATTAAAATCAGTAAGAAGGTGATATAAAGACAATTATTCTCTTTCAATCTGCTCCTAGGCACCTCCCCCCCCATCCTTCAGATATATACTAAGTGAAAGTGGTACCAATTTAATTGATTGAAATTTCTAAAAACGTATTATGAAAATAATTATTTAAATTCATTCTTTGGTGTTCATTGTTTTTGCGATTTCCGAATTTTAAAAATGACTTTTTTTCCTGTGCCCTTTTTACCAGTGCCTTTTTTTCCAAGTGCCCTGTTTTCCGGGATCCATTTAGCACAATTATTCTCTTTTCTGCCCTTTTCTTCTTCTACTTTCCTTTTTATATTTCAGACAGAAATATTCAATATGAGTTTGAGTTTGAATTGCTTTTTCACGCTCAAGTTCGTGAATAAAACGAACTTCGCTCAACTCAAGTTCATAATTTTAAAAACGAGCGAAGTTCAACTCAAAACTCAAAATTTTTGAGCTACGCTCACGAACGCGTTCAAATGAACGCGTTCGTGCACAACACTGATAGACGTAATGTATTAGAATATTCTTGATTGTCCCTGTACACGAACCATTTGGTTGATCTTAAAGAAAAGCTTACTGTTTCATCCCTATGTGATTCACATTTAGAATACCAAGTTTGAACTCTCTGCCATAATTTGTTTTTGAGATATGCTGATAACAGACAAACACACACACAGACCATTTGCTAAAAACATGATTTGCGTATTCAGGGGACTTTGGAACATGTAAATATAACAAAAACTCGTGTTCGAAAATTTGACCCAAAAATAATACACAGTCCAGTCACATTAATGTGACCACTTGTCAAAAGCCGGAATAACCACCTTTCGCAGAGCGGACTGCTGCGAGACGTGCAGGAAGAGAGTCACATAGGTCCCTGAAGGTGTTCTCTGGGATGTTGAGCCATGCCGACTCTAATGCCGTGGCCAGCTGCGCTAGATTACGCGGTTGAGGATCCATGGCGCGAACAACTCGATCGAGATGGTCCCACAGATGCTCGATTGGGTTTAAGTCAGGTGAGTTTGGTGGCCAGGGGAGGACGGTAAACTCATCCTGGTGCTCTTCGAACCATGCACGTACACTGGCAGCTGTATGGCACCTCGCATTGTCCTGCTGGAAGATGCCATCATCCTGAGGAAAAACAATGCGCATGTAGGGGTGAACATGGTCCGCAAGGACAGATGCGTACTTGTATTGATCCATTGTGCCTTCCACAATGATCAGTGAACCTAGAGAATGCCAGGAAAACATTCCCCAGACCATAATGCTCCCGCCTCCAGCTTGGACCGTTCCGGCAATGGTTGCAGGGTGGTTCCTTTCAGAGGTTTCACGCCTTATACGCCAACGTCCATCTGTCCGATGGAGCATAAAACGCGATTCATCCGAAAACGCAACCTGTCGCCACTCAGTGGACGTCCAGCTGCTGTACTGGCGTGCAAATTCTAGCCTTCGCCGTCGATGAACAGCAGTCAGCATAGGTGCACGAACCAGGCGTCTGCTTCGGAGGCCCAGACGCAGCAATGTTCGCTGAATAGTAGTTTGGGAGACACTTTTGGTAGCCCCTTGGTTCATTTTGGTGGTCAGTTGCTCAACGGTAGCCCGTCTATCTGCCCGAACGCATCTCCGCAACCGTCGTTCGCCTCTGTCATCTATGGCCCGTGGTGCACCACATTTGCCACGTCGCTGATTTTGGACAGTCCCATTTTGCCATGCACGGTACACTTTTACCACGGCGGCACGCGAACAGTTCACAAACTCAGCCGTTTCGGAAATGCTTCCACCCTTGGCCCGAAAGCCAATGATCATGCCCTTTTGGAAGTCGGATAAATCGCTTCGTTTCTGCATTACGCCAACGATTGAAATGTTTTCCGAAGCCCTCACACACCCTTTATATACGCTCAACTGCACTGTGCTGCCACCTGCCTTCTGTGATTGGTTATTTAACTCTGACATGGAAAGTAGGTGGTGGTCACATTAATGTGACTGGACTGTGTACTTTCTCTACCTTATGGGTAAGAGAAAGTAAAAATTTACATTTTAATTGCAAATTAAATTGTATTCTAATACACGTATTTCAAATTATGATTAAATTATATTTTTAATTAATACATCATTCAAAAGATATTTTTAAGTTCTTTTATATTATCAAAAGTGGAATTCGAGATTTCACCTTATTTACACATTTTGAGGTGTCCTGATTAGGTTTTCTTTTGTATCTCGGTTACTAATTAAAATAATTTCATAAGTAATGCATATTTGAAAGCTTTGTTGATTTAGAATAGAACAGTAGATTACAGAAATTTCTACTGCCAGATGGCACTGTAATATTTTAAATTCTATTGGGTAAGGAAGGTGGTGTAAGTTCTAAAATGGGGATAAGGCGCCACCGAACGGAACTTTGCTAAAGTCAGAAATTTGAAAAATCATAACCTGGTGAGTGAACAGGCTGTTTCAGATATTGAAACTGGAAGAGGGCGCTACCAAGCGGGAATTTACTGCAATTAAATTTTTCAATAAACCTATTTTCACTATATGTTAATTAGCTGTTGTAAGACCTGAAACAGGAAAAAGGCACCAAGGAGCGGGAGTTTTGTAAAGTCAGATTTTTCAAGGATTGTGAACCAGCTGGTCGCCGAAGGCGGCTAGAGAAATAATAATAGTAGACACATAAAAATTTTTTCGATGCTATAAACTGTCTCTAAAAAGCAGAAATCATTCCAAGAAACTCCCAAAAATATACGCGGCATTTTATTAGCTGTAATTGTTTATGTTTATACTATATTGCTCTGTAGTAAAATCGTATTGTTTATTGTTGCAAGAGATCACTACTGTTGTTAACCCCCCCCCCCCTTCCTCCCAGATTGCTGCTATCATCTTTCAGGCTTTTTTAGTGTAAGCCATTTTTACCCCTGACTACATGCAAATTTCGCAGACAGATTATGAAATTTTAAAAACCTGTCGCAGACATCTAAAAAATTTTCTGTCACTGAGTAATCAGTTAAATACAGTTCGAGGCTGCTATCACTGCTTCTTTAATGAATTGTATCCACTAAATGTAAAAAAAGGTAAAAGAATAAGTGAAAGTATTAAGATGGTAATGAAAATATGAATTTTGTTAATGGGTCAAGTGTGAAAAATTTTCTTGATTCAAATTATATTTATTAAATCCCAGTAAGAATTTTTTACAATCTCCCCCCCCCCCCTTAATTCCTTATTTAATTTTTCATTAGAAACTATGAGTAAAAATTTCTTTCTCTTAATACATTGCTTCAGTTATATGCGATTTTTCCTATTAAATTATCCTTTTCCAAAATTATGTCATGTGTTCAATACCATGGGTAAGATTTTACTTTATTTCAATATGTTACTGTAGTTACAAAGCCAAAGTCTTAAGTTGAGTGGCTCATACTACTGCATTTATGATTGTTATTAAATTACTTAACTTATTATAAAGATACTATGTTGAATAAAAACTTTGGTAATAAATGTCTACATAGATTTTTTCTATGGAATAGAATATTATTTACATTTTTATAATTTAAGTAAAATGATTGACGGTGTGGATATTATGAATATACACACACATACACATAATAAAATACAATTGTTGTACAATAATGTATGAATACATGATAAAAATCATCAAAATCAAATAAATCTTGATAAAAAAAAAATCTGATTTAAATAATAAAAATCAATTAAAAAAGAAAAAAAAAATCAGCAACCCTGGTATTATGTACACAAATTTTCAGCTGACTGGATGAGCTGTTTAGATATTATCACATTTTTAATATGAGCTTACAAGCCACAGTAATAAATAGTTATTCTTTGTGTTCCTGTATAAAAAATTATAAGGGCTTGATATTTACCAATATGAATGAAATTTGTGTTATGGTGACTTATAACATAGATACCAACTTTCAGCTCATTCAAACAAAGCGTTTAGATACTGTCATGTTCTCATACATGAAAACACATGTCGTAAAAAAAATTAAACATGAATTCAGGGTACCTTAAAACGTGTAGAAGCACCAAAATCTGAAACTCTGATTTTTAAAATGATTACAATACTTTCCTCACTATAGTGTTCGGAAAGAAAAATATGTTAATATAAAGAATTATGTTTTATCTATAGTATGGTACAGTACAGTATCAGACATGCCAACGTTTTAAAAATTTAATTTGAAAAAAAAAAAAAAAACCTGTGTAGAAATTAAAAATTTGTGTATGCCATATTAAGAATAATATTAATAATAATAATAAAAAAAAACGATAAATTTTTAAACAGCAAATTAGTTGATTAAAATTGTGCCAAAATATTGAAAAAACTATTCTTTAATACTTTTCTTTTTTTAAACTAAAAAATATATACAGGACTTGCTGTTTAAAAAAAAAAAAAAAAAAAAAAAAAAAGAATACTTTTTCCGAGTCAAAGTGATTTTAATAAGTGGCTGACTTTCATAATCAGCAAACTTCCCTGAACTTAAAAGCCTATTCATCCCACAAAACTGTGAAGAAACTTTAAAATGTAATGATTAATGAACAAGATTAAGTTTTAAGATAATTAATTACCCATTCAATTAAAATTAATTAATACACACTATAAATAAAATTAATATATTTATATATGTTCAACTTCTTAAAAAATTAATGCTGCTCTACTTACTCAGAACAATTAGGTGCATCAGCTATTAAGTGGAGAATGCAGTGCCTCATCTAAATCAGATCTTGCTTCACTGCAGCATCAATTGGAATGGACAATGGACTTTACTGATTCTTGCAAGTCAACTTCTCAGACAAAGTAAATAGGATGCTCATTTGCAAATTAAAAACTAAGCCAGGGTGAGCAACCTTTAGTGGGTGTCTTAGAAACAAAAAACTACACACAAAGGATGCTCACACCAGGCTTTTGCCTTTATTAGCATTACTTGCAGATCTATAAAGCAAACTAATATACATTAAATAACAGTTGGGGTATACAAAAATATAGTTTATCTTTTTCAAGTATGGTTATTCAGGGTTGTTCAAGAATTCATAAAATAAAATATCAATTTTACATGACTGTCAGAAAAACCGGAACTCCGATATTGAAAGATGATTTCATGTAAATTACCTGAACAGAATCATATCTGAAATGTCATTTTAATGTATTTTTATTATATATATATATTTCGATAAGTACAACAGTGTGATTACAAGTACCATATGAAAAATCATAAAGTTGCATTTCATAAACATAGCACATTAAAAAAAAAAAAAAAAAAAAAAAAAATGCTAATCGCATAAAATTTCGTTTCAAATAAGTAACACGTGAAAAATAAAAAATATTTTAATCAATAAAATTTAATGATCATATTTGGGGGGAAGGTAAAAAATTCTCACTTTGTAACAATACGGGAAGATCTTACGTTGATTTTAAAGTTACTTGTATATATACATTTCACTTACTCATTGCAGTATAGTAACACAGCAACACAATGCTTACAAAGTTGACTTGCTCCAGCCTTGCATGAAGAGATGTTTTTTTTATTTCCCATTCTTCTTTCTCTTTGTAAAATAATCCTGAAATGCTGTGTGGATTTCCTTGATGAAGAAGTCTGCATGCAAGATCTGATGACTTCTATTTCTGCATCACAGATAGCATTAGCATTCTTTTTACCAATCGTAATTAATCGCTTAGAAGCCAAGATTGATTCGGCTTTTTTCATACAATTATTTGCTGCTTTGGCCCTCCGAAAATCAAAAATAGTCGAAATCTTTAATTTCTCGTTCATATTTGCTAATAAGTAATAAAATTAATAAAGATTTTAGAAACACATGTTTTGATCGCTCGCAGCAGTGCAATGTAAACAAGAAAGAAGCAGTACTATCGCTCCCCCCCCCCCCCCCCCCCGAAAGGAAGAACGCCATCTATCGATCATTACACTCGCGAAAAGTACTAATATATATATAAATAATATTTATATAAATGATAAAAAAAAAAAAGAAATTAAAGCTTAAATGCAAGTGGAAAGATATTTATAATTAAATAATAATTAAACTAAGACCGTTGAAAGCATTTGCTTCATTAAAAAAAAAAAAAAAAAAAAAAAAAAAAACTATGCACACTTTTTTACTTTACGCATTTTTCCTATACACACATTTTAACTTTATATGTGTATGTATATATATATATTCACAAATTGTGTTAAAATATTCGCCAGCGGTTTGTACTGCCGTGGACAGGCCCTGACTAGCGGCAGGGCATACGGGCCCCCTACAGGTGTATGCAGAAATTCTGCAACCTAAAGAGCTCTTATGCCACTGCAAGCCCCCCCCCCCCCCCAGAATAGGCTTGCCCCGGGGCTCCACGTAGTCTAAGTCGGACCCTGGCCGTAGACTGAGCAGCTTTTAACCATACTTAATATTTAAAAATCTATCTTATTTCAAGAAGAATTTGAAAAAAAAAAACCTGCATGATAAGGAAAGGAGTCTACACAGAAAACTGTTTGTTTTACCCCGAATGCGAACCAAAACTATCGGCTGTACTATCGGCACTGTATTCATACGCGCTGACCGCCCTAGATAACGTTAGGGAATAGGATGTCAATTCTCTTGTTACAATGGAGCTCTGGTTATTTTTTCTCTTTTATTGTTAAAATTTCCCACCTCTTCTCCTTCGTTATCCTATCGTAATTACAATTATGGATATTTATTTCATGATTGTATGTTTTTAAAGTACAAATTATTGTCATAAACACAATTGTCAAAACATAAAGTAGGTGGTCGTGTCATGAGGCTATCTTTTATTGAACTCGTTTTAGAATAGTGTGGAGATTAGTTAAAGGATTAATACTAATAAACATTTTTCGGATTATTAAAGCTCTTATTAGTTTATTTTTAGAGGACTAAGATTAACTACAGTGTTAGCTAGACATTCTTTAAAAGGAAATGCAAATTATTTGTCACAAATTTCATAAATAATCACTGAAATTATGAATGTACCTATAAATGCGGAAGGAAAACCATATGTTTGGGAAGAATGTTCTCAAGAATTTTCTAACAAGGGCAATTTAAGCAGACATCTTCGCATCCATACAGGAGAAAAACCATATGTGTGTCAAGAATGTTCTAAAAGATTTTCTCTTAAGAGCTATTTAATCGAACATCTTCGCATTCATACGAGAGAAAAACCATATGTGTGTGAAGAATGTTCTAAAGGATTTTCTCAAATTAATGATTTTAAGAGTCATCTTCGCGTTCATACAGGACAAAAACCATATGTATGTGAAGAATGCTCTAAAAGATTTTCTTGTAAGAGCTATTTAATGGTACATCTTCGCATACATAAGGGAGAAAAACCATATGTGTGTGAAGAATGCTCTAAAGGATTTTCTCGTAACAACCATTTAATAAAACATTCTCGCACTCATACGGGAGAAAAGCCATATGTATGTGAAAAATGTTCTAAAAAATTTTCCTTGAAAAGCAACCTAATGACACATCTTCGCATTCATACAGGAGAAAAACCATATGTGTGTGAAGAATGTTCTAAAGTATTTTCTAGAAAAAGTGGTCTAAAGAAGCATCTTATCGTTCATTCAGGAGAAAAACCACATGTGTGTGGGGAATGTTCTAAAGGATTTTCTGCTCAGAGCAGTCTCATGAGACATCTTCGCATTCATACCGGTGAAAAGCCGTATGTCTGTGAAGAATGTTCTAAAGGATTTTCTCGTAAAAGCCATTTAATTGAACATCTTCGCATTCATACGGGAGAGAAACCATATGTGTGTGAAGAATGTTTTAAAGGATTTTTTCAAAAGAGCCATTTGATGTCACATCTTCGTGTTCATACCAAAGTAAAGCCGTATGTCTGCGAAGAATGTTCTAAAAGATTTTCTGAAAAGAACGATTTAATGGACCATCTTCGCATTCATACGCGAGAAAAAACCATATGTGTGTAAAGAATGTTCTAAAGGATTTACTCAAAGAAGATGTCTTAAATGTCATCTTCGCGTTCATACAGGAGAAAAACCATATGTGTGTGGAGAATGTTCCAAAGAATTTTCTACGATGAATCATTTAAAAGAACATCTTAGAAATCATACAGAAATAAAAAAATCACATGTGTGTGAATAATGTTCGGAAAGATTGTGAATAATGTTCTGAAAGATTTTCTCGAATAACTGTTCTAAAGAGGTATTTTCGAATTCATACAGGAGATTGCAGATATCAAAATTTCAAATATGCCAAATTTTAGCTCTGAATTAGCTCTAATTTGCTCTCTAATATTAGAATTTGCTCTGGCTTCGTTTACGAGATATTTCAATTTAAACGAAAGGGGGGAAGGAAAAGGGGGGAAAGCAAAATTGCAGATATCGACATTTCAAATATACCAAATTTTAGCTCTCAATTAGCTCTAATTTGCTCTCTAATATCAGAATTCACTCTGGGTTAGGTATCGAGATATATCAGTTTTATTGCGGGGTTAGGATGAAGGGGGGGGGGGTCTTTACGCCAGTCCCACCGAGACTCCTATTTGGAATAACAAAATTTCGAAAGTGCCAATACTTAGCTCTTAATTAGTTTTAATTTGCTCTCTAATGTTACAATTTGCCCGGGCTTCGTTAACAAAATATTTTAATGTAAAGGAAAGGGCGGAAAGCAAATTTGTAAATATGGAAATTTGAAACATGCCAAAATTTAGCTCTTAACAAACTGTAAATTAATAAAAATAAAATATTTTTATTCTCTTAAAATATGCAATAATCAGGTGAATGAAAAAGCCGATAATAAGAAATTTTATTAATATCAATAATGTTTTATATGCATTAATGTCTACATAATTTAGTTAAAAAAAAAAAAAAAAAAAATCCATATCTAATAATATATAATCTGAGAAACAGCATCATGTTAAAATCCATTAGCTATAGCATGATAAATTGGAAAATGGAATGTAGTTTGCACATGCACATTATTACAAATCCTTTTACTTTTTAAACACTTTTGTCTTTTGCATTAAACAATTTAATTTGTGATTTCAAAAAAAATAAATAAATAAATAAAAAATCATGCAATAATAATTCTAAGATTAAAAAAAAAAAAAAAAAAAAAAAAAAAAACTTTTTATATACCATGCTTTTAAATTTTATGTTGTATCGTATAAAATTGACATATTACCAGAATAATTACAAATGCATTGTCATCGTGATCTCAGCTACTCTTATAGTTTCAAATGTCCAGCTAGTCGGAACGTTAGCTAAAAACCGATTGCGAGATTTGTGCTAGACAAACAAGAAAGCGAGTTCAAAGCGATACAAAAAAAAAAAAAAAAAGAAGATGTTGGTTTTAAAAATAAAATGATAATCCTTTAAGAACAACATATATTAGCGTCATAAACTACATTAGCACTTCATCAATGCGTAAAAACTTTGTAAAGTTATAATGACGTCAATTTTTGTGAGATGCCTAATTTAACTTTTTATAAATTTTTAATGTTCATGTTAAATTAAACATATTATTATTATTATTATTATTTTTTTTTTTTTTTTATTTTTTTTTTTTTTTACGTCAAAAGAAAATGAACTCTTTTTTTCTTAGGGGGAGGGCAACAATTAAATTATAGTTAATATTTGAATGACTAATTTTAAAGCAAATAGGAGAATCCTATTTTCATATTTACATTAATGAAAAGAAAACTAATCAAAAATTCAAATATCGGGCTTCGAGGTATTGCGTTGTCATCGTGATCTGAGCTATTCTAAAAGTTTTAAATGTCTAGTTTGTCGGGAAGTTATTTAAAAATCGATTGCAAGATTTGTACTGGACAAACAAACAAGAAATCGAGTTAATATAAACCTGGTAAAAAGAATCACTAATTTTGTTCGTCTTTTTTTTAGCTTACATTCTGTGTCATAAACCTTCTGCCGAATCCGGGTTAAAAACTGAAAGAGGGGAAAATAAATTAGAAATATCAGTTCTACCGTTAGAAATCCAGTATCAAATGAAAGGGGCGTTTTTTTTTAATCCACGGACGGAAACAGTTTTTCGTTACGACTATAAAACTTTTTTTAATTAAGTAAAATATGAAATTTCAGTGGAAACACTTCATTTTAATCTTTTCATAATTTCTAGTGCGAATCACGCTAATAAAAAAAGTCTTTAATAATAAAACATAAGAAACAATTTTTAAATTAAAGACTTTTTTTTTTTTTTTTTTTTTATCTTACATTCTCTGTCATAAAACTTCTGCCGAATCCAGGTTAAAAATGAAAAAAAGGTTAATAAAAAATGTTGCTCTCATCTAATTAATTTTTTAAGACTTTTCTAAGAAAATATATTTTTATTTGTACATATTAATTGGATATTACGTTATAATTGCTCAAGTCTGTTGAAAATAAATTAGAAATATCAGTTCTATCGTTACAAATTCGGTACCCAATGAAAGGAACGATTTTTCTGAATCCAAGGGTGCAAACAGTGTTTCTACACGACTAGTTTTCTTTAAATTAACTAATATAAGAAATGTAAGCGGCAAAGCTTCACTTTAATTCCTTTCAGTCACTTTAAAAAGTAAGTGGTTCGTTACAAATTCGACACCAAATGAAAGGGGCGTTTTTTCTGAATCTAGGGGTGGAAACAGTTTTTCCAGAAGACAATTTTTTTTTTTTTAAAGTAAAGTATGAAATTTAGGTGAAAACACTTCATTTTAAACTTTTCATACTTTTTAGTGCAAATCACGCGAATAGAAATTATTATTATTTTTATATTTTATTTACTTTATAAGTGAAACCTTTAAAAACCAAATCCGTATAAATCGCTCAAAAACTTGTTTCGGGTCCCTGCTGCCTTCGGTTGCGTTTTTTTCACCCACAATATTTCGAGCAATTGATAGGAATCCCACTCCAAATGTAGTGGTACAATATGTTATGAAGTTTAATTTCCTGTCAAAAAAAAAAAAAAAAAAGACCCATTAGCAATCGCGGGATTAGCAATCGCAATGAAGGAACGGCAGAATCTTCGGTTTTTCACCTCGCAGTGTAAAAGGAAAAGTCTTACGAAAACGACTATACTTAACCACTTTTAATTAATAAATTGATTCCCAATTAAAAGTATAAAAATTCGGTTTCGAGGTGCACTTACAGACGTTGTAGCCGGTACCGTGCGGTAGACTTTTCTGGAGACATTTGACAGAGGGAAAGGCAGACGCTATTACGGTTTTATTAAAAATCTACTAGAATAAACTAAATAAGCATTTACATTAGAGAATGGCGATACTATAAGACCTTGTTGGCCAACTTTGAAATTTAAATAATAGCTGGGATATTTCTAGCCAATGACATTGCTTATGCAATAGCGTCGTGACGGCTATACTTTTACTTCCATTACCCAACTACCGTAGACAATGGAAGTATTGTATTCCGTCCAAAAATTCGGTATCAAGTTTTCCCCTGATTTATACGTTTTAAGGTTTTCTGAGTCAAAAAATGCACTTTTTGGAAACTGGTCAGTGTATGTGTGTGTGGGGGGGGGGGGGGAGGGGAATCTTCTGGCTGTCATATCTCCGATAAAGATAGAACTACGAAACTTCAGAATTGCGGCATGGCTGTTGTATAGATGACTTTTCCAAATTTTGGTAAAAATTGGAAAATCGGAAGTGGAATTTAGGAAACCGGATGTGGGATCGCAAGTCCGTATCTAAAAAACTGCTCTAATGATTTTCTTCAAAGTTGCTACATAAACATTCTATTAGATGCCTTTTTCAATGATATAGTTGGTTTGTTCAGAAAAATTAATAGACGTTCTGTATAAATTGCTCAAATTCTGGTCTCGCAAGTGCTGCCTTTAAAAACGGTTGTTCCGATTTTTCTCAAACTTGCCATATTAACTCTCTTTTAAATATCCTTTTGTATGTAATTATTGATTTCTTGTCAATAACTAAGTATGCTAAATTTTGGTAAATGTTGGTATCTCAAAACCGGCTCTAACGATTTTCTTGAAAATTATTACATAAATCCATTTTAGATATCCTTACTCATGTACTACGTGGTTATTACACCAAAATTAAAAGTCATACTATGGTAGATCCGTTTTAGATTTCGGAAATTGGTGTTTAAAAAAATAACTGTACAGTTTTTGCTTTCTTATTTTTTTACTCACTATGTATACTCTATATGTCTATAGATGTGTATAAAGTTTCTCTTACCGGAAAATTTTTTGGTGTCAACTTCGTTTGGTCCTTTTTATGTCCTCTGGTCACATTAATTCCAAAAAATGAATATGCAGTAGAACTTGGATAATTCGAAGTTGAAGGGACCAGAAAGAAATTCGAAATATCCAAAAATTCGAATTACATATACTATTTTGTCAAAAAAAGTTGTAAATTAAAAAATTAAAACTCTACGATTAGAGATTTAACACATAAACTTTATATCTAAGAATACCGCTACATTACCCCCCCCCCCCATTAAATCAATATTTTTTACGAGCTTAATTATTCAACACTTTTAAAAAATAGTCAAATATTTTTTTATTTATTTTTTAAGTAGAATCTTTGTGTCATAGCATATGACCTGATACAAAAATAGAATCTTCTACATTACACATGACTTTCAATTCACAAAAACCTCGAAGTTCATACATATGCACCATATCTTCTGGTGCACTAGTTTAGGGGGTTCTATTGTATTTCCTTATCCTTCTTTTGGAAGACTATAAAAATTGAAAATGCACTTCAGATGAGTAAAATCTCGGGAACAAATTTTAATGTAATATTTTAAAGGTAATAGTATGAAAAATTCGAATTATCCAAATAGAATTCGAATTATCCACGATTTTTTAACATTATTTCAATACAAAATTCAAGGGACCATGTAAAATATTCGAATTATCCAAAGTTTCGAATTAAACAAGTTCGAATTATTCAAGTTTCACTGTAATACGTTTAATAGTAGGTAAAAAAAGTCGTGTGATTGTTTCATTTTTGCATCGCCAAAATGATAAAAACTATTAAAACTCACTGAGAAATTCCACTGCCTTCTAGATAGAGGAAAAGCTCCCTTCGCGCTTTTATAGAAAACTACCTTAAAGTCACTTTATTTGGTTATTTATCGCTCTTTGGCGAGTTTTATTAATTAGGAAAAAGCATTTGTTTACAAATTATTCGTCCGTATCATGAAATGACACAGTACCAAAGCTAAGAATATACAGAAAAATGTGCATAATGATTAAGGGAAAAAAAACATAATTTACTAAGTAGAATTACACATAAAATTCATGGTACTTTCTTATATACAGGGTAGGGTGATTATAAAAAAGGTACCCCGATATATGAGACCAAAGCTGTCATACCGTTCACAGTAACTGAATAAAATTTTGGTAGAAGTTACTTTGAGGTATGCGCTCAAGAATTATATAAAAAACAACATTTAAACTCTAACAGTTACGGTTTCAGTGACAAAATTTCAAAAATTTCAAATGGCAAAACCTACTTTTTTTATTGAAAAGGAATCTCCATAGCAAAAAACCACAAATAGCGTTGGAGCGGTACCTGTAGCTCGAAAATCGCCAGCGCTAGCAGGCTAAGGGAAAAAAAATGTTATGTGCCTACCAGAGCACGACTTTCATTTTTTAATGACGTCACATTCCACGCTGAGTCTTTGGTTCAGACTAAAGTCTACTGATTGTGCTTCGAAACGAAAAGAAGAGATCACGGTATCCTTAATATCTTGTAAGGCTACTGAATAAAGGCTTTAATTTCGTTGTTAGTTGTAAGACGCCGTCATGACTGACATCATTGCACTACGTGAAAAACAACGCATTGTGAAATGGCAATCAAAATCGATTTTGATGATGATAATGATGTTTCCCAGTAAGCGGCATATCCGCGATTGTAATGATCGATAGATGGCGCTTTCTCAACAGTGCAGTTGTTAGTAAACATTATAGCCACGTGTGTTCCATTAGTGTTCTTTTTGTTATTCTACTTAATATTCCGCCATTACATCATGGAAAATTGATTGCTTTTGGGAAAAAATATTTCAGTTTCTTCAAAGTTCGATCGGAAGTAGATTTTAACTGAAGCTGAACAAATATTAGTTTCAAATCATCTGATTAATTCTTTACTTCCATTAGCCGAAGCAACTGAAATTTTAAATTTGTCATTTGGAAATAAATGGAAGCTCAATTCTGGATTTCTTGATCCTTTGGAGTTAGATTGTAGCACACAACAGTATGTGTTATCTTTTTTACCGTATTTATTCATTTTTATTCTATAAATATATGTGAAACTAAATATCGTGAAGCAATGGCGGCTGTATGGAATTCGAATTAAACCATGTTTATTGTAATTTCACCTTAGCCCACCAGAGGGCGAGCATTTCATTACAATCGCGGATTGTTCACAGAGCAAGAAAGCAAGATAAACATCACGCATTTCACGATGCCTTATTTTTCACTTAGTGTGATGACGTCAGACATGACGGTGTCTTACGACTAACAAAGAAATTAAAACCCTAATTCAGTAGACCTACATTAAATTAAGGATACCATGGTCTCTTCTTCTCGTTTCGAAGTAGGATCAGTAGACTTTAGTGAGAGCCGAAGACTCAGTGTGAAATGTGACGTCATAAGAAAATGAAAGTCGTGCTCTGGTAGGCACATCACAGCTGTTTTCGCTTTTCTTCTTAGTATGCCTAACTTTGGTGATTTTCATGCTAGAAGTACCGTTCCAACTTCCAACACTATTTATGTTTTTTTTTCTATGGAGGTCCCATTCCAATAAAAAAAAATGGTGTTGCCATTTGAAAGTTTCGAAATTTTGTCACTGTAACAGTAACTGTTAGAATTGAACTGTTGTTTTTTATATAATTGTTGAGCGCATACCCCAAAATACCTTCTACCAAATTTTTATTCAGTCTTTCGGAACGGTATGGTAGCTATGATCTCATATATCGGGGTAGTTTTTTCTTTTTTTTTTTTTTTTTTATAATCACCCTGTACATTATTTACAATATCAAAAAAAAAAAACGAATTTGACGTTGGCTAATTTTTAAACTCTCATTCAGGGTCCTTTACATATCTGATGAGGGAACCAGTCAGACAAAGCATTAGACTAGTATGCATGAAAACTAGTGTACATGAACGTTTTGCGTACATGAAAAAAAAAAAAAAAAGAATCACAGAATACACCTATCTCAAAAATGCATGAAATTACACATTGCATCAATTAGTAACACGCATGTCTGTACGCTTCGCGTACATGGAAACAAAGAAAAAAAAATCACGGAATACCCCTATTTTAAAATGCATGAATATCAAATATGCATGAAATTACATACTGCAGCAATTAGTAATATGCACGTCTGTAGGCTTCGCGTACATAAAAAAAGAATACTTCTATCTCAAAATGCATGAATCTCAAAAATGCATGAAAATACATATTGCAGCAATCAGTCATACACACGTCTGTATGCTTCGCGTTCGTGAAAGCTAAAAAAAATCACAGAATACCCCTATCTCAAAATGCATGAAATTACATATTGTTGCAATTAGTAATACGCACGTCTGTACGCTTCGTGCACATGAAAAAATACATTTTAAAAGTAAATAATCAAAATTAAACATTAAAATTAAACTAAGAGCAAAATAAACAGAAATAACAAAAATAATAAGAGCAAACTCTAAAAGATGCTTTTGGCTGCTACGGGCATAACGCCAAGCGTGAATTCTCGCCAAACTCACTTAGCTCCATAGGGATTTTCTGCTACAAAGAGACGCTACTCACCATTAAGACTCCTATAATACGAGCTGACTCACAGCTGATCATTGTTGCCCAGCGGAAATATAGCATAGCGACTTTTAGTTGCAGACGTATTACTCAGCGTCTTTATCGCCTAAAATGGCGAGTTTGCCTAAACAGAAGAGCAAATTATTGTTTGTACTTGATAAGTTTGGCGGTAATATTTGGCGAAATTTTCTTATAACCTTTGTAAAAAGTAGCCATCACTGTTGCTATTAAATTAGTTAATTTTAAATATTTATACACGTTGAAAAGTAGTGTAGGTTGTAAAATACAACATTTAGATAATCGAACAGCAATAAAAAGAAATAATTGATACAAAAAATGCAAGAAAACATATCATAATTACACTTCATATTTGTGATTGAAAACTAAGCGTACAATTTTCTTTTGGACAATTAACAGCTCATTTCTTTCGCCTTTCTTCATCTGTTGGAAATCTAAACGTTCTAAAAGCAGTTCTGGTATTATTTGAGCAAATTTCGGCAGTAAAACCTCTATTTTATGTGATTTGATAACATTTGAAATTCGGGCCGCGTGGGCAACAATCACTGAGTGGGAAACAAAATGCTTGATGAGCCAGCCTGTTTTGGAGGAGCTCTACTCACCATACACCACATTTCACGACGCAACTATCACGCTATTTAAACTTCTGCAAAATAGACAACACCATTTACTTCATTTCCCCCAGCTACTTCTTTAAAACTAACCATATTCAATCATCTTTCACAATCTACGTAGATTCTAATTTCAATTTATCTAACTACGTTCCAATAACTAGACATTTCATGCTTACCTAAAATCCCCTCTGCTCGACACCTTCAATCTAGCAATTTCACCTTTAACGTCGCCAAACTATGCTGGATCCAACTAGACTTTTCCATCTTCAACCAACATTTTAATCCAAATTCGATAAATAACTCCTTCAATACTGACTTCCTTCGACGACCTTTATTTCTTCAACTCGACGATACGTCTACGTCACACATTTTTTTACAAAACGCAGCCCCAGTGCTTTGGTCAGGGTCTCGGAGTTATACCGTACTTCCTTCGAAATAGTTTCTAGTATGTCGACTGCATCGCCCCGTAACGCTGCTGCTAAATGAACTTTCTTGGCAGTTTTGTCCCATGTGTTAGCTTTAGCTACGACGGTAGATTATGTCTTATATACTTGTGGTTAAAGTGGTTGCTTAATTTCAAGAAACCGGAAGGCCAAATTACCAGGTAGATACGCATCCTGAAATATGACTACAAGATACGCCATCGTAAAGGGATTCTACATGGTAATGCAGATGCCTTGTCAAGGAAGCCCTGATCGAAAGCTGCAAGTACTGCTCCAGACTCGAAGAGAAATACCAGCAGATAAATCCGGTTGCTCGCCAAGCTACAGTCTCAACACTATCAAAACTGGACCACTGGAGTGACCAGGCACTTAGAGAAGTCCAGTTGGATGATCATGACATAAAGACAATATTACAATTGAAGGAGACGACCAGCAACAGACCTACCTGGAAGGACATTTCCACATTTAGTCCCATTACAAAAACTTATTGGGCACTCTGGGACTCCCTTTATATTAGAAATGGCGTACTATGCAGAAAATGGGAATCTGACGATGGAAGGAGTTTCAGATGGCAGACTTTGTTACCAATATCGAAGATTTAGATATTCTAGGGTAGCTGTATAGTAGCCCTACCGGTGACCATTTCGGAGTGATGAAGACTCTACAGAAAGTTCGAGGAGAACGCTTCTACTGGTGCAAAGGACTACACCAATAGTTGCATAACATAATCATGATATTCATTACTAAATCTTTTTCGCATAACGTTAAAATAATTAAACTAATAGTATAAACTTAACTAATAATATAAAATAAAATAAAAATTTAAACTAATTTCCATTTCATCTTTATTAAATTTTTACTTAATATTTTTAAAATATCGGTTATTTTCAAATGTTCTGCTATTCTAAATAATTTTTCTCTTCTCTCGAGCATCTTGAAGATGCCAATTTTACTTATTTACACTATTGATCACATTTTAATTTTCCTGAGGAAAGTGACGACAGAGACACAGAAAAAACGTCATAAAAGAAACTTTTTTCTCTGCATCATGAGGTTCATTTAAGGTTCTCTGCATCATGAGAGGTATGAATGTTTTCCGAATTCTCCAAAGAAAGCATTTCAGGTAGTTAGAAATTTTCATCACCTTAATTAACGAAGTTATTTATTAAAAACATCGGGTTTATAAAGATACACCATTTGCCACCGTACAAAAAGTTTGTCACTTTCTTCAGGAAAATTAAAATGTGATCAATGGTGTAACTATGAAAAATTGAAAAATTGGCATCTTTGAGCTGCTCGAGAGAAGAAAAAATAATTTAGAATAGTAAAACATTTGGAAATAACCAATATTTTCAAAATATTACGTAAAAATTTAATGAACATGAAATGAAAATTAGTTTATATTTTTATTTTAATTTATATTATTAGTTTATATTATTGTTAATTATTTATTAGTTAAGTTTATACAATAAGTTTAGTTTTTATTATTAGTTTTTATTTTAACGCTAGGCAAAAAATATTTAGTAATGAATACCATGATTATGTTAAACAACTATTGGTATAGAGTTAGAGGTTATGCCCAGAAATTTTTAAAGTGAAATTTACTAGATAAAAATTTATATTAGTTTATATAAAGATTTGGTTTTTTAACTCAAAACATATTTAAAAGGATAGATATTCACTATGACCAATTTAGCGATTTTTAAAATTTAGAAATGAAGAAGCTCGTACATTTTTTGTCCAAGGAATTTATTTACGCAACCACAATAGCCATTTTAACTCTAGCCATGGCTTAAATATAGAGATAAATTATAAAATGCTGCAATAATAATGATGATAATAGTAAAACCCAGAACCTATTTTTGTTTTTTAAGTATTGATATAAAACTTTGCAGAAAAGAGAATTTAATACAACAGGACATTTATTATTATTATTATTATTATTTGTCTATTTTTCCATATAAAGGAATGTAGTAACTGCATAGTTAAAATATTTTAGTTACGGTTAATACAGGATCTCACTGGCAGATTTTAAATTTTTCATTTATTTTGACGATGACTTAAATTATCTATCGCAATTATGCATGTAGAGATAAACTTCTAAGCTACTTCGTTGCCAAATTTAAAATATAGCCAAGAGGTTAAAACTGTACCATTGCTTTATCACGATTTTTTTCAATTTTATTTTAAATATTTTTTAACTTAATTCAAGATCGAAAAAAAATAAGAACATTTTTTATTTGGTCTAAATGTACAAAATATCTCCAGGTAAAGTATTATCAAATTTTTATTAAAATCACACAATGAACTGATTGGAAGAAAATCATATTTATTGAAATTCTATTTTTCCGACTGAGTGAAAATAATGCCTGGACCGGGAGTCGAACCCCAGATCTTTGATTTACAAGGTCAAGGCTCTACTAATTGAGCTATCCAGGCCGACAACCGGTCGGCATTACTCACTCAGACAACCTTTAGGCAGAAACATCTGGTCTATCATGTAGATAGCTAGACAGAAATAAGCCACAGGAAATGGAAAATACCATTAATGGTGTTTTAATAGTGTTTTCCATTTCCTGCGGCTTATTTCTGTCGAGCTATCTACATGATAGACCAGATGTTTCTGCTTAATGGTCGTCTGAGTGAGTAATGCCGTCCGGTTCTCAGCCTGGATAGCTCAGTTGGAAGAGCCTTGACTTCTTAAGTCAAAGATCCGTGGTTCGACTCCCAGTCCAGGCATTATTTTCACTCAGTCGGAAAAATAGAATTTCAATAAATATGATTTTCTTCCAATCAGTTGATTGTATGATTTTAATAAAAATTGTATTTATTTCTCCCATTGTTTAATGGTGTTTTCCATTTCCCGCGGCTTATTTCTGTCGAGCTATCTACATGATAGACCAGATGTTTCTGCTTAAAGGTTGTCTGAGTGAGTAATACCGACCGGTTGTCGGCCTGGACAGCTCAATTGGCAGAGCCTTCACCTTTTAAGTCAAAGATCCGGGGTTCGACTCCCAGTCCAGGCATTATTTTCACTCAGTCGGAAAAATAGAATTTCAATAAATATGATTTTTTTCCAATCAGTTGATTGTGTGATTTTAATAAAAATTGTATTTCTTTCTCGCATTGTTTAATGGTGTTTTCTATTTACTGCGGCTTTTTTCTGTCGAGCTATCTACATGATAGACCAGATGTTTCTGCTTAAAGGTTGTCTGAGTGAGTAATGCTGACCGGTTGTCGGCCTGGATAGCTCAATTGGTAGAGCCTTGACCTTGTAAGTCAAAGATCAGGGGTTCGACTCCCGGTCCAGGCATTATTTTCACTCAGTCTGAAAAATAGAATTTCGAAGTATTATCCGTTTTTTGTTCTGTTCATTATGAGAAAGAAAATGGCTGAAGTAGTTTTTCATGTACCATTGATGTCTCTATAAATTAAATTACACCAGGGATCATATTTAATTTTTCCCGTTTAAATTGATGTCATTACAGAAGAACAACGTCATAAGAAAAACTTTTACTACGGTGGCAAATAGAGTACCTTTATAAACCCGACGGTTTTTAGTTAATAACTTCGTTAATTAAGGTGATACAGACTTCTAACTACCCGAAATGCCTTCCTTAGACATTCGGAACACATTGATAAATCTCATGATGCAGAGCACATTGTCCTCTGCCCCCTGCTCGCTCCGCTCATTAACTGTTGTGTGATTCTACCCGACTATTTGCAACATTGCCTTCCATTGAATTGGAATATTAATAATACATAACAAAAGAGAAAATTTGAACAATATTATAGAAATTCACCATATTTGGTATCACATTGAAATCCACAATATTTAATATTATATTATTTATAATATGTGAAAAATCTGTTTTAACGTTCGACAATTTAATAACAATTTGCCTATATTTTGAGAGAAAACATATGATGGACAGCTACGCACACAAAATAAACAACGAGCCACGTGATTCATCTTGAACCACGGAAAGCTAATCTTTTATCAATTGAATCAGGACTCTAATTTATTTATCTCGTTGGTCGTTTTCCACACTGTTTATTCTAGACGCTGTAATAGAGCACATAACAGAAATACAATACGAAGAAATGGAAAAACACCCAGGGTAATTGTAATCGAACCCGCTTTACTATGCTCGAAGGCGATTAGCAGTGTGGTGACATATAACCACTCGGCCACGGAAGGGCCAGAAAAAATATAGTTCAACTTTCAAGAAATGGCACTTCGCCCCTCCTCTATTTGGAAGAGTTTACTTTAAGAAAGGGGCGCGCGATTTGAAAAGAATGAATGAGTGAGGGCAGTGATGCCAGATTGGGGATTTTGTCCGCATTTTGGGAATATATTGGACTTCTGGGGACTTTTTGGGGACTGAATATTTGTGGGTAATTGTTTGGGTTTTTTGAAATTTATGGGGAGAAACCTGAGGAATTTTTCAACTTTTTTGTCTTAAATTGGTCTACCTGATTATTTCACGTTCACTGTTGTGAACTGTAGGGATTTGTCCTTACGCGTACGATAGAGACTTAGCAATTTTCTTTAGCATATAGGGACTTTTTTGAAGTGCCATTTTTTCTCAGGACATCCTCAGAAAATTCTGAGGATGAAAAGACATCCTACGAACATACTCAACGCCCGTTGTTGTACACCTACTGAATTTAGTATAAATGCAATTGATAATAGGGTTTGATAATACATCTTCACGTACAACCTAGGGAGAGCTGAGGAAACTAAACTAAACTCAGTACTTCACGCAGATTTAAAAATTTCGACAACCAATATGTATAAAATGTAAATTAATTAGTGTAAAATTAATTAATTAAAAGTTAATTAGCAAATGTAAAATTAATTGAAAGTTCATTAACAAGTCTCTATTCATACTAGTCATTCACTAGTTACAATAAAGTTAATAACTAGTGTGTATAGAAGTTATTCTTGTATATGCCTCCCTTAAATGAATGTTCCCTTTAACCTTTTGACGTGAGCTACACTAAAAATTTTACAGTTTTTCTGAGGGGCTCTCTCAGCCACAGACCTTATATATATAGACTACGCCACCAATAGGACTTCCCATTACAGTTAATGTCTTCAACATGAGGGTGTAATCTGATACCTTCATTTTTTGCGGTCAGCTCAGCATGCCACGTGACATAGACTTGAGGGAGATTCTTCTATAAGGAAGCACTTATTTTTGTAAGAATCAAACAAAAAATTCTCCCCTTCAAAATGGTTTTTCACAAAAGGAACTTCTTTATAATTAATCTATGACATTTTAGCTTTCCAACGATGCGTAAATCTAAAGGCTTAAATGAAAAGTATGTGTACAATACAGAAATTTAAAAAACTCAAAACTACTTTCTTTTCTAAGGAAAAATCACATAATATCCATTTCCGCCTCTCTCTTCAGGTCCGCATCACGTGATAATTTAGCTGGGGAAGCTAGCTCATGTCGCGGAGAGATAATGAGGCGGATGCGTGGTCTATCTTATAAGGTCTATGCTCTCAGCTTTTGGGGGTAGAAAATAGCAGTCTGGTTGCTCACTGAATGATTTCCGGGGAAAGTCAATTAGGTGGAGGAACCTCTTTCCTCCCCTGCTTTTCCAGTAACTAGCCTCTTTTACCCTACAGCAGTTGGGGTGATATTACACCACAGATTTCTCCAAAAATTCCTTTTGGAGAAATACAGAGACTTGAAAAG
This sequence comes from Salticus scenicus, assembly GCA_963930645.1. Classification (NCBI taxonomy): domain Eukaryota; kingdom Metazoa; phylum Arthropoda; class Arachnida; order Araneae; family Salticidae; genus Salticus; species Salticus scenicus. The sequence goes on from OZ005662.1 coordinate 27,631,511, forward strand.
ACTAACTTTGACTGTTCTTTTTCAAAGAGTTTTTTTAATTATAAATGTTATTCTAAGTGTTAATTTTCTCTATATATCTGTTTTCATTTCTTGTTGAACAAAATTAAAAAAAAGAAGAAAGAAAGAATCACTGCATTTCAGTTATATACAATTAATTTTTGATCCTATGTATTTCATGCGGCAAATTTATTTCGATTGAAGTATATTATAACAATTTTAATATTAAATATTAGCATTACCATGGAAAATTTATAATTTAATAAATTATTTAAGTTTCAAAATAGGGGTTAACTGTAATTAATACATAGCAAATGTTTAAATTAACATCGCCTTTATTGTATTGATTATTATATATATTTTCTGTTTCTTCACAGTCACATTAATACTACGTTAATTAATTAAATCTTTCATGGTTTACTCGTTAAGCTTTAATTTTTCCTTTTTACTACATTTTTTCTCTTTTTACAGCAAATATAATCTTTATTTTTATTTTGTTACCATTTGATCTTTCAAAGGTTTTGGAAAAACGTTGGGCACCTGTAAACTAGTTTAACCCAATCCACCCGTCTTAAGCCGTGGTGGCCAGCTCCTTCTTCTTCTGGTTATTAAAATTATTTTCTATTATATAATATCATCCAGTAATGTTTTCGAAGCAATGCATATTGACTTTTTAAATAACTTTTGCATTGTGAAAGACTTCGTTTTCATATGTGGTTGTTTGTTCATTAATTCACGTCTTCCTTCTGGTGTCTGATCATTTTAATGATGAATTATTTATTAGTAGTATTAGTGAAAGTAGCACTAAATTCGTTCTGGATTAACCCCTGGTTGATAGAACATATTTTTCTGAATTACAGAAAATTTCTGGCAGCGAATTGCAGCAAACAGGACTTTTATTTTGATACAAAACATGACTTAAGTACTAAATTCCACTTAGGAGTGTTTTTCCCCCTTTCCTTTAATATATTATAATTATAATTTAATAGTTGTCTTTCCATACCAGAAGCAGGGAATTGAAAAAAAAAAAAAAAAAAAAAAAAAAAAAAAAGCTTTTTTACTTTAAAATATGAAGTTAATTCCTTAGCAATAGTATATTAATTAAATGAAAACTAAATTCACTGTATCTTGAAAAAAATATATATGTATGTATATATATATATATATATATATACACAGATTCTGCTTTTATGATTTGTATATAGTTTTTCCATTATATCACATTACTTCCTGAATAAGAATTCATAAAAACTGTAGATAAAAATATTGATAAGCATTATTCTGTAGTATTATGCTGGTTTGTTTCTGCATACAAAGGCTATTCTTAAAACATACTCAAAGCTAATTCACAGTTTGTTTTTTGAATAAGACACAAGAGTATATTTTTTTAGAATAGCATAATTTTTTAATATATAATTTTATTAATACAATCGAACCTTGTTAACATGAATATCAAGGGAGATAAAAAATTTGTTCATGTTATCAGTAGCCAATCTTCATATAACTAAACTAATCTTCCTTTTAACGGGGATTGTCGAAACAGTTCATGTTAAAAATAATTCACGTTAACAAGGTTAGATACTGCACTCCTTGAGTATATTATAGTATCTTTTATGCAAACATTGTTAAAAAGACTTTCTTTATGAAGATGTTATAGTGGCCTTTTTGAATTAATAAGAATATTATAGTGCCCTTTTTGAATTATTAAGAATATCATAGTAATCTTTCTGAATTATTGAGAATATTATAGTGCCCCTTTTGAGAATATTAAAGTGCCCTTTTATCGAGTTCACTGTAGAAAGTGTTGTTTACAGTCCGTTAAAAAATTATAAGACCACTTTAATTTTATAAATTATAAGAAAAATAAAGATTCTAATCATAATTTAAATACATAAAATAACATATTGCTCTATATTTTTTATAATTAATTTGCAATAACCTGGTATAATGCAATACATGTTTAATTAAAATATATATTAGAAATAAGTGAAAAATAACCTGTTAAGAAAATATAAGACCACTTGTCAAAAAACAAAATTGTACAAAAAATTAATATGATATTGGTCCTCCATTTTTCCCGATGACTTCAAACACTCTGTTTTTCATTGAAGTAACCAGGTGATTAAGTTCAGTTATAGAAATATTGTACCATTCTTTTACAATGGCTACTTCCAGTTCATTGGCAGATGAAAATTGTTCATTAGCATAAACTTTGCGAGATAATATACCCCATAGGTTTTCCATGGGGTTCAAGTCTGGACTTCGACTTGGCCATGGCAAAACATTATTTTTTTCTTTTTTAAACTACTCCTGTGTGGATTTAGATGTATGACAAGCAGCACTGTCCTGGTGAAAGATCCAGTTAGCACCACCTAATAAAGGTCCAAACGTTATCATATGATCATATAGCATAGACTGATATTGTGTTGAGTTCATATGACCCGAAATCCTCTGTAAATCACACAACTCCTCATAAAGGAATGCTCCCCAAATCATTACTGATCCTCAACCCATTTGTCGACTGAAGCATTCTTTTGGTTCCTTCCTCAAGTCGTGCCAATAGTGTTTGTAACCATCGGGACCATCAAGGTTAAATTTATTTTCATCAGAAAATATAATTTGTTTCCACTAATCATTCCATGACATTACATTTTTAGCCCATTTTAATCTTTCTTCTCGATGGCATTTCAATAACTTTGTTTTTTTCTTCAGTTTCATAAATTTCGTATTAATATTTAATTTAAGACTCTTCCAGACTGTTACATGTGAAGTTTTCTTGCTGAAATGTTTTGAAATTTCACGAGTTGAAAGACCTTTTCTATTTGACAGTCGAAAAATTTGTCTATTACCACGTGCTGTCAAAATATTTTTTCTACCAGATCATTTATTTTGTTTGAATAATCTTTTCTAATTATGGCATTATGAATGGCAGTTTTAGAACGGTTCATTATCCTCGCAATATCTCTTTCAGATTTACCAGAACCTTTATAAAATAAAATTTTTCTCACTTCGCACTCCGATAATTCTTTACCTCGAGTCATCGTCAAATTAATCGTCTATAACACATTCAAAACCTAAGCCTTTGCTTCTTAGGTTATGCTTTTACGAAATACTGACGCATGCGCTTCATATTGAGTTTGACGTCATGTATAATATGCTAATTTTCTCAGGTGGTCTTATAATTTCTTAACAGTCACTGTCTTTAATTTTTAGAAAAATGAATAAGTTTTAATGAAATTTAATTTAATTTTAAAAGTTGGAATTAGTATAGGATGCGTTTTCTTATCAATTTTAAATACGCAACTAAAAATTTGCATATTATGCTCTCTTCTTCAGAAATGCACCAATACGCTTGTGGTCTTATAATTTCTTAACGCACTGTATATTTTGCTGCTTAAAAAAAACTCTAATCGCAGCTATGCCCAACAGAAGACTATGCAGAGGCAGTAGTTATCCTGAAATTCCTTTAATTTTTTTTTTTTTTTTTTTTTTTTTTTTTTTTTTTGTCCTGAAACATCTTGAATTTTCACTTAATGTCCTGAATTGCCTGAAATGGCAGTAAAATTCCAAAACTTCATTAATTTTTCCTCCACTTTTCAACGAGAAAAGTATTCTCAAATGATAATTTCAATGTTTACCTCTTGGTCAAATTTATTAAAATTCGTTTGATTTCATCTTTCAGTAATGTAGGGCCTGAGAGAGGATTGATTTTATATAAGTAGAAATATCACGAAAGATAATGCATATCGGGAATCTGAAACTTTTTATGTTTTTGCAGGGGTCATTTGAGCAATCAATCCCCAGTTCCTTCTCTTATATCAAAAAAGATAATTGATATATAAACCAGCTACATGCTGAAAAATACAGCTCACTTAGAGCAAATAAAAAAGACAAGCTCAAAAAAGGAAACTCGATGAAGATGCTGCTGCTTTCCAAAGTCTTCCGAAAAAAAAGGGGGTGGGGAAGAAGATCTAATCAATAAGCCATATTAATTTTACAATCATTCATATTAATTGCACAATAATTCATTAAAAATAACTCTCATTTCATACATTTATATGAAATTTTGTCCAGAAATTTTTTTATGCATAGACATTTTCTAAAAATAGTCAAATTGTATTCAGAACATCTCAAAACATGAAAATACGCCGAAAACCATAGTTAGAAAATTTTCACGAAACTAATAATTTCTTCTTATATATATAGAAGAATGTAATAAAAGCAGTTCAAAATTCCTACCGGACATGGAAATTTAAACTGCTGTAATGAATCGATTTATAAGTAATTCTAATTTGGTATTTTTTTTTTAAACTAGTATTTTTGTGATTGTATATTATGTACTTCATAAATTATATTTTTTAACTCATTAAGTATTTTTTCCACTTTATGTAATTTATACAATTAAATTTCAGTTAATTTATATCTGGGATCTTTTCTAAATGGGCAATTTTTAGTGCGTAGGGGATGGGGGGCACATACACATTAGAGGTCAAGACTCACGGTCGCCACTCACCATGTGGCGACTTAATTTGAAAAAGTGGGGGTAAAAAAATTGGTATGATCGCCATTTTTTCCGCGAATTCGTGAAAATATTTCTTCCGTTTGAAAAAAAAAAAAAAAAAAAAAAAAACAGATATCGTTCGTTAAAACCACTTTATTATTTTTTTTTTTTAAATAAGTAGCCAATTTCAGTTAATTGAAATGTAAGGAAAGCTTAAAACATTTTTTTTTTCCAATGGCCAGGCAAAAGATATAAAGTTACAAAACAAATTATAAACAATATAACATAGAACAAAAGACCAAATTCATTACCTAAGGAGCGATCTTGCCTCCCAATATCTCGACTCTTCTGTAGAACCTCGGAGAGCCCTACAACGGGACAGATGGTCCTGTCCATTACTTCTCCAGAATCACAAAGTGGGCAAGTAGGGTCGTTTAAGATAGATACCCATGCACTTCAAATGAGCGGCATGTCCTGTAGATAGGCGGAAAGTCGCAACTGCCTTACGTTTTGGTTTATCAGGAACACGGATTAAAAGAGAAGGATGTATTACGTATGTTACGGAAAGGTAGTAATTTTCATCTTACAGATAGAGGGCGACCAAATCTCGAAAATACACCAATCAGCGCGTTTTTACATTTCTGGCTGTTCGTTCGTTGGATGACTGAAGCCGAAGGGGCGGGCTTTCCCTTTCTTCCGATAAGTTTCAAAGATACTACACCAGGCAGCAATCGAATCGTTTTCCTGGACTGCGCTGAATTAATGCGAAAAGGGAAGCTTATGTTCCCGCGCTCGCTGCCCTATCTAGTTTTAAAGACTCTTCTTCCGTGATCAGGAATAAGAGAAGGAAAGAGAAGAGAGGAATAAGAGAAGCTTAAAACATGTAAATTCAGCGAAAACCGGAAATCGAAATTTTTTTCCGAATTTTCCACTTTCTTCTTATACATGCAGAAGCTAGAAGTAAATTCACTTTTTAAAAAACAGTAGCCAATTTCAGTTAACTGAAATGCAAGGAAATCTTAAAATGTGTAAATTAATTGAAAACCAGAAATCAAAAGTTTTTCCAAATCTTATACTTCTTATATATGCAAAAGATAAGTGTAACATTGAGGAAATTTATTTCCTGATTTTAATTTCCATATTTGGGTATAGTTACAAATTAGTTATCGTGCACATATGTTAGATTAAATAATTTTGCTGTCAAATTGACAAAATTTTAATTTGAAATCTCTAGAAACAACACGAGCATAAATTTTATATCTGTTCGTCCTTGGCATTTTGTATATTTGGCGATCAAAAACGTAATACAAAAAACATACATGTCCAATGTATATTTTTGTAATACATATATATTGTACGAAATATTGTTTCATATTACTGATTGCTCTCTTAATGTACGTTTTTAAAATAACAATGTTTTTTGAAAGGAATTAAATATGCTCGCCAGATAATTGAGTGATCTTTTATTTCCCTCCCCCCCCCCAAGAACGGCATATATTAAATCTGTTCCTTTGGAATGAATCTCATTCTTTTGAACTGAAATGTTTATGTTTATAACCAGAAGTGAAAGTCTGCCATTTTATTTTTCTAAAGCACTGAAATTTAAAGTTAATTTTTTATTAATTTGACAGAAGAAATATAACATAACCTAACACATGCAGACAGTAACTTATATAAAATTATACACAATCAAGGGGATTTAAATCGGGAGATAATTTTCCTTAATGTTTAAAACTAAACCAATTAATGTTAAAAATCAATTCATTTAACGTTTAACATAGGAAATTTTTGCTTGGCCCCACGGATGGTCAGTGACGTCATCACATCGCTTGCGTATAGTAATAAACTCATTAAAAAAAGTAGTCAATTTCAGTTAATTGAAATGCATTATGTTTTTACTTAAAAATGTCTTCAAATTAATTAGATCATAATTAAAGTAGAAAAAAATAGAACTCTCATAAATCAAATCCTTTTTTTACTTGCATTTATTTTGAACAATATAAACTTTTCAGTTTTTACTGTTCAAAACTGTTGTTTATATTGTTAACTGTTGTTTTTTGATCTACCACTCATGTACTCAGATTTCTTCCAATTTAATGGCTGTTTTATTTTAGAATAAAAAATCTATAGTCAAGAGTATAGTGATGCTACATTATACAAATTACTGTGTCTATGGTTTTATTTGAGTTTTAAATGTCAAATCTAAACTAATCATTAGCATCTCCATTTTTGCCCGAGTAGATACACAATCTGAAAGTATTTTTACCTCCAGCTGATGTAAATTTCTGATGTCTGCAATGAGACAACTGCTTAAAAAAAAAAAAAAAAAAAAAGAGAGAGATTATCTGGTATGGGAAATAATCCACATTAAAATTTTTTTTTAATTTTTTAACAGATAATCTGCATGAAAATACATTACTTAATTTTTATGTTTCTATACTGATGAAACTTACCGTAAAATCCTGAAAATAACCCCTGCCTTGAATGTAAGCCCCCCCCCCCTTCTTGCTGAAAGGAAAATTATTCCATTTTCTTAAATATACTCATCCGCCTTACCACCAGGCGTATATACATGGTGCCAGTAAATCTATCTTTCACCATTTCATCCAAACCTACTTTCAATCTTCAAATCTTCTAGATCAGCATATCTGCACTTTTTGAAAATAGGGTTATTTTCAAGATTTTACAATACTTAATATTTATGTAACATATAAATATTTTATTTATTTATTTTTAACAGGATGCTTTGATATAGTTCCTGAAAGAATCCAGATCCAATAAAAAGCACAGAAGTACAAATATTAATTATGAACAAGTTGTCATTTATAAAAATTCTGTATATTTATTTTGTTTTAATATCTGTTTTGTATTTCTAATAAAACTATATTTAATGAATGTATATTAAAATTCACATTTTCCTTTTTTCTTTGTTGAAAGATGAATCAAGGATCATTTGAGAATTTCAGCAGGCAGCCTAACCTGGTGCCTTTTTCTAATGAAATAACATTTTTTTTTTTTTTTTTTTTTTTTTTTAAATACCCATTCTACATCCATTTCCTTTTGCTATTCTATTTTGTTCAGAAAATGTAAGATTTGTTAGTCTGAATAATACTCCTTCAATGATGTCACAATCACGTGCATTCACTTAATGAATATGTGCAGGGAAGTTGATGTATGGTTGATTATGGATAATTTCTAGTGCTGATTCTAAAAAAGGAAAAAAAAAAACAAGCCACCAAGGATGATTTAATAAAGCTGGCATTTTGCTTTCAAAAAGGTATTTGTTTAATTTCTTGTTTTTTGGGTTGCGATTTCTGTACATGATAAAAGTAAAAAAAAAAAAAAAAAAATTCTCTTGTATCTACAGTCGGTAACAAAAGTATCCGAACACTGGCAAAAGTACCTATGTACACTTCTTACAGTTTTGTTAAATAAATCCTTATCGAATCTTGTTCTTACACTGAATAAGAACAGGATTCGACAAGGATTTATTTAACAAAACCGTATGAAGTGTATATTTTTTACATAGGAATTTTTGCTAGTGTTCGGACACTTTTGTTACCGACTGTACTATCAATTTTTTCTTGCAAAAATGCTCTAAAACTATTACTAGAAAACTGCATTAACATTTCCTTATTTTCTGCCTCACTTTCTATTACAGTTGAAACTCGTTAATGTGAATCTCAAGGGGAACAAAAAATCTGTTCAGGTTGTCAGTAGTTCATACTATCAGTAACTCAGAAACTAATCTTTATTATAACGGATATTGTGGAAGCAATTCATGTTAAAAGTAATTTACATCAACAGTGTTCACGTTAACAAGGTTAAACTGTATTCAGAATTTAAAGAGCAATTAAATTGAATAAAAGTCAGTGTTAAGGATAAAAGTGAAATTGATTCTATTAATTCTAGATATATTGTTATAACTGTAGTGTGTACTCATTCTGAGATGTTCTTTCACTTTATATTTTAAATCTAAAATTTTAATGTATTCTATTCATTTATCTATTTCAAGGCCTGAAATTTCAACTGAGAGTGCACTCGCTGAAAAAAAAAAAAAAAAGTTACTCGCCACAAAATATGATTAACTTACTCTATTTTTTATCCATAAGGTGACCAGGATGTTTTATTGGAAAAAGACGAGGAATTACGCAATGTCTTCTATTTTATATGAAAATAGAAGACATTCAATTTTGAAAAAGAGGTCGTTTTAGAACACAAAAATTGAATGAAAATGATTATAAAACCGATTCAAAAGTTACTTTACACAAGTGGTGGAAACATTTTTATGTCAAATGATGAATTTTGATCAGTACACCTTAATTTAAATAATAATATATGGATACGAGAGGAAAAATCCGTAATTTGTATAGGTGTCACCCCAAGTAACACAGACTGTTGGCCCAACTGCGATTTATTGTTAGTTCGTTGGGGAATGGTTATCGTTGGGGAAAGGGTTCAAAATAACAGTGGGCCAACAGCAAATAGTATTGTTGGCCCAACAGTCCTAAAATGCTCTTTTTTCAACTGCAAAATATAACAGTTAGCCTACAATGTGTTCACTAACAATGGCCCAACAGTTTGCCAACCAGGAACCAACCGTTCCATAGTTGGGCCAACTGTCACCCAACGGTTGGCTCAACCGAGGGCCGACGGCCAAAAACAACTGTTGGCCAACGAAGAAGGAATCGTAGGGCGAACCGTTACCCAACCATTCCGTGTTACTTGGGACTGTACAATATAGATTTATTATTATTATTATTAATTTTTGCTATAGACAAAAACTTTTTTTTTTTTTTGTGTGTGTGTGTGTGTGTGTATTTTTATGCAGTTACATTAAAAAAAAAAGTTGGTACACAATTTTTTTTTTATTAGAATCATAAAAAAATAATATGGCAAATGAAAAAATAAAATTAATATTTGGCAGATGAAACGATTTGTTTTACGAAGTCATTCTTCATCAATATTTTATAAAAGGTCTCATGAGTATAACCTAAATTAGTCTTAGAAGTTAATGAGTTTTAAAAATAGGTATATAAAGGTGATTTTTTTCACGTCTACATTTTGTTCACTGAAGAAAACAGTCGTTTTGTGGGTGCGTTTTTGTCAGGAGGACATAAAATGAACTCAACTAACTTTTGCATATTTTTGTGAGGTGGTGGTAGTGTTATCATTAAGGCCAATTGTCTGCACTAGGGCTCTAGGCCTGAGTAGGAGTGTCCTCCGTGGGATCTTTCTAAGTGGTCCTAGCCCATATTTACGCTAGTTTCGGAGAAAGCCACAGAAAACTCCTAATAGTTAAGCTAACGTGCGCTACCGGGCATCGAACAAAAGCGCCTCAAGTGTACCAGCTTCAGGAACAGAACCTCTTGGTCACTGGTGGGCCTATTTTTATGAGGAATATTATTCATGCAAAAGTGCGAACACACGTTAACACACCGCGTATCAACTGGAGCACCACCTTCTTAATGATTTCATGATAATTTCCATAGTGATTCCATATTGTGGATCAAAGAACCGTACAAATATGGGGAATACTTTTATTTCTTCGGGATTCGAAAAATCTGAACAGACATAAACCAAGCAAGTTTATTAGAAAGTTATTTTCCGAATCTAACGCAGAGAAAAGTTAGTGTTCACCGTTTGATACAGCCGACTGAGCTTCCTAGTTTTAATTTTTTTTTAATTAGAGACTAAACCCTTTTCATTTAAAAAAGAGGACAAAAGACGAAAAATATAAAAAGAAGAAGAGTTTTTAGTCCTGTATTTTTTTTTTTTTTTTTTTTTTTTTTTTTTGTCATTTTGTTTAAGAGAGCATAGCTTTGAAAAGAAGACTGTCCTCTTAAAAAGAGTATGTCTGGTCACCTTACCTAAGATTAGCATGATTTTACGTTTTTAAATTGATAATCTTTTTTTTTTTTTTTTTTTTTTTTTTTTTTTTTTTTTTTTAAGTAGCACCGTATACTGTAAGAATTCTATCTACATTTAGACTGAAATTTTACTCTCCTTAGTAAAATTTCCACTCGCCAGTGGCGAGCTGGTGAGCGGAATTTTCACGCCCTGATCTATTTGATATATAACATATAACTTTTTTAATATAAAAATGTAAAGCAAATGAATAAGAATCAAAGATCTACTCTTCCTCAACCCTACAATTAATATGAAATATTAATTTTACCAATTAAGATGAACACTGAAATATGCTTGGCCTTATCATAGCTATATTATATATAACAATAGTTTACCTTTTCAATATTTTATTATTATTATTATTGTCCACAAAACTTCATTAAAAATTGTAAACTTAATGCATTTTAATACTCAACTAAGAATATATTTAGAAGATGATTTTTAACCCTTTCAGCTTTATCCGTTTTTTTTTGGTATATCTGTTTAAAGTTTTGTAAAATTAATACTTTGAACAGTATAAATATGAGAATTTAATACTGTATACAGTATACTACACATATTTATTAATCTCGTTTTCTTGAAAGAAGCAACATATATTTCAAAGTTTAGCTACACTAGCCTTTTATTTTGACTATACATGCCAGAAAAAGACGGGCTTAACACTTATAGGATTAATTGCACATTTAATTGAACTTTTTATTTGCTTTTCTACATTTCTTTGAAAAAGATTTGCAAATGTATATTACATGACTTTTTTACTAGTTCTCTTATTCTTTTCTGAGCAAAACTTTTACTGAATATAAAGCATAACATGTTCCTTATAGTCCTAAAAATTCTAGATAATTTACAAAGAATTTTTTTTTTCTAGATATTTGACAAAACTTGTAAATAAAAGAATGGGAAAATGTTTATTGGTAGATAGAGCATACAAAAAGCATGGCTCTACTGGGGGGAAAGAAAAATTACAGTATATAAAAAAAAAAAAAAAAAAAAAAAAAATTCCTTCTTAGATATCAATTAAAAACATGGGATATTTTTAATAAATACCATTGTAAAAAACATGCAAAAGTGTAAAAAAAAAAAAAAAATGCTTATTTGATAATACCTACATCAGTGTTTTATAAATACCTTTTGATATCTAAAAAACCTGCAATGTTTCAAGTACTTCAAGGTATATGTGAGTGAAAAGAAACTAAAGAAAATCCTTCAAAAAACATCGGAGACGTGTTAAAAGAAAGCTTTGAAGGTTTTTCGAAATACCTAAATGATTCATTGTATTTTATAAAAGCCTTTATAAAAAACTGTAATAAGTTTCTTACAAATACCTAAAGGTATTTGTGAGAAACGCATATAGGTATTAATGGGGGTTTTATTATGGCTTTATTTTGCACCATTAAAGCCTTGATAATACCTTATTTTAAATACCTCTAAAACCTGTAAAATACCTGTCTAAAGAAACCTTTATAAAACCTTCAAAAAACATCGAAGAGGTATTTAAAAAAAAACTTTGTAGATATATTAAAAATACCTACATGAGTCATGGTATTTTATAAAAACCTTTTGGTATTTGTAAAAAACCTGCAATAACTTTCTAAAAAATACCTTAAGGTATTCACGAGAAACGTATGGAGGTATTAATAAGGCTTTTATTGTGGCTTTATTTTGCACCATTAAAGCCTTGATAATACCTTATTTTAAATACCTCTAAAACCTGTAAAATACCTGTTTAAAGAAACCTTAAAAAAACTTAAATAAAACCTTAAAATTTTAGTAAGGGTAGCATTAATGTCTACAAATTGTCTTTTCATACTGAATGGATTATGCTTTACAACTTTGTAATTCACTTTTTTCCCTTATCTTGAAACGTTTCCGAGAAACGTTAACTCCACTGTTTTCCACCAGCTGGCGCAATATGCAGTTGCATCTCTTAGTACATGGCCACTTGACTATATGTACATACTTTTACGACTACAGCTGTAGCCGTTCAGCAGTTAAAAGAGTTGGGATTGACTTTTTTGGGCAGCCTGTATTTTCTTTAGATCTAAAAGATATTACAATGGGACCTTCTTCAGACCAAGACCTTTACAAAAAAATAAGAAGTATCAAAGTCGGACTTTTTGTTCAAAAGTTATGAGCTAACAAACAAACAAACAAACAAAAAAAAAAAAACATACGGTTTGAATTGAGTACCTCCTCTTTTTTTGAATTCGGTTAAAAATGAGCAATAACAGAGCGTGGAATTACTGGATATTCTCCAAATTTCAAAGCGTCAGTCAAGTTGGCATCCCTCCAACATTTTGGACGGGTCCTCACTGCTGGGTTTAGGATATGTGGCTGCACTGTATTAATAGTTATAACAGTAGCATTTAGGTATTTTTACGCTTTTGTGTTTACTCCCTAAACTCAGGGGCCGCTAAAGACAATGGTCGTGATTGGTCAGATTTTATTCATTTTTTCCCCACTAACGATTGCAAAATATAAGTCTTTCTTGTACTTTCCCACTACTTCTTTATGATTAAATATTTAATACTTAAGAAAAGTAATAAGTACTGCAATTATTTTTAGCTGAAACGGCAATCGGAAAACGAAAAATAAACTCATATGTATTGTATTAAGATTTGTATATAGGTTAATTTATTTTTTATTTTTTTTCTTCCATTAAAAAAAAAAAAAAAAAAAAAAAAAAAAAGAAAAAAAAAAAGAAAAAAAATCAAGTAGTTTATGAATAATATTACACAATAAATAAATAAAAATTATTTCTTATTTCATTAATGCTATTAAATTTAATGATAAAATTATATATTAAAAAATATATACATTAACAAAAGCATTTAAAATTTTACGGCTTTGATTCGAAACATTAGGAATAAAAGTGATTTTTCTTAATTAAATATTATATATATATATACATACAGAGTGATTAGAAAAAAACTACCCCGATATATGAGACCATAGCTACCACAGCGTTCGAGAAACTGAATAAAGATTTGGTGGAAGGTATTTTGAGATATGCGCTCAAGAATTATATAAAAAACAATAGTTTAACTCTAACAGTTACGATTACAGTGACAAAATTTCGAAAATTTCAAATGGCAACACCTACTTTTTTTATTGAAATGGAATCTCCATAGAAAAAAATCATAAATTGCGTTGGAACGGTACCTCTAGCATGAAAATCACCAACGCTAGTCATACTAAGAAAAAAAGAGAAAACAGCTGTGATGTGCCTACCAGAGTATGACTTACATTTTCTTAATGACGTCACATATCACACCGAGTCTTCGGCTCTCACTAAAGTCTACTGATTCTGCTTCGAAACGAGAAGAATAGACCACGGTATCCTTAATTTCATGTAGGTCTAGTGAATAAGGGTTTTAATTTCGTTGTTAGTTGTAAGACACCGTCATGAGTGACGTCATCACACTAAGTGAAAAATAAGGCATTGCGAAATGCGTGATGTCTATCTTGCTTTCTTGCTCTGTGAACAATATGCCGCTTACTGGGAAACATCATTATCATCATCAAAATCGGCTTTCATTGCCCTTTTACAATGCCTTGTTTTTAACGTACTGTGATGACGTCATCATGACAGCGTCTTACGCCTAAAAACGAAATTAAAGCCTTTATTCAGTAGCCTTACACGAAATTAAGGATACCTTGGTCTCTTTTTTCCGTTTCGAAACAGACTCAGTAGACTTTAGTCTGAACCACAGATTATCATACAGATAGGACAGTGAAGCTAAAACGCGAACCGGAAATATAGTAGCACCACTAGTGTCAACAGAGGGGAACTACATGTGTTAAGTCTACATGAATAGCAGTTTGATCAAAAATTGTTTTTTTTATTTCGCGAGTAGTTAGTAGCAGGTTAGTATGGGAAGTTTTATTTTCTTCACTTTCTATTGTTTTTGAATTCACAAAATTATCCTTAAAACATTCACAGCTATTCTTCTAAGAAATAAAAATTATTTTTTATAATGTTTAAAAGTATGCTTTGTGAAACATATTCATATTCAAGTACAAATTAAAATTACAAACTGTAATTCTGAAATAGCAGTATGAAGTCATTAAATATTTAACGTTGCTTGGTTTAAATAATACACAAATGCTTTAAAATGAAAAAAAAGGTTTTTATTTTGTGTATATTTTCAAAGTTTATTTTCTTAATATTTAGCACTTGCTTCTTAAAATAAATTGCTTTTGACAATCAAGTTTGTAAACAATAATAAAGTTGCCAACGAAAACGTGTGTGGGTTGATGGGTAGATTAGAGGTTCACTTTCTTCTTGGCGAACTTCCGTAGCGAGAAACTGCGTATCCTTGTAAACATAACTTAACAATTCTATTATGTCGCAGTATGGAGAGATTTGATTGGTTCATTTGTTTTTTATTGATTTGAGTGTATTTTACATTGCAGTAGAGCTACATTATGGGGAATTAGGCTATATTTAATTGATTCATTTGTTTTGAGTATATTTTACGTTGCACTAGAGCTACATTATGGGAAATAAGGCGATATTTGATTGGTTCATTTGTTTCGAGCGCATTTTACGTTGCACTAGAGCTACATTATGGGAAATTAGACGATATTTGATTGGATCATTTGTTTTCAGCGTATTTTACGTTGCACTAGAGCTACATTATAGGAAATTTTGGTCTTAACATGCGCAATAGTGATTGGCGCGGAGCCGAGTTACGTGCGTTTTCAGATACATGCACGGCGCGGTAGGGGTGTCCAGTGATGTTTTTTTGGTTTTAACATGCGCGACAGTGATTGCCGCGGAGCCGAGTTACGTGAGTTTTCAGATTCATGCACGGCGAGGTAGGGGTGTCCAGTGATTTTTTTTTTTGTTTTAACATGCGCGACAGTGATTGCCGCGGAGCCGCGTTACGTGCGTTTTCAGATTCATGCACGGCGAAGTAGGGGTGTCCAGTGATTTTTTTTTTTGGTTTTAACATGCGCGACAGTGATTGCCGCGGAGCCGAGTTACGTGCGTTTTCAGATTCATGCACGGCGAGGTAGGGGTGTCCAGTGATGTTTTTTTTTTTAACATGCGCGACAGTGATTGCCGCGGAGCCCAGTTACGTGCGTTTTCAGATTCATGCACGGTGGGGTAGGGGTGTCCAGTGATGTTTTTTTGGTTTTAACATGCGCGACAGTGATTGCCGCGGAGCCGAGTTACGTGCGTTTTCAGATTCATGCACGGCGGGGTAGGGGTGTCGAGTGAGGTTTTTTTTTGTTTTAACATGCGTGACAGTGATTGCCGCGGAGCCGAGTTACGTGCGTTTTCAGATTCATGCACGGCGAGGTAGGGGTGTCCAGTGATGTTTTTTTGGTTTTAACATGGGCGACAGTGATTGCCGCGGAGCTGAGTTACGTGCGTTTTCAGATTCATGCACTGCGGGGTAGGGGTGTCCAGTGATGTTTTTTTGGTTTTAACATGCGTGACAGTGATTGCCGCGGAGCCGAGTTACGTGCGTTTTCAGATTCATGCACGGCGGGGTAGGGGTGTCCAGTGATGTTTTTTTGGTTTTAGCATGCGCGACAGTGATTGCCGCGGAGCCGAGTTACGTGCGCTTGCAGATTAATGCACGGCGAGGTAGGGGTGTCCAGTGCTGTTTTTTTGGTTTTAACATGCGTGACAGTGATTGCCGCGGAGCTGAGTTACGTGCGTTTTCAGATTCATGCTCGGCGAGGTAGGAGTGTCCAGTGATGTTTTTCTGGTTTTAACATGCGCGACAGTGATTGCCGCGGAGCCGAGTTACGTGCGTTTTCAGATTCATGCACTGAGAGGTAAAGGTGTCCAGTGATGTTTTTTTGGTTTTAACATGCGCGACAGTGTTTGCCGCGGAGCCGAGGTACGTGCGTTTTCAGATTCATAGTTTAATACAGCCATGTTTCTTTGTTGGTTCATATACCTTAGGGGTATGTCCCAATTCACCCTCCGTCGTTACAGTGGCCGGATCCGTGAACTTTTAAAACAGAGAAGCTTTAAATTGCTACAATTAACTAATTGTGCATGTATTTTTTTTTTTCAAATTTAATTTATAAGCACTAAAAATAAAATTTGATATATAATTAATTATAATTAATTATAATAATGCGATTAATGTAAACGTTGTCTGTAGAAAATGGGGATATTTGGTTGCCGTACTGATTGCCCACAACGTAGCAATAGTTCGACTTAAAACTCACTCACACAATCACTTGTTCGTCAAGTTTATGAAAAGTAGGGAATTTTCCCCTCCGCTGAAATGTAAGTGTTAATGAAAAATTCGAAACGACATGAGTCTGGAGAAATGAAAGCGTATCATTTGATAACTTGAAAATATGTTTTTTATTTTATTTGTATATTCTCATAATTTTTATACTGATGTGTTTCGATTCATTTGAATGCGGTTTTAGAATCCTCGAATGTTACGAATTAACTGAGCGCGAAGTGAAATATTTGATATGTGATTTACGTATTATAGAGTGAACAGAAATTTCAAAATGGAAAAAAAAAAAAAAAATAAATAAATAAATAAAATTCATGTTCCATATATTGTAAGTTTTCATGCTTTTTTAATTACTTTTAAAGTTATATTTTTATTTATTAAAATATTGTAGTTAAAAAGTTAATTAACCATCGCCTTTTTATGAAATTTCTTCGATAATTTTATTTAATTGCGTTAAATGATCGTCTGCATTAATATTTATTTCATTTCGAACGTAAACAAATGTTTTGTAAGTAAAAAAGTTAATTAACCATCGCCATTTTATGAAATTTCTTCGATAATTTCTTTTATTTTCGTTAAATAGTCGTCTGCATTAATATTTATTTCATTTCGAACGTAAACAAATGTTTTTTCAGGTTGCCATGAGATAAATTGATTTCCTTGGTTCGTTGGCGCACGAATAATATCGCCAAAATGTAAACAAACGCCAGTTAACCTGTATTCGCAACATCTGCCCGTGTATGCAGTTTTCTTTCCTTCACTTTTTCTACTACTTTAAAATTTACAAAATAATAACATTCACAACTATTTTATAAGAAATAAAACTAATTTTTATTATGTTTGAAAATAAATTTTTCCAAACCCATTCGTGTTCAAGAGTACAAATTAATATAACAAACTGTAATGCTGAAATAGCAGTACGGTATGAAATCTTAAATATTTAACATTGCTTGGTGTAAAGAATACAAAATGCTTTAAAATGAAAAAAAATATTTCTGGTTTATGTATATTTTCGAAATTTATTTGCTTAATATTTAGTACTTGCTTCTTAAAATAAATTTCTTTCGACAATCAGATTCGTAAACAGTAACAAAGTCCAAATGTAAACATCAATAAATGGTTAGCCGGTTGGATGTTGGGTTTAACGTTGCACTAATATTACGATATGAACATAGATACAATAAAAATAAGACGTGCGATTGCGTGAGCTGGAGAGCTCGAGAAACTTACAGCCGTTGACAATAGGGTCGTTGCAGTCAAATCCCGGTTACCGAAGAATATACGGGAGTGTCCTATCTGTATAATAATCTGTGGTCTGAACCAAAGACTCAGTGTGAAGTATGACGTCATTAAAAAAATGAAAGTGGTGCTCTGGTAGGCACGTAACAGTCGTTTTTTTTTCTCTTTTGTTAGCCTGCTAGCGCTGCCGATTTTCGTGCTAGAGGTACCATTTCAACGCTATTTATGATTTTTTGCTATGGAGATTACATTTCAAAAAAAAAAAAAAAAAGGAGGTGTTGCCATTTGAAATTTTCTCATTGTAACCGTAAAGATTAGAGTTTACTGTTGTTTTTTATATAATTCTTGAGCGCATACCTCAAAATACCTTCCACCAAATTTTTATTCAGTTTCTCGGAACGGTATGGTAGCTATGGTCTCATATATCGGGGTAGTTTTTTTTCTAATCACCCTGTATATACTAATGAAAGAGTTGTTAATTCAATGTAATATCATTCTAGCAAACAATTTACAATGGTAAAATCATTTAAGTAAAAAACAAAATGAAACAAACAAAAATTATGGGTTACATACAAACGGAAAGCTTGCAATTTTGATGACGTAAATTTTGCAAGTTTTTTGCAAATACAGTCCGCAGTAAAAGTATCCGAGCACTAGCAAAAATTCCTATGTAAAAAAAGGTACACTTAATGCAGTTTTGTTAAATAAATCCTTGTCGAATCCTGTTCTTAGTCAGTCTAAGAACATGATTCGACAAGTTTTTATTTAACAAAACAGTGTTAAGTGTGACTTTTTTCCATAGGAATTTTTGCTTATGCTTGGATACTTTTCCTGCCGAGTGTAGTCATACATTTGGAACGCTTGCAAACGTCTTTGCAACAGGAAGTGTTTCATTTGTATGTACCCCTTTGTCACAAAGTTTTCATTTTTATTAACTGGCAAAAAGCATAAATAATGCTTTTAGGTGACCTACACATTTTTATATGTAACTGATTCAGTAAGTTTACGAAAACTCTTTTTCTCTAATGTAAATATGCTTAATTACTATATAATAATTATTATATATTAATAATTATTATATATTAATAACTATTATATATATTGTTATAACTGTTTACAAAAACTTTATTTAAATAAGTTTATGTTGTACAAAAATAAATTTTTATGTACAACTCAAATTCATTACACAGCTAAATATCCAATACAGAAAACTTCACAGCGTACAGTCTTAATTCTCATTGAATTGACAGTTTTAAAGAACAGGAAAAAAATGCGAAAAAGAAAAACTAGTATTTCGCGGTCACTACAAGATCTTATTTCACATTTTCCAGTACAAATTCACGCAGTATAAATACAAATTACTTATTGAAATTGTATTCAATGTCGAATGTAGACGATATTCGTCGGAGAGAAGTATCACGCTAAATGTCTGAAAATGACATTTTCGACTCTAGAAACTACATTTAAATATATATATTCTTATGCAAAACTATTCAATTAGTACATAAAAATTATTTTAGACACCGTTATTCTAAAATATTATTTAAATAAATTTATGTAACAAACGAAGTTTTTACATACAACTCAAATACATTATAATTAAATTTTCAATAAATAAAACTTTACGACTTACAGTGTTAACTCTCATCAAATTAGCTTTTTAAAATGAAAATCGAAAAAAAGTAAAAAAAGTGTGTGGCGTCCATTAAAATAAATAAATAAAAATCATAATTTTCGATACCAATTCACACAGTACAAATACAAATTATTTATTAAAATTATTTTTAATGATGAATGTAGGCAATTTTAAGAGAAGCATCTCACTAAATGTCGGAAAAAGTCCTGTAATATGGCAATGTCTTTTACGATTTATTAGGGCTGCTGGATTTCAGTAAGCAAAACAAAAAAACCGGTCTTTTTTTTTAGCGGGGAAAAGGAAATGGGGGTTATCTACAGGAAGAATATTTGGTTTTTATAAACTTACAAAATTCAGTAAATTCATAATGAGATTCATAATTTCCGTAAAATTCATAATGAGACCCGCAAATAATTTTGCATACACAAAACTAAAAAAAAAACTTCTGAAATGACTTCTGCGCTTATAGATCCACACAAAAAAGTTCTGGTTTAGGAGCTATTATTAAAAATTGATTAAAATGCATTTATTTATATGTGTATATATATATATATATATATATATATATATATGTATATATATATATATATTGTTCGTGTGTGTTTATCAGGTAAATGATAAATTAAAGTATATGGCGGTTACAAAAATTAATTCTGAAGACAAATATACTACGCATTGGTCTAAGAACAAGAAAATTAAAGTAAAATCGTGTCACACATATAAATTACAAAAAAAATTCCAACACAAAAGTCAAATTTTCCTAATAATTGGCAATATAAAACCATAATATGTAGAGCTCAACTTTAATGTATAAAATTAATAAGAAAAAATAAAGGCAGCTCAAAGTCTGCAATGTCTATAAAACCTTGTCCAGCTCTATAAATATATTACGACTCTCATATTATAATGTTAATTGAAATTTTATATCTGGTTTTAGAAAAGAGTAATGAAAAAAAAAATCATACATATTTTTCCATTAGATAAAAAAAAAAAAAAAAAAATTAAACAAATATAATTTTTTTTTCTGTTTTTAACAGTGTGATGGCATTAAAAATATGTTTGAAAAAATAACCTTTCTTCTATCCCAATGTATCTGAATTCTACTTGAAAATGAAAAGAACTATAATCTCTACGAACTCCTTTGTAATATTCCTATATAACTGGTTTGAGTTTTAAATATATTACCATTTTTCCTTTAACTATACATACCAGAAGCTGCAATACATTCAGAATATTTAGTATAACCCTTTTGAAAAACCACAAACAATATTTACAACATTTCCTGTAGATAATACACAATATGGATCTTTCATGTAAATAATAATACATTAAAATTTCTCAAAAATCTATGCATTACCCCAGCGTCCTTTTTCTTTTCAATGTTCTGTTTTTTTTTTTTTTTTTTTTTTTTTTACCTTTAATATATATATATATATATATATATATATATATATAAAGTTTCCAAATTTGAACTAGCAATAAAAATAAGAATCATTTAAAAATAAATAAATAAATGGGTGATCAGTTAAAAGCCGAAAATTAAGAACTGTTTACGTAAATATCACAAAAATTTTAAAAATGATAAAATTGTTTTGTATCACGGCCTTTCATCACAAAAAAAAAAAAAAAAAAAAAAAAAAAAAGGCACGACGAAAACAGATTAAAAGCGATACCTCTGAAACTATCTATCTGTACATATTTGTATGTTATTTATATGTGTCAGGTTTATAAACCTGACATGATTATCTTAAAGCTTCAAAGTTAAGCAGAGTTGAAATAATAGAGTCCAGTGGAAACTGTATTGAGCAGTTAAAAAGAAATAGGACAAGTTTTTCTTTTAGATAACATCATTTATTTAAAAACTAGATTGATTTATCTAGTGAAATAAAACTATGGCAAACGAAAATAAAAATTATAATACATTTAGACGATTCGTTTAATATTCTTCAGGGCAGATATATTAGTACAGAGTAGTTACTGAAGCCTGTACTATTACTGAAAGAAGCTTAAAAGTTTGCAGTTTTAAAATAACTTCATCCTCGAATTAATCTAAAAATATTTACTTAAACCTCATCTGAAAAACAACAGCTTTCTACACAAGCTTTAATATTGTCGAGGTTATCAAGGAAAAATTTAAACTAAATTATAGAAACTAAGTTTCATGCCAGCTTCTTTATTACAGGGATTCACATCGGCATCAACACGGAAAAAGCCACACGATTGCTTTTCTGCTACGCTACTTATTCAATTCAAGCAGATGACGTAGACTTATGTCGTTTGCATACGGATAGCTTCGGCTAACGTATTAATATTTTATGCTAAAATGAATTTTAAATTAACTATAAGTTTTTAAATATTTATTAACTTAAAATTATAAAAGTAAATAGAAAATAAATTACTTAGATTTTAATAACCATCGGTTTTAATAAAAAAGGAAAAATAGTTAAACTAAAGAGGGAGTGAAACTGAATAAAACATTGAGTGTCAAGAACATACTAATATTTTAAATTTCTAAACCTAACAATATGCAAAGATCTCTGAATCGGCCAAATTTCAATGTCTTAGCTAAGTTTCTAAGTTTATTAAAATTGTCATCATTCAGTTGGTTAGTATGAAGGAATTCGATAGCGAGGACAATTTTGTGCCATTCACGAATGGGCAATGTTCTATAAATTCTTATGCAGCCACTATCCGCGATTGTAATGAAATGCTCGCCCTCTGGTGGGCTAAGGTGAAATTACAATTAACATGCTTTAATTCGGCTTCCATCAAACCGCCATTGCTTGCCGATGTTTAGTTTCACATATATTTATTGAATAAAAATGAATAAATCCGGTAAAAAAGATAACACGTACTGTTGTGTGCTACAGTGTAAGAAATCCAGAATTAAGCTTCCATTTATTTCCAAATGAGAAATTTAAAATTTCAGTTGCTTCGGGTAATGGAAGTAAAGAATTAATCAGATGATTTGAAACTAATATTTGTTCAACTTCAGTTAAAAATCTACTTCCGATCGAACTTTGAATAATCTGAAATATTTTTTTCCAAAAGCAATCAATTTTCCATGGTGTAATGGCGGAGAAATTATAGCACGAATATTAAGTAGAATAACAAAATAATAATAATAAATACACGTGGCTATTATATTTACTAACAACAAAAGCTGAAAAAGCGCCATCTATCGATCATTACAAACGCGGATTGTCTCCCCTGGTATACATTGAAAACGTTGTGTGAATTTTTATAATAATCGGCTAAAACAAGTTACAGTACCAGGGGCGCGCCAGCATTGTCAGGCGCTTGTGTGCAGAGTGTCATTTGGCGCTCTATAATACCTTTAAAAAAAAAATCATTTAAAAAGTTATTATTTAGCAAGTCAATTGAATCTGGAACCTTAATAGTAATAAGTTTATTGAATGGCTAGTAAAAAGTGAAAAGTATCAAATAAAATGAAATTTAAAAAGAAAGAAATAAAATGTGCATGCTGCAGAATGAGAAAAACTCCCTTATACAAGCAGTTGTAAAAATACGAGATACAATTATAAAGATAAAAAATAGGAAACTAAAATAGGCAGATTTAGTGTTAATGTGGGTTCAGAAATGCCGCATTGAGGCATTACAATAGATGGCTTAGATGAAAGCTGTAAGTGTAAACGTTTCTGTTTGTTTGGTTCTAATTTTTAAGTAAATATTTAAACACAAAAAAATAGTCTTAGTAAACTAAACGTTCCCTCACTTCATTACACCTTTTGCGAGCATTACGCATATCATCCCATCAAAACTTATACTGATGGGCTCGTTCTGGCCTATAGCTGGCATCTTGCACTTGCCATCAGCTGCAGGTTGCCACATGTAGCTGAAGCAGTGGGCCGCTTACGGCTGCCAGCATTGAGGACAGCCTACAGTGAAAAGGCCGGTGGCTCAGAAGCGGCATAATGACAGCTGGCCTTTTGCAGGGTACCAGCACACGGCCAACATTATGTTTGCCATGTTGCGGCCACAATTTATAAGGCCGGTACCGGACCATCACTTGCAATTCGAATGCATAGATGGCGCTGCGATACACCTGCTGTTGATTTGAAATTCCCTCTCATTTCGCTTCGTCATTTCGTGCCAAGTCTGCGGCATACAAGATACGAAAAGGTTAAATGATCTCATAAAAAGTGTAAGAGTAAGTGATTCATTTTTTAATTTGGTTTTGTGTTTTTTTTTTTTTTTTTTTTTTTTTTTTTAATATCATTTTTAGAAGCCTTTGATTTTAGAACTATTATTAAAATATTAGGGTTTCAGGAAAAGTACAGCAAATATCTCGTTGGTCCGTTTAAAATGAGTCATGATAGTCATTAATTTTCTAATTATATTTTTATTATTTGTTATTATTATTATTTTAATAGAGCTAATAAGTTTATGGATCGAACTTTATATTTGTATAACTGTGGGAAAGTTATTAGGACAATTATAAATTTGTAACCATTTTATTTTATTTATTTTTACTTTGTTCTACATGTATAAGAAGAAAGTATTTGATACGTAAAAATTTTCGACTCCCGTTTTTCGGTTATTTCACACGTTTTGATATGTTCTGAACACGATCTGAATTCATTAAAAAATTATCTGTCTATCTTTGTGTGTATCAGTAAATTTTTGAACGATGTATTTATTCTATAAGCAATTAAATACAATTTAACTTAACTTGATATTTAGTTGGAGTTCGACATAAATTGGTGCTAATTACATTTGAGGATCAATCCTTCAAAGTATGCCCTTTCATCCAATTTTTTCCCTAGTTTTTAATATGGCAGTATGAGAGAAAAATTTGCATAAATATACATAATGAGAATTAAATTTCAGATGTGAAATAAAATAAATAAATGTTTATGTTAATAACAGTCAGCCAAGATTTTTTTCCCCTTCTTTTTAATCCAGAGAGCATCGCTTGAAAAAAAAAAAAAATAAATAAAAAATAAATCTTAAAAATTATCCATTCTGTATATATTTGACTAGATCCTTATATATATATATACATATATCTATCTATCTATCTATATATATAAAGTATCTTAAAAAATGTACTTGTAAAATAGTAAACGGCATTTTAAAAATTCCCATATGTTAGAAATATAAATGGAAAATGAAGTATTGCCATAAGTTAATTAAAAGCGAAGTAGCAAAAAGTATTATCAAAATAAGTATTAGACTTTCTATTACATCCCAAAGAAACGCCACCCAAGCATGAAAGACTTCTGCTTTTTCTGCCAAAAGTGTAATTTGTATCATATTTCTTATATTATTTTTGTGATTTTATAGAGCAGAATTTTTTTATGGAAATTAGTGGTGGCAAAAAAGCGGAACTCTTTCATTCCTGACCACCAGTATGATTCAAACAGTCAAGAATCGTGAAAGCGGTCCTATACTACTAAATCTGAATCAGTTTATTCATATTTCATGAATAACAAGTGCATTATTACCTTTTAAATGCCGAAATTATTATTATTAACACAGATAACACTCACAAACTAATAAAATTTTTGCCGCATAAAGATGTGAGACAAAATAAATAAAAAATAAATTCAACAAATAAATAAAAAAGAGAAGATAAAATAAAAAAAATCATTTAGATTAGAATAATTTTCTGTCAAATACTATATACTTATCCCAGACGTTAATCTTTGAACTGCATTATTATTATCATTATTATTATTATCACTACACTGCATCATAAAATTATATATTCTGTTTATATTTGTAATTTAAATTATCACTTTTGGCTGTTAAACTTTAAATGCGTAAGACACACTGAGTAAACTTTAAATGAGTATGACTATAAATTTTATAAAATGTTTATCCAGTGTCTCTGTAATTCTACAATGGTTTTCAACTAAAAGTAAATAATTGAAATTCTTTACCTTCATCCCGTATTTCTATTTTTTCAAATTGTTTTATTTCTCAACAAATAATAATAACAATTAAGGAAAATTAAGGTCTATTTAGAAGGAAATATAAATCATTGATGTACACCCACTACTAAATAATTAAAATAATAGTCATTCTCATTAAATCTATGTATAAAACAGATTTTTTAACATCCTGTTTCATTTTCTCTATATAAGATTTCAAATAAGTAATTCCCTATAGTTATGATGAAATCTTTCAGAGCAACTGAAAACTACGTCTTTATTTAATAAATTCATTTTAAGGTAAACCAAACCAACATATATCAGTGCAGTACGAATGTGTTAGTTTCTAATTGGAATATTTTCCTTAGTCAGCAATTACTGGAGCCAGATGGCCGCAGCGCAGATGCTTCCTTCCTATGATCTTTGAAGGTTAGCAACAGCGCTTATCGGTTCAAAGAAAGTCATTTGAATCTTAAATTGTAATCTGCGCCTTTCTGATTAAAAAATGTAATCCATAACTTTAGATGAATTAGTCATTTAAATAAATTAATAAGAAAAAAAAATGGTTTTCAATTGGTTTCCATGATCATGCATGAATGTTTAATTTAAATTTTTATGACAGTAAAAATATTTTTAAAAAAAGCGGGGGGGAAATGCGTACATATATAATTTAATTGTAAAAAAATAAAAATAATTTAAATTTAAATTAAATTAAAAAAATAAATAAAAATTTTAAAAAAGAACCGGTATTAATAATAAAAATCTTTGTAAAGAAACGCAATAATTGGAAAAAAAAAAAAAAAAAAAAAAAACCTGGCAACATTTGTTTCTGGTGATACATGACTCTTCATTTGGTGAACAAAGTAGGCACGAGTGTAGCAAAGCACTTTTGCTACACTCGTGTCCACTTTTGTTCTCCTGACTAAGGGTCATAGTAGTGACATCTGTTGCCTTTTTGTTTAATTTTATTATTATTATTATTTATTTAATTAATTTTATTTTTACAGTAATAAACGCATCAAAGAACAGTTATTAATAATAAAAATCTTTGTAAAGAAACACAATAATTAAAAAAAAAAAAACCCTCGCAACATTTGCTTCGGGTGGAAATAATACCATAGCTCTTCATTAGGTGCACAAAGTAGGCACGAGTGCGGCAAAGTACTTTTGCTACACTCGTGTCCACTTTTGTTCGCCTGACTAAGGGTTATAGTGGTGACAGCTGTTGCTCTTTTTTTTTTTTTTTTCAGAGTCAGAACTCCGTACTTTAGTAGTTTTTAAATCCCTTTTAAGGGGATGACGAAATTGAAAATCATACTTTAAAATCAGCGTCTTAGAGTTACGTACATATGCTTTGAAATGTATCAATACCAAGCATATTAAAATTTCTGAAAAACTATTTAAATATGTAAAAAAAAAAAAAAAAAAAAAAAAAATTCAAAAGGTTTTAAGTGTTTTTGCGATTAATCTTTTTAAAAAATTCTCCCTAACCCTGATTTTATTGTATTGCAATGTATCAATATATTCGAAATAAATTTGGTTTTTACTTTGTGCATTGGTTGGTGAGGTTTTTTTATTGGTTAAAAATACTTTTATTTTTGACTTTTAAAAATTTGCATGAAAATTTAGCACACAAGTATAAAGTACTTTTCAAAAAGTAACTTCTCAATCAATCCACATAGTTATACCCAAATATGTTTAGAAAATTTTGGTAAATTACAATGATGTAAAATCGAGTGTAAAATTCAAAAATTGTGTTGCATGGAATATTTATTTATTTATTTTATTTCAATAGTTTATGAGAAATTTTAATGTACTTAATAGTGATAATTTCACTACTTATATATGAAATCACGACATTAAGAAAGAAATTTCAAAGAACGATTTTCAATATTTACCATCTCCCTAACTCTGATTTAAATATTTTTTTATTAAATGTTCTCTATATTGCATACTTAAATCAAAAAATTTTTATTTCAATATTTTATGTAGTCACTTGCAACCTTACATTTATTTATATAAAATTACTTAACACAATTAAATAAACGTTTTGAAATTTAACACTTTGAAACAAAATTTACAAAGAATATAATATTGCATAGAACAAAATATATATTTATCTTATCAAAATCTTATATTTCCATAGAACAAAAGTAATAATAAGCTTATCATAGATTTATTTTTAATGAAAACGGATCGGCTGAATATTTCTCACGCTGTACTAGAAATCCTAAATTTATAAACATAGTCTAAGAATCAAATGCTTGTAAAAATTTTATTGAACTATAAATGCAGTGGGTAATCAATTATTATTATTATTTTTAAACAAATACTGGATGAAATGGTCTTGAACTTCTGATATGCAAAGAACATTTAAAAACTCATATTTTCCACTATCGATTTAGTTAAGAGTGCAATTAAAGAAGCAACCACAAATTGGAGAAAAGCACAAATACTTTGGATCACCCTATATCATGATAAGCTACCGATGACTTGTAACTTTAACGCGCTGCATATATTATAAACAGTAAGTGTATGTTTTTTTTTTTCCTTTTAAATAAACTGTTATTATTATTATTATTGATATTTGGCGGGGGCAAGTTTTTTTTTTTTTTCTTATAACAAGAATGGAATTTAATAAAATTTTACAAAAATTACAGAAAAATTGACAAAACACTAGAAAAATATTATTCTAAAGCACACATTTATGCGTCTAATATTCGGTGAGATATGAGCATTTATAATAAATATTTTATTTACTGCTTTTGCGGGAAAGATAAAAAATTTTCATCACATTGGTTAAAAGCTAGATATATTGGGCAATTTATATCGAAAGTTCATTTAAATACAGGCAAGTTGTTGCCAAAAAATGGGGTAGATTTTAGGTATATACAGGTTTGAAAATTCATAAGGGGTTTTTCACATGCCAAGCATTTAATTTGAAGATCCAATTTTTTCAACCATGTTTCAAAATTTCTTCTTTATGAAAAAATCCTTCTGGACTTGTAACTCTAACATACTTTTATTTATTTAGTGCAATCTGTGAGTTAATAAGGGAATTTTCACAAATATGAACTTTCGTAACATGGTTGAAAATATCTAAAATCTAGCTCGTTCTTTTACCAATAATTTGCTTAATTTTATTCCATTGAAATAAACTTTTTTATAAGTTACTCAAGATATCTGGCTTTCGACTTACGCAATAAAAAAATTTCTATCTTTCGCGCACGCTCAGAAAAAAAAAAAAAAAAAAAAAAAAAAAAAAAATGAATGTAAATGCTCAAATCTCCTCGAAAATTACACATATGAATTTTATGTTTCAGAATAATGTTTCTTTAATGTTTTATTAATTTTTCTGCAAGTTTTGTAAAATTTTATGGAAATTCCTTCTTGTTATAGGCAAAAAACTTGCCAAAAATGTAATAATTAATATATATATATAACTGCCTAAAAAATTGTGTATTTCCCATGCAAAAAACTTACAAATATTGTATATAGTAAGAGCAATAATATGTTAAAATTACAAGTCATTTGTAGCTTTTTATATCACAGGGTGATCCAAAATACTTGTGCTTTTCTTTAATTTATAGTTGATTCCTTAATTGAACTTTGGACTAAATCGATAGTAGAAAATGTGAGTTTTTACACGTTTTTACATGTCTGCATTTCAAAATCATTTAGTCAAGCATTTTTTTAAAAATCAAAATAAAGAAATGTTTAAATAAATAAATAAATAAATAATAGTTTGATCACCCTCTGTTTCTACAAAACCAAATTAAATATTGGATGCAAGAAATTAGCATTAATAAAACGTAAGGTATCACAATAAATATATAAATAAATAAAATAAAATAAAATAATAGTCATAACCAAACCACTGTTGGCCGATTAACGGCCCTCTTCAATTACCGTTGCCGGAAGCCCGAGCCAATGTTATTCTATGGGGAAATTTTCTTTACAAATAACTTATTAATTAATACATAGTTTTAAATTCTATTTTCACATTCAGAAAATTTCCAACTGTTACATTTTTAAAAAAGGTCCGTCAATTTAGATTTTTTAATTTTTAATATTTTATTTTGAAATTGCAAAATGAAAAAATCCACATATTGAAAATTCGTACTTTGAAGCTTCAAAATAAAATAAAAAAAAAAGGTCCGTCATTTTAACAATGTGAAAACAGAATTTAAAAATATGTATTAGTTAATAAGTTATTTGTAAAGAAACATTTCCCATAGAATAACTTTAGCTTCGGCTTCCGGCGGCGGTGAGTGAAGCGGGCCCTTAATGGGAAAATATAAAGGGCCAATAAAAACAACCGGAGTAATATAATTATTTATGTTTGCCGCAACAGGCCCACTGAAGGCTTCCAGCAGCAATACGAAAAAATTATGTTTGTTATCAGGTGGCCCGACACTGGCCCACTAACAATTTTTAACCTATTGTTGGTTGCAACAGTGGCCCACAACCTTTTTTCAACCGATAGCTGGCTGCCAGCAATGACCCATCAGTGGCCCACTGACTTATTCCGATCGTACTGCAGGCTGCCAGCAGTGGATCGGTCGAATGCGGCCATCTGATGGCCGGCGTAACATATTCCTTTCGGCACCTTAACTTTTGCCACCAACGGGCCAGCAGCTATTACTGTTGGCAGCCACCACTTGGCCTTGTGTTGGCCATCATCCCAGGTTTTGCTGGGATACTAATCCAAAATATCTGTCTCCCCCCCCTCCAAGATCATGGGTTTATGGGAATATCCAAAAAAGGCATGGCTGTTTGGCAAGTTTCTACTCAAAAATCCGGAGTTTACGAAATTTCCCCCCCGAAAATTGACTTTCTTCCTCAAAAATTCTAAAATCGTAGACAATGATTGTTATATTTATTTATTTATTTGTACTCATATCTAGACTCATATACAATTTCTTCACTGTGAAGAAATTTGAAGCCAAGTTGTGCATATAAACGTGTTTTTGTCTCCTGATTGGGGTGGGGGGGGGAGATTTACAAAAGTTGATAGATTTAATTTTAAGTTCGGTAATTCCTGCCAAGTGTTGTTGAATTCTGTCCAGCTGTTCTCACGTGACACCCAGACAAAAGTGTTTTAAACATGCAGACACAACGACCGCATACGAACCCACACACAGAAAATTTTCTGAAATCAGATTTGGCTTTCACGATGTGTGAAACGTGAAGTATCGCAATTTTTTTCGAATTTGAGACATTTACAGACAAAAATCTGATTTTATTAATATAGATGTTACATCGATAATGCAAAAGGTAAAAAAGTACTCTAAATAAAATCTCCGGTTCTATTAAATTTTCATTTTGACCTTTTTCCAACAGAAGAGGAGGGGGGAGGGGGGGGAGAGATTAAGGCGCGCTTTTAAATTTTAATAGAATGCTTTGATATGTTAAAAAAGTCAAAAAAAATTTTGCTGAAGGTAGGTGCATCTTTACAAAGTTATTTCACTTTTAATGTGCCCTTTCACAAAAAAACATTTAAACTATTGAGGATCACAAGTTTTGCTAGTATATATTTCAAGGCGCCTCATTTAGCCACACTAGTCGCATGGCTTCAAACCGGCATTATAAAATCAGAATTAATAAAGCAATACAAAAATATATTTTCTTTTATATATTTATTTCTTTTTCAAATAATTTATTTTCGGCTGGCGCCTTTTTAACCTGGCGCCTGTGCGCGCCGCACACTTCGAACACTGGGTCGGCGCGCTCCTGTACAGTACAGTTAAATGCTCTTGTAATACTCATAAAGATATTGAAATTGAAGTCATGATTATTAGTTCACCTTCTGTTTCGCGAGGAGGACTCAAACTTGTGCAAAAAAATGGTATACCAACCGTACTTTAAAATTATTTCAAGAATTTATTTAAAAGTTTTAATTTAATTAATAAAACTATTGTTTTTCTCATACAGAAAAACTAATTATTCAACAAATACGTAAGTGTTGTGTATGTGTTAAGCGTAAAAAAACAATCTTAGAATTAATTTTTCTACATATCTGCCTGTATCAGTGTCAGTACTACAAATTTCACACTTGAAAAAATTCTTTACACTTTAAGATATATTTACACAAAACCTGATAACTAATGACCTATCATCCTAATGTGCTTTTCACCGTCCACAACTGTGATAAATGAGAGCAGACAGGAAGGGGGGAAATCCAGTTTTTATATACAGCGTCACTCAAAATTTGATATTTTTAAAACCCACATTTTAAAATCATATAGCCATAAATTGTAGAGCTGCATCACAAAATATTATCTCATTAAGGGATTTTGTATTGATCCTTATACACAATCAGGAGATTTCATATTTAGAACAAACATACGGTTAATTAAAAAAAAAAAAAAATGTATTTTCAAATTTCCAACTAGCGAAAATGATTTTAAACAGATTTCACATTAGAGAAGTTTCTCTCCAGTATGAGACAAAAGATGAGTTTTTAGATATCCAACTCGTGAAAATGACTTTGAACACCTTTCACATTTATGAGGTTTCTCTCCAGTATGACACAAAAGATGATATTTTAGATGTCCAACTTGTGAAAATGATTTTGAACACATTTCACATTTATGAGGTTTCTCTCCAGTATGACACAAAAGATGATATTTTAGGTGTCCAACTTGTGAAAATGATTTTGAACACATTTCACATTTATGAGGTTTCTCTCCAGTATGACACAAAAGATGTCTTTTTAAAGTTCCAACTTCTGAAAACGATTTTGAACACATTTCACATTTATGAGGTTTCTCACCAGTATGATACAAAAGATGTCTTTTTAGATGTTCAACTCGTGAAAACGATTTTGAACACATTTCACATTTATGAGGTTTCTCACCAGTATGACACAAAAGATGTCTTTTTAGATGTTGAACTCGTGAAAACGATTTTGAACACATTTCACATTTATGAGGTTTCTTCCCAGTATGATACAAAATATGTCTTTTTAGAGATTCAACTCGCGAAAACGATTGTGAACACATTTCACATTTATGCGGCTTCTCTCCAGTGTGACTCAGAAGATGTATTTTTAGATTTCCAACTTCTGAAAACGATTTTGAACACATTTCACATTTATGAGGTTTCTCACCAGTATGACACAAAAGATGTTTTTTTAGATGCCAAACATGGGAAAATGATTTTGAACACATTTCACATTTATGAAGTTTCTCTCCAGTATGACACAAAAGATGTCTTTTTAGATTTTGAACTCGTGAAAATGATTTTAAACATATTTCACATTTATGGGGTTTCTCTCCCGAATGCATATAGAGATCCATATTAAAATTGTGTTCAGTTGCTACTTCACGTAATTATTTAAGGTTGCAAACAAAAGTAAATATATACATTCCAGTCGGAGGTGTACCACGTATAGAGCATTTCCTCGTGACGTCAATAATTAAAGGGCACCCTGGTGGATGGCAAAAGATCTCGACTTTCTCGCGCCCACCATTGTTTTCAATTGACGATCCTAGTTTTAACATATGCTATTATTTTCGCTATATTTGTGTTTTTTTTTTAAATTATTCGCCTTATTTCAAAAAATTAATAATATTTCTTCTTTATGTTTTCCTATCAATTCATTTTTTATTGTAAATATGGTAACAAATTGCTGTACAAACGAACATGCTAGACACTGACGTTGAAATAATTTCAAAGCATGCAACGATAAAAAATATATGGATCAACGCCATTAGAGAGAGAAATTACACTGTTGTACCTTAAAAGTGTGGATAACATCTTTAGATTGGTAAGAATTTTTTACTTACGTACTACATTTTTGCATCTATTTTTAATTTCTTGTGTGACTCGTTGACTATATCGCGGAAGGCTTAATAATCATTTGTTGTGTTGCGTTTATTTCATATGAAGTTTTATTTAAGTTGATTTCGTTATTTAAAATAAAAGTTGAGTAATATAGTATTTAGAAACAGAGGAGTGTTAAAAATTTCAGCAGTTCTTACAGTTTACATAATTATTAATTTTTATTTTTAATGGTGTATGACAATATGTTTTAATAATGTAAATAATTTGTGTATGTTTTTATATGTTTAACTTTAATATGTTTGACAAAAACTTGGTTTGGTTTCTCTATCTCTGCATAATTTTTATACTGTTCTGGGTTTAAAAAAAAACCATATTAACCATGCTTATGTGTTAATTTATTGTTGCTTCATGTACTCGAAATTTTGAACTTTATTTAAGTTATAATTAAAGAAAAACATATTCATGTCTTTTTATTAAAAATGAAAAAGGGGGAAATATCCAAATTTAGCAGATAACTCTTAATGAACGTTATATGAAAACAGCGAAATGGAAATAAAAATATGAAATGAAAGTAATAAACAGATTAAATAATGAAATATAGAATCGATGACACTGCTCAAATTTGTGACACTTTTTAAAAATTGATTGCTTATAAACTAATGCAGAAGAGAGTTAAAAGTTACATTAAAATTTAAGTAAATATATTAGCACCATCAGTGTATGTTACCATAGAAAAGTAAAATTAATCAATTTAATTTTCTTTCACTAAAATAAGTACTGATTAATTTGCATTTGTAAAACTTATAAAAAGCATTTTGATATTGTGTTTCACGTGAGAAAAATATGTTGCATAAATATTTAAGTAAACATAATCATTATTTGGTTCAATTTTAATTTTTATCTTTTTATTTCCACTCTGCCATAGATAAACTAAAACATTAACTAAAGTTTCCTTTGTTAAAATATTTATATAGATTCATTTAAAATAAATCTTGTAAAAATATTTATAAATTATCTTTCATGTGGTTATACTAAATTACTTAAAAAAAAAAAAAATAATAATAATAATAAATAAATAAGTTATTTTAGTGCAGTTAGATTTTTTTTTTTTTTTTTTAACTTTCATTTACCATAGATGAACTAAACATTACTGTGATTTGCTATTGCTAAAATAATTAATTTTTCAAAATAGTTCTTGTAAATGAAATGACACATATCTTTTGTATAAAATAATAAATCATTATTATAATTTAGAGAAACTATAAATTTTCTTTACTGTTATCATAAACAAAGCTATGGAAGAATTTCCCATTGCTAAAATAGTCATTTAAAGCGTCTTATGATAATTTAAAAACACTTTATTTTTGATATTTAATTATTATACGTGATATATTTTCTTGTATAACTGATAGTTGAAAGAAAATACTGTATAATAAATATCTTTAATATATGTTTATCTTATTTTTTTGGTATGTGTGTGGAGGGGGAGGATAAGATAAAGCTATTTAATATTTTTTTGTAGTTCAATCCAAAATATTACTTATAAAGGTGAAGCAATCCTTAGAATGGCTAGCTTTATGGCTCTATAGTAGTCTATATTTTCAAATAAGTCACTTTTCTATATATATGTATACATATTTTAATTTCCTCCTGCTTTTTTATTTATTTTTACTCATATTTCAAGTACTTAATTCTTTAATATTCATTGGTTTCTCTCTCCTCACTTTCAAATAAGTCACTTTCAAAAGAGCAAAAGAAAAGTTGAAGTTTCTCTCTCCTGAATTCAACCATGAACTCTGAAAGTCCACACTGAGGTAGCCCTCCACCAGAAATATGAATGACCACCCTCTAAGGCACCCCTTCTGAAGAGGACACTGTAACTAAAGTCAAAAGCCTGGTGAGTGTCTAAATTGTGCGGTGTATATTAAAAAGCTGCACGATTGAGGCACTTCTCCCTGGCAATAATTTAGTGGACATCGATCACATCTAAGAAACGCTATATACAGGTAATTTTATATTTTCTTTTTCACTTAAGTTTAAATTGATTTTTTTTTTTTTTACTGAAATGAATTTTTACTTGATTTTATGTTGTTGCTTTAAATTACTTCTATTGAATATTAATTGTCGT
The DNA here is from genome assembly GCA_963930645.1 of Salticus scenicus. Classification (NCBI taxonomy): domain Eukaryota; kingdom Metazoa; phylum Arthropoda; class Arachnida; order Araneae; family Salticidae; genus Salticus; species Salticus scenicus. The sequence continues at coordinate 27,666,825 of OZ005662.1, forward strand.
AAAAATGTTATTTTATTAACTTTTTGTGTTTTGTGTGTGAATTTGTTCAATCAGCTAATCAGATAAATCTTAATTGAATACTAAATCATAAAATCATTTCTTTTTTACAAATTGAAGATTATAAAATATATTTCTTACTCTAATACAATAAATTTTGTTATGCATTTAATTTCAATGTCTTGTCTTGGCATATAGTAATACAGTTTAATCTTCGTCTTTTTGATCACATCCCTGATCAAAAGATAGTTTTGTTATGACTCGCAGAGCTCAATTGTGATGAGTATATTCCAGAGACACACCAAAGTAAAAGAGAACTTTTTGTTTTCTCTACTACTATTTGAATATAGCTGTACTCGTAATTAGATGGTAATAAACTGTATCCAAACAGTAGTGGAAAAAAAAGGACTTTGTGTCAGTTTCTCAATTTATGTTATTTTTAATTATAAATTTAAATAACAGTTCAATGTATAAATATTTACACAACATTAAAAATGCCAATGTAAAAAATATTAAGAGCAAACTGCAGTTTTCGTACCATATAGCATACTGCACTAAATACGTTGGCATTTTCAATGTTATATTTCTGTTTAATATCAAGTCTTATTACATATTTTAACTGTTCAATGTGCTAAAAATATGTTGTTCAAATTTAATAAATAAACTTTGTCAGACGATACGAAAAAGTGAAAAAAAAAAAAAAAAAAATCATCTTACAAGGAAACATTCAAAAGGTGTCTTCAAAAAATATTGAAAAAAATGTATGTGATTCTACTTTTCCTAAAACACCAGAAAGGGAAAACATTATCGGCTGAAATGAATTCACAAAAAATTATCAAAATTAAGTATATTTGGCGATTGATTTTGAATACTCAGCGATGAAACAAAACACGGTTCTGTTCGTACATGGCAATCTCGGTGCTAGCAAACTGAACGCCTAACAGCACTAAATTGCCAAATAGGCTTAATTTTGATAATTTTTTGTGGTCGCTGTAATTCATTTCAGCCGATATTTTTTTCACTTCCTGGTGTTTTATGAAAAGTAGAATCACATATTTTTTTCAATATTTTTTGAAGACGACACTTTTTGAATGTTTCCTTGTTAGGTAAACATAATAGTCTTAACCCTTCATCAGGCAAAAAAAGTTATGCAAGAGTGCATGAAAATGCCACTTATGTCTCCTTTTTTGCCTGATGAAATGTTGTACTATTATTTTTATTTAAAGCAGTTGGAGTATTTTTTATTTCATAATTTGTGTTTCATTACAAAGTTTTTCATTTATGAAAAAATTAACACACTTCAAAAGACAATCCTTTAAAATTTTATACTTTACAAGTGCTGCACCCAGTGGCGTCGCCAGAAAAATTTTCAGGTGGGGGCAAACTTCAAATTGCAAAATTTCAGCATGTTTTTACAAATTCAATTAGATTCAAATGATTGGTTAGTTGATTGAGGTGATTAAGTAAGCCAGTGTGTAAGCATTTACTACAACAATTTTTTATACATACAATTTAAGCTACAACATTTTACATATAGAAATTATACAACTTATTATAAACCATCACTAATCCGGAAAATGTACTGTGGAGTCCATTTAAAATCTGTTTGCAGGGAAAAGTTAGAGACAACCTATAAATGTAAGTCTGGTGGGTTTGACTCTAATTGGCTCTGTGACATAAATTTTATTTGAATTTTGATGATACAGCTTTAATTGTAATTTTTTTAAATAATGATTTATTTATTAGAATTTTCCAGGAGGGGGCAAGTGCCCCCCCTTGCCCCTATGTGACGACGCCCATGGCTGCACCAAGAACTCAGTATGTGCTCGGTGTCGGTGAATACTGAGTAGGTATAAAAATTTCATTTTTAAGTCTTCTGGAAGACAGATCTTTATTAATAAATCAAACTATTAAGCAAAAAGCTTCTAGGTAAAACCAGTCCAAAAAAAATTTCTGGACGGTGATTTTATTTTGATAAATTGCAGGATGCGTTATATTAGATTCTATTTCGTTATACAAAGTAAACAGTTCACTGATCTCTACAAAAATTTGTACATTTATTAACCAGACAAAAATCTATCTAGCGCTGCAACTTTTAAATCAATAGGATAATTAGTTTGCAAGATATTAAATAAAAAACCCATTTTCACTTCAAAATTAAAAAAGAAAAAAAAAAAAACTTCCTTACACATGAACATTAAATTTAAACCTGTTCACACAAAAATATCTGATAAAACTAATGTCATAATAGCTTTAAAATTTTATTTAACTTATTTATTTTTAAATATTCATTTAAATTAATCGAATTGTCTTAGAGGTTTTCCCCTTGATTTTACATCCACAAACTAAAGTAGGCACAATTTTATCAAACAATCCCCTTGGCGACTTTTATTATCTTTTGCCAGTTTGGTGATGAATTAAAATGGCTATTGCAATTGAATAATAAAAAAAAAAAACTTTTCAAAAATCGCCCGAGCCACTTAGGAGCCAGTTTTCAAATTTCGTTAAGTGGTCCTATACTAAAGCTGTTCCTTAATGTCAATGCATTTTTAGTCTATCCAATTCCTATTATTAGTTCACACTTTCCCTATATCTTGTACAAATCTTGCAATCGATTTTTAACTAACTTCCCGACTAGCTAGAAATTTGAAACTTTCAGGATTCCTCAGAACACGGTGACAACACAATACTTCGAAGTCCGATTTTCGAATTTTTGATTAGTTTTCTTACAATTAGTTAAAATAGGAAGATAATAACATCCTAATAGCGTTTCAATAACCATTAAAATATCAGCTATAATTTAATTGTTGCCAAAAAAAAAAAAAAAAATTACGAGTTAATTTTTTTTCGACATACAAATAAATACATTTAATTTAGAAACTTTTATTCATGAATTCATCAACCATGAATATTTATTTAAATCAAATTGGAGTATAAAGGTTGATATTTTTATTTATTACCAACTATGCGAAAAATACCAGAGCCGGGAATCGAACCCGGGCACCTCCGCTTAACGCACGGATGCTCTACCGCTGAGCTACCCTGGCTGACAACCAGCTAGGTACTTCTCGCATAATATGCGTTGGCAAAGTCACCGAGTCTGCAAACGCAGATATATCAGGTGAGACAATAATAATCGTAGCACAACTCCATAGACCACGAAATTTTTAATTTAGAAAGCGTTTGCAGACTCGGTGACTTTGCCAACGCGTATTATGCGAGAAGTACCTAGCTGGTTGTCAGCTAGGGTAGCTCAGCGGTAGAGCATCCGTGCGTTAAGCGGAGGTGCCTAGGTTCGATTCCCGTCTCTGGTATTTTTCGCATAGTTGGTAATAAATAAAAATATCAACCTTTACACTCCAATTTGATTTAAATAAATACATTTAATTAAACGTGAACATTAAAAAATTATAAAAAGTTAAATTATGCATATCACAAAAATTGACGTCATTATCACTTTAAAAATTTTATGCATATTGATAAGAGCTCTATGATTCATCAGAAAATTTAAAACATGGTATATAAAAAGTTTTTTTTTTTAATCTTATAATTATTTTTATTTCATTTTTCACACGCGCTTTTTATTTCCTAATTCAAAATTTAAAAAAAAAAAAAACTTTTTCGATAATGTTTGTATGTAGGAATTGACTTAAATTTTTTTCTTTTTATATTCCTTGTTTTAAAGTAACCATGTTTCTAATCAACATAATGAACCTCAAATAGTTGAATGTCATTTATATTTTCTTAACAGCTGTATATGACGGTACTTAACCATGACTTTCATTTGCTGAAAATAGGGCACAACTTTAGTATGAGACTCTCTTGGCGAAGTTTGTGATTTTTTCTTTCCCATTTTTTATTCATTCTTCTAAATAAAGAATAAATTTTTATTTCTTTATTTCAATAAAGTGTTTTAGCAATGATAACAGTTTACAGTGTTACTTTTCGGGCACTTGTTTTATTAGGCTTATTAATAAAGAAAATAAGCTTTTAAAAGATTAGCTTATTATTAAGAAGTTGTTTATAAGATTTAAAAAAAAAAAAAAAAAAAAAAAATGAATAAATAAACAATCATGCTTATGTTGTTGCAAGTTGTGAATTTTTCAATGATTTTTACTCTAACTTACATTTTACAAAGAGCCAAAAATTAATCTTATAGAATACAGCTTTCAGATTGTTTTTGTTTTTCATTCATGATCAATTATAACTTGAGAGTGATTCATAATTTGATCTATTATAGTTAATAATTTTGAATCTATTAAATGTTGGGTTCGAACTCAGGACTAGCTTGTCAGAGGTCAGACTGGCAGTTCAGAGATTTTTCTGAAACTTACATGAATGTGAGCTAGGACTCTTTATAAAGAGACCCACGGAAAGGCCACCACCCATGCTTAGGGTCCTCTCCTCTCATAGTCAATTTATGTTAAACAACACAACACCCTCCATTATATGTGATATATGTGTATGTGGGGTGGGGGGGGGTGATCTTTTAAGGATTTTCTTTAATGAAATCTTGTGTACAAATGCGAGTAATTCAGAAAATTGTGAAGTTTAAATTGACATGAACAATCAGTATAATATCCAATAATGGTAAAGGGCAAAACTGGATCGTGTTGTGTAGGTTGGGACTGATTGACTATGAAAGGTTTCTAGGCCATGTTTATGCAAGTTTCAGGGAAAACCCTGTAAAACTCCAAACAGCTAAGATGAATGTGACTTAGGATCGAACCCAGCATCTTCTCCCTTATGGTCATATCACATGAGGGATTTCGCTCAGCTTTTTTACTAAACACAGCATGCTAAATTTTTCTGAAAGACAGTCTAAAATGTTGATGACACACTGACCTCGAATCTTTTAAAAACCATTAAAACACATTTCACTAACAGCGTTTAAAAAAAAAAAAAAAAAGAAAAAAAAAAACTAATGACTGCTTTCTTTTTTAGTTAAAAATACAAGAAAATTTAATTTTTTCTTCCGACAGTGCTAATGCTTAATATTTAATAGTCTAAATTAATGTTTTGAAACAACAAATTAGAGGTGAAATTGATAGTAAATTGACGTAGAAGAGTGTATGTATGGGAGGGGGATTTATTTTTTTTCTCCTCACAGGTACAGAGCTTCATCACATCTAACACACACACACACACACACACAGTCCGTTTCTGAATGGTCAAATCATGTTTAGAACATCTTTAACCCCTTGAACAGCAATTTATTTTCAGTCAGCACTGCTCATGCAGACAATTTAATTTTCTTAGTTTTAATAGGTGGGATTCATATAGAAACTTACGGTTTTGTTGCTCAAATAATTTGTTATTATTAAAAATAATACAGTAAAACCTCTCTAAGTTGGACACCTACGAGTCCAAGAAAAAGTGTCCAACTTATAGGGGTTAGACATAATGTTAATGCTAATGGATACATTCCGTTCCAAGAAAAAGCGTCCAACTTGAGAGGTTTCACTGTATTTGTTTCACACATTTATATGAATGTTTATTGTTATATATACATATAAGAACATAATTAGTGTTACGAAATTCATGACAAGCTGGACTCATCATTTAAGTTCAAGGGGTTAAATATGCAATCCATTGAAGACTAGAAGTTGAAAGGTTTTACGAATCCAATACTTTATGAATATTGCAGAAAGTAAAAATATGTTTTAAAAGAATATTTCTTATGGACTTTCATATATTTTGATATTCTTGTAAAAAAGGCTAGAAAATATTTTAAATTTAGGATGCATAAGGTTTAACTTTCGACTGGAAAAATTACAATTAAAAATAAAAATATTTTTCAGCTCAATTTTCTATGAATAATTAAGACATTAAAAAAATTCTTTCAAATACAAGTTTCATGACAAATTAACTAAAACTTCTGATGAAGAAATTACTCGAATGTAAAATTATATATAAAAAAAATAAGCTAATCGTTATATTAATAATTTAATCAGTCACCATATTAAAAAAGGTATAAATTTCAAAACATTCAATTGACTAACTAATTCAGTCCTAAATAATAATAATAAAAAAAAGATTTAATTCTAGAATTATAAAAAATTCCTGTTAAATTTTAACATTTTGAGGTAAATAATTGACAAAATTCATTAATTAAATGCATAATAAAAATGGAAAACTTATTAATAAAAGAATAATTCGACAACAGAAAGGTATTATTAAGTATGACAAAATCTCGTAACATTACAGGTGCAAAATGCAATGCTATACAGCAACTACTGTATTCGAATAATATTCATGTTTTAGTTATAAAGTAATAGAATCCATAAGTATTATGGATACATTTTTAAATAAATCACGTCGTGAATAAACCTTATGAAAATTTGATTACATTAATCATCCCATTTTTCCCCCAACAAATTGCTTTCGATGGAACACTGATTGGCCTAACGGCCGATCGCTTTTCCTAAGAAATATGAATCTGTATGATATTATATCCTTTTATATGGGCTTCGTCGAGCTTAATTTTTAAATGTATTTTTTATTTCAAACACATTCTGAAACATCTGCATAAGTAGAACGAAATATAAATGATTTAAAAATCTCTATGATCAAAAACAGCCATAGTCGTCAATGGTGGAAACGAGTGCTTTCTGCCAACCACTACCGAGAGTTGAGATGTTTGTTTACAAACAAGGAACTGCCCTATAGCAATAACTGGCAATAACTTTCTCTTGCAATTATGGATATTTATTTCATCATTGTACGTTTTCAAACTGCAAATTATAAACGCGAAAACACATGAAAAGGAGGTCCTGTCATAATGCTATCTTTCATGGAACTCCTGTTTTTCATGTCATTGTGTAGAGTGAAGATTGATTAAAAAGTTAATTTTAATAAAAAAATTTCTGGTTATTAAAGTTGTAATTGCAGAAAACTCAAAAATTGGAATACTATTATAAATCGTTACTTTACTTCAGTTACTTGTGTATCTTGAGAGGATTGACACTTAGCTACACATTTATTAAAAGGAAACACAAATTATTTGTGACAAATTTAATAAATAATTTAATCTCTGAAAACATGAATATACATCTACCTATGAATGCGGAAGAAAATGCGTATGTATGTAAAGAATGCTTTGAAGGATTTTCTAGTAATGGTGATCTTATGAGACATCTGCGCATTCATACAGGAGAAAAATTTTATGTGTGTAAAGAATGTTCAAAAAGATTTTCTCGTAGGAGCAATTTAAACGCTCATCTTCGCGTTCATACTGGAGAAACGCCGTATGTCTGCGAAGAATGTTCCAAAAGATTTTCTCGAAATTTTGATTTAATGGCACATTTTCGCATTCATACAGGAGAAAAACCATATGCCTGTGAACAATGTTCTAAAGAATTTTCCACAAAGAGTAATCTTATGACACATCTTCGCACTCATACAGGTGAAAAACCATATGCCTGTGAACAGTGTTCTAAAAAATTTTCAGCAAAGAGCAGTCTTATGACACATCTTCGCATTCATTCAGGAGAAAAACCATATGTGTGTGAAGGATGTTCTGAAGGATTTTCTCGATTAAGTAGTCTAAGGCGTCATCTTCGTGTTCATACAGGAGAAAAGCCATACGTGTGTAAAGAATGTTCTAAAGAATTTTCAGATAAGAGCCATTTAATAACCCATCTTCGCGTTCATACCGGAGAAAAGCCGTATGTATGTGGGGAATGTTCTATAAGATTTTTTGACAGGAGCAGTTTAAGAAGACATCTTTTCATCCATACAGCAGAAAAGCCGTATGTCTGTGAAAAATGTTCTAAAGGATTTTCTGATAAGTACCATTTAATTCCACATCTTCACGTTCATAAAGAGAAACTATCTCTGTGTGTAAAGGATTTTCCCGAATAACTGATCTAAAGAGGCATCTTTGAATTCATAGGGCAGAAAAGCCACAGTGTGAAAAATTTTCTAAAACATTTTTGGTTTTTGATACTATGTGGTTATTTATTGAAATTAATTGAAAAGTCTAGTACACATATATCCCAGACAGCACATTGCCTCCACAGGATGTCTTCTGGATGAAAAGACATCCCAGAAACGTCCTTAAGATGTACTGTGGATAAGTTAAGCCTAACTGTGCTGTTAGGGATATATATATTAGTTGTTTTTTAGCATTAGAGCCTATGAATTCAATATATTTACAGTATAGCAGAGATGGAACATGGGCGCAGAATTCCTTCTGGAATCTGTTTAAGAAATTTCTCTACCAATAATATCGTTGATTTAAGGAGAAATTTTTCTTACATTCATAGTGGTTAGTGGTATGAAATCTGCGCCCGTGTTCCAACCCTGGTACAATAGCATCTCAAGGCATTATTCGGTTGAGTTAAATGTTTATACAAATCTTATGGATCACTGTCGAATAAAATATATAGATACAGGGAGGCTACAGAAATGGAGGGAAAAATTCCTTGGTTTCTCTGACTAGTTTTGACAGATTTCCATGATTTTCGTTTTTTATTATATACATTCCATATTTTTGTATGTATTGTACTCTTGCTTAGTAAATTACTGCAATTTAAAAAACAATAACTGATGGGCAAAAATATCTCAACCTTTATATATATATATATATATTTTTTTTTTTTTTCTTCTCTTTGTTGACTTTCAAAAAGGAAAATGAAATGAATATATTCAAATTTTGGGAGTATTAAAAAAATATTAATCTTTTTAATTGCACAAAATATTAATTTCAAAACATAAAATTATTCCTCAAGTTATTGAAATAAAAATATTGAACTTTTTTTTTTTTTTAATGTTAACTTGGCAAGATTCAACTAAAAAGCAACGAATCTTGTGCAATCATGGCTAAGATTGCACTTGTTTGGCAATTTTTCATTCATGTTTGCAGGACAAAAATGGAAACTTCCATGATTCTCCGGTGTTGGTATTTCCAGATTTGATAATTACTCAGATTTTTCCATGAGTTCCTTTATTGTCGCCACCCTGAGTTACCATTAATTAGGGAAAAATACATAAAATTATTTAGAAAAGAAAACTGTGAGATCTATGGGATCAAAATGCATCTTAGCCATTTAAATCAGCTTAATTAAAATAATGATATTTAATCTATAGCTTAAAAAAAGAAAAAGAAAGAAAATCCTTTATTAATTTTTATTTTAACCGTCCCCCCCCCCTCCCCCCTCCGCCGCAAATCACACTTTTTTTTCATACTTTTATTTTATTTCCTTAAAAAAAAAAAAAAAAAAAAAAAAAAAAAAAAACTTTGTTTTAATTTAATTTATGTTTGACTGTTTTCCAAATCTAAAAATGTTACATTTACAACCTTTAATAAACAGTCAGTGCTATATCAGTATCTTTCTGTGTGAGTAAAAGATTTCAGACCATTCCTTTCGCCAATGACCATCAGCACCAATTACTTTTTAAGTATAACTTTCAAAATTATATTTGAGTGTAATATCATATTTCTGAAATTTAATGTTTATAGGAATTATCATTCTATGTAATTGCACATTGATTGGCTATTTTAAATTCTAATTATTTTGTGGTAAATTCTTTTCAGTTGTCTTTATTATATTTTAAAACCTTTCCACAACTTTTGAACTTGTTTAAAATTTCCCAAGTCTAATAATCAATAACAACCAGCAAACAACAAATCATTGATATTATGATAACTTATAAAGCAAGATTTTCATTCTAACTTTGCAATGATCAATATTCAAATATTAAAGGCAAAACAGTTTTTTTTTTTTTTTTTAAGTTGAAATTCTTTTTCTCATCTTTCCTTAAGCATTGAAGCATAAGACAAAAATTTGCTTACATTTTCATATTCAGAATATTTTTAACGAATCACTGTGAAACTTGCACCTTTTGTTTATAATAGATATAATAACTTAGCATAAAATTTTTACACATCTAGGGTAATACTGTATTTTTTCACCTGAAGGAATACACTTTTAGGACCCCCCCGCCTTCCGCCAAAGTACGTAAATTTTCCAGATGCTCATTTTAAAATTAGAATTTCTTTTTTCTATGGGATTGACAGAAGCAGTTTAAAAATATTCAGACCAATATTTTTAAACAGCTTTACGCTAAACGTGGGATTATACATTTAAAGCTGTTTATTATTATAAACAGCTTTACACATGTTTAGGCAAAAGATGGGAAATTTATGCATACATGTGTATGACATTAAGCTCACAGCCTTAGAGCCATCCAGTGAAAATCTCGTTCTGTTATAAATTCATTTATATTTCTTTCTTTCTTTCAAAGGGACACACAAAAGAATTCGTATACATTAGAGTTTCCCCAGATATAGAGCGCTGCTTGTAAGAAAGGAGTTTTTTAAAAGATTTTAAAGGCGATTTAGTATTAAGGCCATATTTAACATTTAAAATCCACGCATATTTCAAAATTTTATTATAAGTATGAACTTATATATAAATACTTTTTTAACTTTCTTTACTTGTGCTTGTTACTAATAAATAAATAAGTGAAGGTCTACTTTATATATATATATCATTACTCTTCAATTTGTAAGTGTTTTCTCCCAAATTGATGCTAATACAAAGAATAATAAAGATGCAAATTTATATATATATAAGGAGCATGAAGAGCCTTTTTTTTTTTTTTTTTTTTTATTATTAGGGGCAAGATAAGCGCTATTTTTTCAACCTAAAGTGCAGGCAGGGGGCAATACCCTCCTGAAACTGTTTGCGGGACATTGCGTAGCACTCTATTAATCAGCATACATGTGGGGGGGGGGATACATAAACAACCTTTTTCTAATTTAACGACATAATCAATTTAATTTTTTTTCTAAACAACTGTTAATTGCCAAAATGTTCAGAAAGCCAAAGTGGAGTCACTGTAGATTTTTTGATGGTACAATCATAACAAAAGCCAGTTTGAGGAAATTTATCATACTGCATTACATGCAGCATACTGCTATCAGAATAACAGAATGTTAAATATCTTGCAAAATATGAGCATTTTTATTTAAAAAATTTCATTTGTACAATTTAATATCCAAAGGCATTGAGCAACCTATATCAATATTTAATTTGAAAATCAAAAAGTTGTGAGAGACAGAATGAAGAAAATTTCAAGATATATATAGAGATAAAAACCCCTTTCTTTTTCTTTTTGTGTGAAACTGAAATTATGTTCATTCTATAACTCATATTTTTTTGAATTTGCATTATATTTGTTTGAGGTTTTCATATAAGTTGCTCAATACTCTCTGCTATTAAATTATGCAAATGATTTTTTTTTAAAGCTTGTGCATGCATAGTTAAAAGTTATTTAGTAAATTTTCTCATACTTTGCAAGATATTTAATATTTTGTTATTCTGATAGCAGTATGCTGTGTGTAATGTAGTACGCTAATTTCCTAAAAATGGCTTCGACTGGGATTAATACCCTACGTGTTATAATTTAATAAATTGTTTTTTTTTCTTTTTTCTTTTTTTCTTTAAGTAGGGATGAGATTAGCAAAAATACGAAAAGCTGAAACTGTACGCAAAGGCAAGATATTGAAGAAAGTAATGTATCTATTTTTTTTTTTTTTTTTTTTTTTTTTGTGCATGTGTACATACTAGTAGCGACATGTATACCATTTTACATAGGAAATTAAAACCAGCTACTGTAACCTTAAATAATATGTATCAATTTTGAGACATACTAAAATTTAAATAAATTGCAGAAATCATGGGATAAGAGAGTCAAATAACCAAGTTAAGGTTTGAAATTTTTCTATTAATGAATTCATCAACCGTGAATATTTATTTAAAGTAAATTGAAGTGTAAAAGATAATATTTTTTCTTATATACCAGCTATGTAAAAAATACCAGAGCTAGGAATCGAACCCGGGCACCTCTGCTGAACGCATGAAGCACCTGTGCGTTAAGCGGAGTTGCCCGGATTCGGTTCCTGGCTCTGGTATTTTTCACATAGTTGGTATATACAAAAAATAGCAACCTTTGCACTCCAATTTACTTAAAATCAAATTAATGTTTATAAACACTTTATAATAAAATTTCATGTGTTATATTAACCTATAGATTTACATAAAATAAATTAATAATGAAATATTTTATCATTTACCTTTTTTGTTAATTAAGAAGAAAATTATAGAAAATTTTCATGGTGGCATGTCCTGAAAATATATATAATCAAGGCCGGAATTTAAAAACTTATTTCATTTGTTCTTACTTTTGTAAAAATAAAATGTTAATGAATAAAATTATTAAAAAAAAAGGAATTATTATACAAACATTTTAATTATTTGAATGTTATTGTATTTTTGGTTTCAATACTAATGAAAAAAGAAAAACAAAAAAATACCCCCCCCCCCCCAAAAAAAAAAAAAAAAAAAAAAAAAAAAAAAGAGAGAGAGAGAGAGAAAGAGACAAATAGATTATTTTTTCGGTTCCAGATTCTTCATCTGTATTCATCCAGTACTCATCCAGATTATTCATCGGAGAAAGTTGTTCACAATGCACAACTTTAAATACAGCTTTGTGTCATTGCAACAACTCACCAGAAATTTTATTAATGTTCAGCAAAAAAAGACTTTGCTGCAACTTGTTGTTTGAGATAATTACCAAAATAATGCACCAACAGCTTGTCAGACAAACTTTGACAAGCTGTTGGTGGCAACTTTTCAGGCAAAAAAAAAAAAAAAAAAAAAAAAAAATCATAACAATAGAAATGATATGAGAAAAAATATAGCCCACACAAATTCACAAAACATGCTTTGTGAGTTCTCTTGTTCATATTAATCCATACAAATTCCAAGCTTCACGCTATTTAAAAAATAAAAATGTTAAATCATACATTACCGGCATGATCAGAAAAAAAAAAAAAATAAAAAACAAGCTACACTGCAAAATGTACAAAAAAAAAAAAAAAAAAAAAAAAAAGCTTTGGAAGTTTTTAATCCTGGACATATGCATGCCAGTCGCTTCGTTTTTCTGGCAGATAATGAAATGGCGGGCTATCACTTTCTTCTGATAAGTTTCAAAGATACTACACCAGGCGTCGAATCACCTTCCTCCACTCGGCTGAATTTATGCGGAAAAGAAAGATCCGGTTCCTGCATTGGCTGCCCTATCTTGTTTTTCAGCCTATAGACTCTCCTAATCCGTGCTTCTAACGCGCATATATATTTTTTTTTTTCCAACGCACTTCTGCTGTCAGAACTGCAGCAGGCAATCTGATTGGTTGTTGCTCTTGGCAGTGTTTGAACGTACTTTGGCGATTATTACACTTGGCGAAAATGAATGGACTGGACCGAGATTCGTTCTCTTGCCGACTCGAACTTTTTTTGCTATTTCATTTTGTGTTACTATTGTTTGCGATGAAGATAAAAACATGAACTTATTTTTGCCAAAATTAAAAACATGTGGAATGATTTTAATTTATTTACTTATAGTAACTTTTTATTATTATTTATAAAAGTACAATCGTTTGCAAAATTCACTCAATGTAAACAAACAGCTATTGCATGTAAAGCTTTGCCAATGAAGGGATTGATTAATTCTTCCCAGATCATTTATTTATTAACAAAATCAAAATATGATAGTGTCCAAATTAGAAAAAAGCATTTTTGCCTTATAAAATTGTGTAACTTATTGTTTTCATTTTATGATTAAATATTTACAGTATATCAAAAAAATCCTTACATTCTTATATATAGCTGTAAACTTCTACTACCCATTTTTTTTTTTTTCCTTTTATGCGTTGAGGAGGAAAGTAATCCAAAAAAGTAATTACCTACATTTAAAAGAAATACAAGCACAACATTTGAAAAATTTCCAAATTATTTGTAAGCATTTAACAATTTTTTTTTTTTTTTTTTTTTTTCACATTTCGATTTTTACATTAATGTAAATTTATAAACTGGGAAAACTAAATTACTTAATTCCATTAATTATAAAATATGAAATTGTTGTTATAAGTAAGATTTCATTAATAGTTAATTTGTTGTATTATTTTAACAAAAAAAAAAAAGACAAAAAGGAAGGGAAAATCTTACTTCAGGCCAAATATAGAGGGAGTTTTTTGTGTTACTATATTGCAAATTTCTTTTTTTTTTAAATTTATGTTTAATTACTTATAGCTATTTCCTCAAATACATTTTATTTCTTTTTAATTAGTTTATTTGTGTGTGATTCAATTGGGGGTGGGGGTTGAGGGGCAACTGCTGAATGATCGATCGAAATTGATAACTGAACTTTTGTAAACAGGGTTCATACTCATCAGGGAAAACCTGAAAAACAGGGAACACTCAGGAAATTTGGAATTTGTTAAAAAAAGTTAGGAAAACTCAGAGAAAATAAAAATTTTCATTAAAAGTCAGGGAAAATCAGATATAAAACCTGGAAAAACATTTTTTTTTTTTTTTTTTTTTTTTTTCTCTCTCTCAAGTTACGTTTTTTTTTTTTTTTTAGCTTCGTATCAAAATTTAAATTATTAAGTATTGTGAAAATATGCATTTAAATAATGATTTCTACCTGAATTTCTAGCATGATCTTCAGTAATATGACATCATACAGCAGAAGTAGTTGTATTTTGTCCTGTCTAGAGAATCGTTTCTTGTAATTTGTCGCTAACATTTTCTTGAAAATTGTCTGGGAACTCATGGAATTTTTTCCCCATATTCGAGTATGAACCCTGTGTAAATGAAACTCAAAAAGCTGCAAAAAGATGTTATTATTTCTCTTTCCGCTTCTCTCCCCCCCCCCCTTTCATTATTAGCTAAAGTAAACAAACACATAATTTCTCCCAGCCTCCTGTCATTAAAGTGTTTGTTTATTTATGTGGATTAAGTAATTGTGCTTGCAGCATTCTAATGAATTTTTTTTTTTTTTTTTTTTTTTTTTTAAGTTGGAGATTTGATACTTTTTGTACTAGCTTGAATTAATTCTCAACTTTTTTTTTTTTTTTTTTTTTAAAGGGGGGGAGGGTATGCAATAAGTATTTAAAAGAAATACACTTGTAACAGAAGAATACAAGTTGTTGGTTTATTGTTTAATATTAAAAAGTTTGTTTGGTAGATTTTTTTTTTTTTTTTTTTTTCTTTTTTTTTTTTAATTTCCGTTTATTTTATGCAAATATTCAAAATTTCCCATGAACCTCATTCTGCATCCCTGCAGTAAGCCCCATTATGATCAGCGGCCCAGGGCAAACCTAAATTTGTAGCTTAGGCTTGCCAAGGTTTAGAAGCTCTAACTTCAATAAGAACAGAGTTTTGAAATTTTCTGAAAAGATTCATTGGTTGTTTATAGCGCAGAACATAATTCGTCGAAAGTTCTGTAAATGACTAACAAGACTATAAAAAAGAAAAGTAATTATTGATGATTGTAGACTAGAACTTGCCTATATATTTATGTGCTACTTTCTACATGGTATTTGAGTGAAAGTGGAAATATATGGTAATTTTTCATTTCCATAAAGATGCTGTTGACTTAGCGTCAAATATGGTGAAAAGTGGTAGTTTACGATTTCCAAAGTTTGAGAACTCTTAACTTAATAGGAGTTGAGTTCAGAAATTTTTTGTAATGATTCTTTGGTTTCTAGTGCAGAATTAACTAAAAAATTCGATAAACCACTGACAATACTCTCGGTGAATTCAAATTCCATTTAGACTTTGAAAATTTTCAGTTGTCCCTGAATTAGTGAAATGTGTGCTCAGCAATATATTTAACAATGTTTATTTGATTTCTGTAGTAAGAATGATTGTTTTATTAGATTGTATCGAGAATATTAATTGATTATTGACTTTGGGCCACAAGAAAGAGTTTCAATAAACTGTTTTCTGAATTTTCATTTAATAAAATCATTCATCAACTAGAAACTGCGTATGTCTTTAAGAATTACTTTCTACATGCAAAAATATCAACAATTTACTGGAATGATCCATTGGTTTCTAGATCAGAACTATTAAAAAAGTTCTATAAATCATTAAAGCGACTATAAAAAAAAGAGAAGAGTCACAAAAAATTCAGATTGAGTTGAATCTCTGAAAAACTACACTAGTG
Organism: Salticus scenicus; assembly: GCA_963930645.1. Lineage (NCBI taxonomy): Eukaryota > Metazoa > Arthropoda > Arachnida > Araneae > Salticidae > Salticus > Salticus scenicus. The sequence goes on from OZ005662.1 coordinate 27,682,842, forward strand.
TTCAAATTTAAAGCAAAAACTTGTTTCCTCATTTTTTTTTTTTTTTTTTTTTTTTTTTTTTTTGTGCTTAGCTGTTAAAAAAAAATTAACATCATCCAATATTATTAAAATCTGTTAAATATGTGTCTGTCCGTGAGTAGCACATTGTGACAGCTAAAACTCCGCAACTATCTGTCGCAGATTGTCAAAACTGGTATCGAAAGACGCAGAATTTCTTCATCTCAATGTTCTAAAAGTACCAAATATAAGGGGCAATTTTTCTGACTGTCAGATTAAACAGCTTATTGATTGGATAATTATATTTTTTTGTAAATTAACTAAAGTAAGAAATTTAGGTGACACAACACTTCACTTGAATCTAAAATGATAGCAGACGATCATCTGGACAAAAAAAAAAAAAAAAAAAAAAAAAAAAAAATCATCTGCAATTCATTAAGTCATATGTTTTTGAAGTGGGGTTAAAAATTGTAGTTTTCAAATTTTTTTAAATTTTCTCTCTCGAACACAAAAATTAATATACAGTCTGTACAACACAAGACCTGCTAACGGGCGAAGCTTGCTAGTCTATAACAGTAAAAGAAGATGCTTGTCTGTCTAAACATCTAATATATTCAGCCCCTATTGAACGCAGAAGTACAAAAATTGACATGCGGATGCTCAAAAGGCTTCCCGAGAGGATAATGAAAACAGAATTCAAAAATTTTATTAGTTGTGGAGATATTAATTAAAGTGCCAACCTATGTCAATAAATGAGTCAATTATGAACTTAGGGAGCATTAAATGCATAAATAAATTAGAAATATCAGTCCAATCTTTTAAAATTTGGTACCGAATGAGAGGGGCAATTTTTCTGAATCCATGGGTGCAAACAGTATTTCAACAGGACAATTGGATTTTTTAAAATGATCTAAAATATGAAATTTAGGTGACAACACTTTATTATATCATTTGATATATATTTTATTGTAGACTTTTAAACTGATATAAGCTGTTAAATTTCGTGCTTGAGTTTCAGTGAAAAACCACAGAAAACCCAAACACTTTTATTTCAATATATTCCTTTATACGGTGAGCGAACAGGCTGTTTCAAATCATAGAAAGTAAAGTAGTGCCGTGATCACCACAGAGCAGAAATTTGTTAGTTAAAATTTTCAGAGCTATTTGCAATATGAGCAAGCAAGCTGTTGTAAGTTCTCAAATGGGAATAAGGTGCCACTGAACAAGACTTTACTACGGTTAGAATTTCCAAAGAGCATAACACGATGAGCAAACAGGCTGTTTCAGATACTAAAAAGGGAAAAAGCTGCCGCAAGTGCTACAAAGCAGGAGTTTACCACAGTTAAAATTTTCAATAAAGGTATTTGTACTATATGCCAATAAGCTTTTGTAGGTCCTGAAACGGATAAAAGGTAGCACCGAGCGGGAGTTTCATACAGTTGGATTTTTCAAGGATCGCCGAAGATGGCTAGTATGAGCATAAAATTTCGATGTCCTGTTTGTTATCATATCATAAAGATGCATTGCAGATAGGTAAAGTTACACTTGCATGTATGTGTTGCATTAAAACAGATTTTTATTCCTATTTTTTCTTTATTTTAAATGTGAATAACTTAGAAAAACTTATACATATAAATATATGAAAACTGGATAAGATGTTCATTATAAAATTATTTATCGACATTTTTGTTATTTTGGCGATCTCATAGTCTACAAATTAGTAATTATAATTTTTTTTTTCTTTTTTTTTTTTTTTTTTTTTTTTTTTTCAAAAAGCCTATTATCAAAGTTTAAAAAAAAAAGTAAATATAAAGAAAAATCAGGGTTTACTTTAACTTTTGAAAGCATGTGTGTCTTCACCACCTATCTGTAATACATCCTCTATTTCATATTTCAGTAAGTTTTCTAAAATCGTTGAAATTTTTCATTTTTTCTGAAGACTATTGAGAAAAATTGAATTTAGTTTAAAAATTATTTTTGCTGAAGTTATACAGAATTCATTGATAATGAACATGCCATCAAAATTTTATGTTCATGTGATATATTTATTTAAAAGTAATGCACAAAAGAATAAAATGAGAAAACAAGTTGTTGCTTTAATTTTGAACACCAGTGTATTTCAGTCAATTGACCACTGTTCCTGAACTAGTGAAATTCCTGCTCTGTGATGTTATTGCTGTTTACTAGATTTTAATGACAAGAATGGCTTTTAAGAAAAATTTTTATTATTTACTTCTGTGGTACAAGTAAATTTTATTGGACTGTTTCATGAAAATTTCTTAAATAAGTACATTGATCTATAAGAAACTAGCAATCTGTTTATAAACTACTTTTTGCATGCAAGAATGTTGACAACTTCCTAAATAATATCATTAAAACAGTAGGCAAATCATCTTGATTTGTATATATGTTACCGTCAAAGCTCGAAAGCTGTTAATGTTCAGATTACCTACCTAATCTGCAAATTAAGTAGGGGATACATTAATGTGCAGAATCAAGAGTTTTCTTCATTTTAACTACGTAATCTGCACATTAGCGGCTTCCATATCATTAAATTTCAAAAGTTTCTCTCCTTTATTTCCCCTACTCCTTCCCCTCCATTTTTAGTTTGGTGTCACCGGTTGATTTTATTTCTCACTAGCCGCCTTCGGCAAACAGTTGGTTCGCAATCCTTGAAAAATTTGACTATACAAAACTCCCACTCGGTGGTGCCTGGGGTACCGTTTCAGGACTTTTAACTGCTTATTGACATATTATGCAAATAGCTTTACTGAAAATTTTAACTGTTGTAAATTCCCGCTCGGTAGTGCCTGTGGTGTGAGCGAATAATCAGAATTTGAAAGTTTTCAAAATGAAAAAGAATAAACGTGTTCAGGGTTTTCTCTGAAACTCCCATACTGAGTTTAACGGCTTATATTAGTTTAAAAGTTTCCAATAAAATTACATTAAAATATATTTTGAATACTGTTTTATAAGTAATTTAATCATAATTAGAATTGGAGATATTGGAATAAAGGTGTTCTGGGTTTTCTATGGTTTTCTCTGAATCTCCCTCACGGAATTTAATTGCTATGCAATTCAAAGTGTCACCAGTCTTTAGATTGCACTAATAAGTAAGCATTATTTTATCATATAATTTGAAAATTCATTTACTTAATTGTAATAGCTTAAACCGTTTCTTTGTATTATAGTTTTTTTATTGATTGGTGATTTATTCTGTGAACTAAATTTTTGTTTGTTTTATTGTATTAACATGATTCCTTAGATATCGAGAAATAAATAACATTACATCAATTTCCTTAATTGTAATAATATTTTAAGCCGTTTGATTTTTGTATTGTAGCCTTTCAATCGATTGATGATAGATTCTATCTACGTGTTGATTGTTCAATTGTACTAATTTGATTCTTTAGATATCTAAAAATAAATAAACAAAATTTAATTTAAGCATATAGAAACATTGTTATTGTTACGCCAAAGATCTTATTTTCACTTTAACAAGTGCCTTGTAAGTAATGTGCAGATTAATGAGTGTATAGTCAGTAATGTGCAGATTATCAGATGATTAATATGCTAGGTAATTTGAGAAATGAAACAACTTTCTAGACTTAAACGCATCACTGTAGTTAATGTGCAGATTACCTAACTAATCTGCAGATGAACTGATTTCTGCACTTTAAGCAGTAACATATATTCTGCTTGCTTTTTACCAGAAAATAAAATCTTTTTTTTTTTTTTTTTTTTTTTTTTTTTTAATTTTTCCATAAATTTCATTTTAACCTAAAAAAAAGAGAAGAAATGTCTCTGTATATTACACAGGTATATACAGGGCATTTCATAAGTATCAATACTAAAATATCTTGAAAGGCAAATTCACTGAACAATTTTGATTTCAAAAGTTTTATGGATTTAAATGATCTATCATCTAAGAATGAGGCATGTAAGTGGGCCACATGTGACACAAACCCAATTTTTTCATGAATTGAAACAATACTTTTTCTTTGCAGAATTGTGTTAAGCGAAAAACATGTATTTTCTTGTTTTGCAGAATAGAGGCTTCCAATTCTTAGGTAGCAGTAAAAAATTCAAAAATTCTAAATATATCAATAAAAAAGCAGTTTTACTTAAAACCAGATAACAAAAGTGCCATGCATTTAAATGATCTATCAGATTAGGTACCATAGGTGGACTCCGCGAGTGACAAAACTCCATTTTTTCAAATGGTAATCATACATTTCCATTATGATAAACCCTAACTTTTCAGGAAAACATATTTTTTCTTAATGCAATACTGGGGAGAAAAAGTATATTTTCTATTTGAAAATATTAAGTTTGTGTCACGGGGGTTCTATGCCCCTAACGGCAATATATACATGTACATACCCACATGTCACTTCATCTAATAAATCATTTGAATGTATAATATTTTTGTAATCAGTGCACTCAACAAAATTGCTTTTATATCTAGATAATTTTGGTTTTTCAAATTTTCTTTCTTACAACATGAGAATTGCGGCCCCAGGCTGCCCTACTCTGAAAAATTAAAAACCAATACATGAATGAAGTTTTTTCTCCACTTAACATGATTCTGTGAAGAAAGGTTTCCCTTTGAAAATATTGAGTTTATATCACATGGGGGATTCATGCATACTTCATACGAAACTTTTGAAATCAATGTATCCCTGCAGAATTGCTTTTTTATTGAGAATTTCAGAATTAATGGATTTTTCATAGCAACATAAGAATAGGGGCCCACTACTCTGCAAAGTGTAATAATACATGATTTACAACAGATTTTTTACACTTAACACAATTCTGCAAAGAAAACATATGGTTTCCATTTGAAAAAATTAAGGTCATGTGGGGCCCAGTGCCCTTTCATGATACTTCATGTGATAGATCATTTAAACACACAAAACTGCAGATGTTCATAAGTGCAGATGTTCATAAGTGTCAAGATACATTTTAGATTCTTCTCTCCAAGCTGGTTGTTGGAAAATACCGGATTCGATCCCAGATCGCGTTCGTCAGCCAAGACGTTTGGACTTTTCTATGTTTTTCTCTAAAACTTGCACGAATATGGGCTAGGAACCCTTGAAAAGACCCCATCCCCGCCTAAACACTCAAGCGCATTCCACTCAGCCCCATATCCCTAGTTCAGAGACAATTGTTCTTAAACCTAACACCACATAATTTTAGAGAAATAATCAAGAGAAATGCACAAAATAAAAATTCTATTGATTATTCAAACAGTAAGCGTATTTCTGTATATGAAACAAGCAGAATAAAATTTTTATGATTTTAAATAGAAATATATATTTTTAAAAATGTGCTATCGAATTTAAAACTACTATAACACCTAGACAGATTTTAAGATATTGAAAGAATATCCTTGAAATGTTAATTGGAAAATCTTTGAATATTTTTATGCCCATTAATTGTCGTAAAAATTCTTTGGTAGATGGGAAAGGCCTGGTTCAATCTCAGATCGCACTCTTCGGCCTTGCGTTTGGAGTTTTCTGTGATTTTCTCTGAAACTTGCATGAATACAGGGGTAGGAAACCTTGGAAAGCCCCTTCCCATTTAGGGCATACCACCCAGCCCCAGATCCTTAGTGCAGACAGCTATTCTTAATCCTAATGCACGAACATCATTTTCAACAAATAATCAAAGAGAATAAAGCACAAAATACAACACTTCCGTCTAAAATTCTATTCATTATTAAAATAGACATTTTTCTATACGCAACAAGGAGAAATTTTTTTTTCTAATATCCTTGAAATGTTAAGTGGAAAATTTGAATACATATATGCACATTCATTTTCATAAAAATTCTTCACTCAAAAGCTGGTAGACGGTAAGTGCCTGATTAGATCCAAAGTTACATTCCTCGATTTTGCCATTTACAGTTTCCAGGGGTTTTCTCCTAAACTCGCATCAATACGGGCTAGGACCCCTTTGGAAAGATTCCCCTCACCCAACCCCCTCCACACACAATATACACGCACGCAGAAACGAATTCCACTCAACTCCAAATCCGTAGTGCAGACTATTGTTCCTATCACCACACCATATTAAATAAATAATAAAGGAAAATAAAGAACAAAATACAACATTTCCATCTAAAATTATATTCACTAGTTAAATAGTAAGTATTTTTCTATATACAACAAGTAGAGGGAAAATCTTTGAATACTTTTATCAGTGTCCATACTCAAATATGGAAAAAAAATTCCCTGAGTTCCCAGACAATTTTCTAGAAAATATTAGCGACATATTACAATAAACGCTCCTCTAGACAGGACAAAATACAGCTACTTCCACTGTATGATGTCATATTACTGCCGATCACGATAGAAATTCAGGTAGAAATCATTATTTACATGCGTATTTTCACAATACTTAATCATTTAAATTTTGATACGAAGCTAAACAAGAAAAACATAACTTGAGAGAAAAAAAAAAACATTTGTTTTTCCATGTTTTATAACTGATTTTCCCTGACTTTTAATGAAAATGTTTATTTTCCCTGAGTTTTCCCTGACTTTTTTTGACAAATTCCAAATTCCCTGAGTATTCCCTGTTTTCCCAGAAGAGTATGAACCCTGTTTTACACACATTCATTGTCTTAAACATTCTTCTCTGAAAAGCTGGTAGACGGGAATTGCCTGGTTTGATCCCCAGTCGCGCTCTTCAGTTTCGCCGTTCGGAGATTTTCGTGTTTTTCTCCAAAACTCACATGAATAGAGGCTAGGACCCTTTGGAAAAACCCCCACCACACACACACACAAGCGCGAAGCTCATACAATTTAGCTCGAAATCCGTAGCACCGTAGCTCAGACAATTGTTCCTAATCCTAGCACCATATCATTTTAAGCAAATAATCAAGCAAAATAAAAAAAATTATTGATTATTCAAATAGTAAGCATTTTTCTATACACAAAAAAAAATTAATTTAAGTAGAAATATTTATTTTTAAAAATGAATTATCGAATTTAAAAATAAAACAAACCACACAGATTTTAAGATATTAATTTAATATCCATGAAATGTTAAGTGGAAAATCTTTGAATATATTTATGCACATTCATTGTCGTAAAAATTCTTTTCTCAAAGCTGACAGATGGGAAAAGCCAGGTTCGATTCCAGGTCGCACACTTCGGCCTCGCATTTCGAGTTTTCCGTGATTTTCTCCGAAACTCACATGATTAACAGGCTAGGAACCCTTGGAAAGCCCCCTCCCATTTAGGGCATTCCACCCAGCCCCAGATCCTAATCCTAATGCAACATCATTTAAATAAACAAGGAGAATAAAGCAGAAAATACAACATTTCTATCTAAAATTCTGTTTATTATTTAAATAGTAATTATTTTTTTATATGCGACAAGTTGAATGAAATTTTCTTTCTCTTAGCCTTGAAATGTTAAGTGCGAAATCCTTGAATACTTTTATGCACATTCATTGTCTTAAACATTCTTCTCTCTAAGACTGGTAGACGAGAAGTACCTGGTTCGATCCCAGGTCGCGCAGTTCGGTTTTGCCGTTCGGAGTTTTCTTCGAAACTCGCATGAATACTGGCTAGGACCCCTTAGAAAGACCCCCCTCATTCTCCCCATACATACAAGTGCGAAGCGCATTCATCCCTGCCCAAAATCCGTAGTGTTTATAGTTGTTTTTAATCGTAACACCTCATCATTTAAAACAAGTAATCAAGCGAAATAAAGAACAAAATAAAAATTCTATTGATTAATTAAATAGTAAGCATTTTTTGCATGCAACGAAAAGAATGAAATTTTTATGATTTTAAATAAAAATATTTATTTTAAAAAATGTATTATCGAATTTAAAAATACAGGCAGATTTTAAGATATTAATTTAATATCCTTGAAATGTTAAGTGGAAAATATTTGAATATTTTTGTGCACATTTATAGTCATACAGATTCTTTTGTCAAAGCTGATAGACAAAACATTCCGATTAGATTCCAGATGGCATTCTTCGGCCTGGCATTTGGAGTTTTCCATGATTTTCTCCAAAACTTGCACAAATAACGGGATAGGATTCCTTGGAAAGACCCCCACAACCTTCAATTAGGGCATTTCATCCAGCCTCAGATATCTAGTGCAGACAACTATTCTTAATTCTAACACCACATCATATTAAACAAATAATCAAGGAAAATAAAGAGCTAAATACAACATTTCCACCTAAAATTCTGTTTATTATTTAAATAGTAAGTTTTCTTCTATATGCAGCAAGTAGAGTGAATTTTTTTTCCAGGAAGTGTCTGGTTCGATCACAGGTCATGGCTCTTCAGATTTTTTTCATGGTTTTCTCTGAAATTCGCATGAATAGGCAGACCATTGCTGAACAATATCCTTAGTGCAGACAATTGTTATTAATCCTAACACTACCAGCACCCTATCATTTTAAACAAATAATCAAGTAGTATACAGAACAAAATACAATATTTTCATCTAAAATTCTATTCATTATTTAAATAGTAAGCATTTCTCTATATACAACAACTACAGTGAAATTTTCCTGAGTTTAAATAGAAATATTTATTTTTAAAAATGTGTATACAATAATCCAAATAGATTCTGAAGATACTGAGTTTTTAATATCCTTGAAATGTTTAATGAGTGGAAAATCTTTGAACATTTTTATGCACACTATCTTAAAAATTTTTAATAATAGAATTAATTTAATTAGATTTAATCAAACTAATTTTAAAATAATTAAAAAATATATAATTAATTTAATAAAATTAGAATAAAATTACGAAAAGTTCATTCGTCACCATGTTACGTGCAAATAATGCAACAATAACCGCAATTATTATTTTACAATCTATAAAATATTTCTCTAACGTGGACCAGTTGCGATTATTTTTTTTTTTTTCTGGAAACAATACGAAAGTAATGAAATGAATAAATTACACAAAAATAGAAAATAATATTTTAAAATGAACAATATTTAAGCGCACGGACTCTTCAGAATCTTTGCAAATACATACAGAATATGAATTATTGTCATAAATTGAGAAAAAAAACTCAATCATAAAAAGTATAATCAAAATAGGATTAAAAAAAAAAAAAAAAAAAAAAAATGCCAAAATAAATAAAATGCCATCGCACTCTTGAAAATAATAATTTTAAATTTTAATTAGGTGGTGAAACTAATATAATATTTAGGAGTTTCAAATTTTAAAGGTAAATAAGAAAAGAAATAAAGTGCGAAAACTTTGCGCGGGTTTGCTGGTTAATTTATAATGCAGTTTAAAATTATCAGAAGATAGAAATTTATTTTACTTTTCTGCCTCCATTTTCTTTAGTTATTTTTGTATGTATTTTGCTTACAGTAATACTATAGGGGAAAGAGATTAATATTAATATTTTTATAGAGGGAGGGAGATATTATTTTCTAAGAATCAATATGAGATTCAATTCTCCCTTAGTCATTGAATTTCCGTTTAATCTGTGATGTTCATAATGCATTTCTATCGGTATCAGGTTTTGTTTATTTATTTTTTTATATTATAGGTATTCTGTTGCAATATTTCAATTTCTAATTTAATAAAATAAGTGAATACACGTAAATTTATTTTCAAAAACATTACTCTTCCGTCTTCCGTTGTGTTAAAGGTCTATCAGCTGATCATTGTTTGCACCTGAACAAGCACCCTCTAGAGCAAAAATAACAGACTCTAACGACGCTAGTTGCATTGCCGTAGGCTACGGTTTTACACATACCTGCCAACTTTTTAATTATAAAAACCAGTAGATTTTATTAAGGAAAAAATAAATAAATACAGGTGTTATACTATACCTATATGTTTTAATTTATATGAGAAAGAATGAATTTTCAATTACTGATTTTCAATTATGTATGTATGTATATGCTTTATAAAACAAAATTTGAAATATTTATATTTCAATCTAGATATGTACAGATGTTTAGAGGCAAATGTATTTTATGTATATAGGAGTATACAAGTATCATGCCATTGAAAATAAAATAAATTAATTAATTAAACAATTGGAAAACAAAATGGAAATCTGTCTAATAAAGACTTCAGTAGTTTTATCCACATTAGCTATTTTTTTTTTCTACAAACATGAGAAATGTGTTCATAACCTTTGTACATTTGCATGATTTTATACTGTGTGTGCATGCATTAGATGTCTGCATGGGACTAAACACAGGCCTATACAAAACTTAATGAAAATAAAAATCTTGAATCTTTAACAAAACTCTCTTTAATCAGTTAAGAGTAACTGACGATACACTGGAACCTTGCTGAACAAATATTGCACATAACAAACAAAATATAGGAAAGTAGTTCCGTTATTACTACATATTGAGATTTACTTCCTTAATAAATTATATAAAAGTAATTTATTTAAATAAACAAATTACAATAGACATTTTTTGTCAAGAAATGCACCTTTTTTTTTTTGCATTATAACTTATATAAGAAAAATTGTTTTACATGAGTAAGATTATTAGTAGAATGAATTATAATCCTGATATAAGATTCCACTTTATTAATATGGACTTCTAAATTTTCTCTTTTTTGTTTCTGCTTTTGATGAATGACTATAGATGGCACCACTAAAAAACATATTTCCATAGTATATTTATTTATTTATTTTTTTAAATAACCAATCAGAGTGCTTCTTGCATTTTTAAAATAACTATCAATAAAAGCAGATAGCTGATTGGATGTTTAGGAGAAATGCTTCTGTTAGTTGTATGCCAATATATATTTCGATTTCTGTTTGTTTTTGTTGAAAATTATTAATATTAGTGCCTTGTTGAGTTATATTTTTGTGTGTATGAGTTCAGTTATTAAAACAAATGGTTTATTAAAGTCTGTTTATTCACACAAACTAAAAATGAAGCATTTGCCTTTTTAGACATGCTAAAGTAATTTTTATTTACATTTTAAAACTACTTCAATATTCTGATTATCCAATAATATAGTTTTACTATGGTTGAGTTCACGATACACAGCCCGGGCTTGGGCATGGGTACGCACATCCCCCAGAAAATGACGTCATAACTTTAACCCGGGGAATCGTTTCCGTGAACGCTTTTGGGTTTACCCACTCAATAACAAACATGGCGGAGTATGCAGATATATTTTTAGACTTCGTCAACATTTTGTGTGTTATAATTCATTGAATGACAATGGATTTTTTTTTTTACTTTCAAACAGCTTAAAAAAATAAATTGCTTTTCAATAAAAGAAATGGATAATTCAGGAGACATTTCATTCAACTTAACAAGAAACAAAAGCGTGGGAAGCTGTTTGCTGTTATTATATCGTCTGTTATTTTTTAAAATCATATTATTTTCAGAGAGTTTAGTGTTTGAATGGTTAAGTTACATTTTCCGGTTTATGTTGGTATTTATATAGGTTTCTTTTCTGTATTTTACATTAAATTAAACTTGTTAATTTCAAATGTACTAACATGACTTCATAGCTGTTTTTAGATTTCACAGGTTCATGTTGTTTATCGCAGATGTGTTTATGTTCAAGGTTTTTTATCTAATCCATGTGTATTTTGATATTTCCTATTAAGTTTTCTTTTGTTTTTATTGGTTATTCATTTGCCATCCAAGTGATTTGTGAATGAATAGTAAAATGTTTGATGAGGTTTAATAATTTGAGTGTCATTTGATATTCTGTTTTTTTTTTTTTAAGGTAGTAATTTTCAGGTATTTTACCTTTTGAGTCACAATCGCCCATGTATGCTAATTTAGTTTTATATAATACAACCGTTTTAAAGATAATAGTTTCCAGTAAAATGAAATACTAAATAATTTATAGCATTTATTGTATGAAATGCCAAAAATTGTTACAAAATATGAATAATGTCATTAATAATAATGTAAATCATCATTTAAGAACTGTGTGTAGTGATGGGAGGGAGGCGAATTACTTTGGAACAATATTTCACAACAGCTATGTTATGAAATGAAGAAATCTAAAATTAATCTCAAAGAAATTGGTGATTTATGCTTTATGTTTTCATACCTTATTTCTACCATATTCATAGCATAAAATTTTGCAAATTAAACTAGAGTACAATTATATCTTATAATGCAAACTTGATCATCCATTTAAAAAAAAATTGCTTCTTCAAACAGGATTCTCATTCGATTTCAAAAATAAAATTCCCTAATCTTTTTAGATTTCCCAGGTCAATTTTTTTTTTTTTTTAATAAAATTCCAGGTTACAAAATTTGGTTTATGACAGGAAAAAAAGTGGCTTCCAACATAAAAGTTAAGGCATTTTAAATTGCAGGTTCAAAAATCATTTTCCAGAATTATATCAATATTTCCCCAGGTTTTTGAGCAATATTTGAAATTTTCCCTGACTTTTTTCACTAGCTTCAAATTCTTCCTGACCCATGGGAACCCTGTTTAAATTCTAAAAAAATAAATAGTAGCATTTATAAAATTTAAAATGTACTATGAAGTCATGCTAGTAGAAAATACAAAAAAGGAAAAAAGATGTATAAATTTTAACATGAATCAAGAAATGTGATTTCTCATTTTTCTGCTTAAACACTTTACAATACAAAATACTAATTTAATATACAGTTAAAAAATTTTTACAATGCTTCTCACAACATCTTGTATTTCAACGAGTAAGTCTGAAGTGTGTCTTGATAAAATACAATTTTTTTTAAATAAAAATTTTATTTAAAAATAACCAATCACAAATAAAAGAAAAAGAATAAAACTTAGTCACACGATATAATGCTGTATTCACCAATATGCACATGATATGTACACTTTGCATACATAAAAAAATAATTAAAACACTCAATACTCAATAAATACAAAACATTGAATCAACACCTTAAAATGAACTTTCAACAACTGTTTTAGGTCGAAAAAACATGACCAATGCTTTGGCGTACAATCTGCAGCAAAATTATTGAAGCATCAGCAATAATTCCTATTAAAAGATGAGCGCCCAGTACTGTTTTGTTAAGTAAATATTTGTTGAGTCATTGAGTGTTATGCTGTTTATAATAAAAATTAGCAATCAGACTGAAAAAAAAAAAAAATATATATATATAAAAAATGTGGTTGTGTTATCTTTCGACCTGGAATAATTGTAAGTTCCTGCTTTTTATGTTTATTCAAAGTTTTATACTTATTACTTTTAAACACCAATTCTATGGTGCTTTTCTACAATACTGGATACTCTTACTTTCAGTGTTACTTTAAAAGATTTATTTTTAGTCATTACAATTACTTTTGTTTTGTTGAATAAAGTATATTTACACATTGAAATAATGCTTTTAATTTTCAAATATACTGTCAAATAATCACACTTTTACTGAATTTATATTATAAATTGAAATTATCTAGTTCAATAAATTGATTTGTTTATTGCGTCACGCTATCCACAACTAAGTAAAAATTTTGTAAATGTTACTTTGTATCATAGTACTAAGTGAAAATGTGTGCAAAGAGATTGTGTGATGCAAAGAAAATATTTACATAATTTTTATTTACAGTTTTGGATAGCATGACGCAATAGACAAATCAATTTATTGAGCTAGATAATTTCAATTTATAATAAAATTCAGTAGAAGTGTGATTATTTGGCAGTATATTTGAAAATTAAAAGCATTATTTCAAAGTCACATTATTCAAGAAAACATCAAGAAAACAAAAGTAATTGTAATGAAATCTAAAAATAAATATTTTAAAGTAACACTGAGGCGTCACAGAAATTATATCATTTCTTTTAAAACTCATATTTTGAATTCACGAGGTGCAGATGAAAAAGTATCAGGAAGTAAATTCTATATATTTTTTTCGTGCTGAAGCTGAAAATATTATGTATACACTGTGATGTAAATAGAAGAAAAAAAAAAAAATGATGAAATAAGAAAATCTACATAATATATTTCAATTAATAGCAAAGCGTCACTCAAATTTGATATCATTACTTTTAAGACCCACATTTCCAATTCATATCGAAATAAAATGCTGCGCCACAAACTTTTAACCCGTTAAGGGTTTTTGTTCTGATAAAGTAAAGACATCAGTGTTCATCACCCTAGTGGCAGAAACACGGCGACATAGTCGCGGACACAGAAAAACAGCTTGCAGACAGTTTTTGTCTGCACTAATAAAAAAAAAATTGCCTGCAACTTTCGGACAGTCTTTGTCCACAGTCATAAAAAATTGTCTGCAATTTACGGGCATTTTTCGCCCACGACCATGCATTACCAATGTATGACGTCTTAGACGCTCTCTGGTAGTGTAAGCCATTTTCACCCCTGATTACACGCAAATTTTGCAGACAGATTATGAAATTTTAAAAGCCTGTCACTAGCTACAAAACTTTCTGCCACTGGGTTTATCACCTTCACAAAAGACTATTAAAATAACTGTTAATTAACATGTTATAACATCTATGAATTTAGATTCTCCGGTTTTAAGGAATCGTATGCAGGTGGATTCAAATTCATAGATGTTATTAAACATTTAACATGTCTTTTGTGAGGGTAACGAACACTGGTGTCTTAACCTTACAACCCCTTGACGAAATTTGAAAGCAAAGTAGCTTGGACGTTTCTCATCAAGATCTTTAATTACACAATTGTGATAGCTATTTTAATCCATCACCAAAATAACAATAAAAGTTTAAAAGCTGCCAGTAGAGTCCTGCATCGGGTCGGGTTTGTTGAATTTTTTTTCTTGCAGCTCGGGTTTAGTTTTCAACAAGTCAGGTCGACTTGAGAATATCATTCAAAAATTTTTTTTACAATTATAAGCATAATTTTGTAGACATAATTAAGAACTGATTTAAACATACTATATATACTAAATATGTGCCAGAGATTCGTATTTGTATCCGCATGATCCAAAATCTGCATAAGGAAGAAAAAAATATCCGTACTTGTTTTTGTTTCTTGAAAGAATCTAATACATACTTTTTGTAGAAATTGTATGAAAATTTAAGTATTATAAATATTTTTTGACTATTGTTAATATATAAATAAAAGAAATGCAGTATAACCTCGCTTTTACGTTCCGGAAATTGAAAAGGTTCTTCAATTTAATTTTTTTTTTTAGATACTTTTATTTTCAATGAACTTCAATCCTCGCTTTTATGTAAACAAAATTATGATTTTTCCTCCATGTATACTTGAAAATACAGCAAATATAAGTAGTAAGCCCCGCCGTTTGAGGGACGGAAGTGACGTCATAGGAGGGGGGGGAAGAAGGGGGAGGAAACCGGAAGTGACGTAACGGTTGCTTGATCGTGAAAGATGACGGGGGTAGAGTTTCTTTTTATCCGATGGCAACCTGGACTTCTTGTCAAGACATCTGACGAAGGGGTGACGGGGAGGGGAGAGTTTTCTTAAAGGGACAACACAGTGAATGGTTGGTTGGTTGCTTGATCGTGAAAGATGACGGGGGTAGAATTTCTTTTTATCCGTTGGCAACCTGTCAAGACATGTGACGGAGGGTAGAGTTTTCTTAAAGGGACAACACAGAATCCTGTCAGAACATGAAAGAGAATGACGTCATCAACCGAAAAGAGGACAATGTATTATATTTAGTAATTAATTTTTAATGAGTAGTTCATTAATCAATTTTAATAAGTGAATTTTATTATTTTATTGATTATTAATTAATTATTTAACTGACTATTTTAATTCGCTAGATTTTTTACAAAACGATATTGCACTGTAGGGGATTTGAACCCACCATCTATAGCATGCGAGACCAACGCGCTACCAACTGAGCTACGGAAACGTTACCTTGAGCTTTCTTCTTTATGTTTTCACCTCTTACGAGATAGGGGTGGGAAGAGGTTTTCCCCACATGGCTTTTAACTTCAAAGTATAGTCCAAGGAGATTGATAAATGACGTGATTTTCTCAAAATATTCATATGATATTGGTGATTTGTTCATGTTTGTGAAACATTTTTAAAAAATTAGAAAATATTGTTTCTTTCTTGAAAAAATATTAAAACAATCCCATTTTCTTAAAATTTTATTAATAATACGATCAGATTTTATTTTTAAACATGCAAAAAAAAAAAAAAAAAAATATTTTGCACATGTTCCTTATTTATTTTACGTTTTTATAAATTACAAAACATATATATATATATATATTATTTATTTTATTTATTATTTATTTATTTATTTTATTTATTTATATTTTATTTTTATTTTTGTGAAAAAAATTTCAATTCTTTTTCTGGAAAATTTATAAAAACAATTCAAAACTAATGTTTTATTTTTTGTTCTAAAAAAATTAAAAAATTTTTATTTTCTTACACTTTATTTACAATAGTAAAAATACTATCATATTTAATTTTAAAACATGCGATTTTTTTTTTTTTTAACAGTTATTCATTTTTTTATTTTTAAGTTTAATAATAATAATTTAAAAAAAAATTAACAAATCTTTTTTTTTTTTTTTTTTTTTTTTTTTTTTCATTTTGTTAATTCTGTAATTTTTTTTTTTTTTTTTTTTCTGAAATTTTTAAACTTTTTTTATTTTTATTAATGTAACTGTTTTTAGGTTATATGAAATATTTTTTTAAAAATATTTTTTTCTTTTTTCAGTTTGTTAATTCTATATTTTCTTTTTCTGAATTGTTAAACTTTTTTTTTTTTTAATTTTATTAATGTAATTGTTTTTAGATTTAATAAAATATTTTTTAAACATATCTCTTCTTTTGTTTGAGATTGTGAATTTTATATTTTCATTTTGTGAATTTTTTTAACTTGTTATTATTTTTTCTTTTTATTCTTATTACTAATTTTTAAGTTAAAAAAAATATTTAATAAAAAAAAAAAATCTTTCTTTTTTTATTTTATAAATTCTTTTATTTTCTTTTAGTGAAAAAATATAACAAAAATTACTTATTATTACTATTTAATGAAACTTAATTGTATTACTGTAATTAATATTATCATTATTTAGCAATATAATGAGATTTTTTATGCAATGTTCTTTTTCAGTTTAAAAAAATTATATTTTATCTTGTGAAAAACTTTTTAGTCATTTATTTATTTCTTTAATGTAACTGTATTTTCTTACTCGCAAATTTTCAAAAAGAGTTATTATCATTTAATAATTTTGATTAAGTAAGGAATCTGTTTAATACTGTCATATTTTAAAAGATATTTTAAAGAAAAAAATGTTGAATGTTCTATTTTAAGGAAATAAAATTTAACTTATGCATTCTGCTAGATTTGCTCAGGGAAAAATTACATTGAGTGACTAAAATTATAATTGTAGTCCAATCTAAAACAGAATTCCACTCGGCATGTGTTGAACTAAGGGATTTCCTTATTACTATTATTATTAAATAAATTGTTTTGGTATTACTATATACCCATTATGATACTTTTTTCATCACACCACAATATAATTCATCATATTCACACAACTTTCCATTATTTTCATATTACTTCTTAAATATATAAATCTACTGAAACAGACACCGAATCTTCAATAAGTTAATTAGTTTTAAAAATAATTTATCTCTTTTTGGGTAAATATGTATGACATCTTCTATTATTTACACATAACTACATCAATATTCGAAAATAATAATTTGCGAAATTTTCTTGTACATAACAGTTTTTCATAATTCTGATAGAAATTTATAAAAATGAATTACCTTACAATGACCACCTATATCACTAAAGTCTTCAAAACACAAATCTTCATTCATACACATGAAATATTTTCATTATCTTATCACCTTGTTGACAATTCGAGTTCATGCTATCCTTTTTATTCAAAAGCATGTTAACAATTTAAGCCATGACACTTACCTATATTTCCATAAAGTTACAATTTAAATGTCCCATAGTTTTTACAATTATTTTTTAATAGCTAAAATAATAATAAAAGTGTTTGAAATTATTAGCTTTATAATTATACATTTTTAAAAATAACGAAGTTTTAGTACCATTTATAAACTGGAAATATATTGTGTTAACTTTCTTATACGATAAATAGTTTAAAAATAAATATTTACATAGTTTTTATGTTTACGATAGTTTTATATACAATGATTCATTAAAAAAATATATAAGTTATAACTGATACCTTTTTATTAGAGCAAGAATATAACTAAATAACATTTATCTAATTTTTAAGCGATCAATAATAAAAAAGTGGCAGTACATTTTTTAAACAAACAGAACATTATATATGCATTCTTTAACTTATTAACTTAGACAACACATTCTGTTTATATTTGTACACATACATCATCTCATTTTGGATTTTAACTTAAATAATGTTTATCACTGTGGTTTACAAAAGAAAAGAAATTCTACACATAAAAGTTCTAATTTATAAATATTTACTGATTAAAATAAATATATCTTATAATGAAAATCATCTTTCATAATGTTCATTAAAAAACTTAATAAAAATTCACAAAATTTTCTAAAAATAATTTTTTTTTCACATATACAAATAAAAAATATTTTACTATGTTATCTGTTTTGAGAATTTTTTATGTCTGAGTGATATTATTTTAGTATAAAGGAATTTATATCAGATATGAGATTTGTTGGAACTTTCAACATTTTTTGATAATTTTTCAGATATTTTGTTGTAGTAAAATTTATTTTATTTCTCATGCAAGCTGTCAGAAAACGCGATGCAATTCTTTATTTAATTTTTCTTATTACTTTTTCCTGTATCTGAGCATTCTACTTTCAAATATTTTCTAAGTTTAAATATTGAAAATATGGTACCTTGCATACGTTTCATTTCACTTTTGGGGAAAATCATCGAGTTTATTGAGAATATTAGAAAAATCGCACTATTTTTAAAATTTATGCACGGATTGCGAAATTTTTACCCATTTCTTAATATCCGTTATATTCCATTTAGTATGTTTTATGGAAGATCATAATAGCACACTTACAATAGAAAAAATAGATATAGAGCTCAAGAACTTTAATGACTTAAAAAAACCGCTTGCCACGAATCTTTTTTTCTTTTCACTTGAATTACATTTTAATTTTTAAAAAGTTTCTTTTAAAATAATTTTCTAATAATCTTAACATGAATTAAACACAATCGATTATTAATTTTTCCGGCAAATTAAATATTTTGAACAAAGTTGACTTTTATGAAAGTTTTGGCGTAACACCAAATGAAATTTCGAAATACTGTTTTTATGAAAAATGCGCTAGATTACTAATAAAATCATCCAACCTATACAGAAAAACGCTATGAATTTTTTAAATTGTGAATAATATGAAAAATAATTTATTGTAAATTGTGTTTATATAACTTAGTTTGTAATGAAAATAAAACTTGAACTATGGCTTTATGCAATTTTATTATTATTATTATTAGTTATATTATTAAATATGGAAGATATTATTATTATTATTTTTTTTTGTCAGAAAAAAATATTTCATAAATTATATGCTCGAATGATGACCAAAAGCATAATATTTTAATGTGTCTTATAATTAGCTCTTTAACGAACGATAAATGTATATTACGTTAGATTTTCAAATATGTTTTTTAAAAAGTACATTCAATCGCATTTATTTACTACACATTATTATAAATGCAAAGGGAATATATCTATCATTTATAGACAGGATATTTTTTCTAAAGAATATTAACATAAACTAAAATATAATTTTTCACAAAGCCTTTTTGTCAAAAGATAAATTTATAAATAGTAATCTAATAAAGTAAATTTTTCCATTAAAATGTCGCATAAATAATAATTATTTACAAAGCAGGTTTTATAATTTTGCATTTTAAAAATCTATATATGATATCGTGCGTAAGTGTATGACTTTCATCATTGAAATAACGAAAGTTATTTTTAAATGTTTAAACTTCCAATATGATCTTTCTAATAAGTTTAAAGAGTCGCATCTCCATTCATCTATTAAAATTAATAATAATTCAAATAAAATTATAAATACTCATACCCCAATTTTTTCTTTATCCTATGACTCTGCATTTTAAGGATTGGAAATCCATTAAGTGAATGGATAATTTATCTTTCAATTGAATGAATGCTTTACACAAGTTACCATCACTATCAGTAAATATTAAGTCTTTCATACAATACAGCTAAGATAACTAATAATTACAATTTCAAGTAAACAGAGGTAGTATTTTAGAAATATAGCACTTAGTAATTTTTTTGTTTTAATTGTTTAAATGCATGTCTTTTTAAAAAAAAAATAAAATATTATAAATTAGTACGTTTGAGAGATAAGGTTTTATTACATTCCTAATCAGTCACGATCACAATTAACTAACATTTTTATTTTGAGATAAAAACAATTCTTTGCATGGATAAATATTAACAAAGGATTTAAATAAGTGAACAGAAAATAGTACTTTTCATAAGTACTTAAATACAAATGTAATTTTAAAATTCAAGATATATTTTTTAAAAATCAAATAATATATTTTTCTAATTTTATTTAAAAATAAAATAAAATATTTACTTACTTTTCGCAAGAAATTAAATTAAAAAAAAAAAAAAAAAAATGTTTTATTAAGAACTTAAATTTAGAAAAAAAAAATGTTTTATTAAGAAATTAAATTTAGAAAAAAAAAATGATTTATTTATCCTAAAACTTTATTCAAAAAAGTAAAAAAATCCATTTCCTCTGTCCTAAGCATTTAGTTTCATAAGAGAAAAAATTCTACAAAAAACGAATATATTTAAAGTCACATCCAAATATTTATTTATTTCATAACGTTTTATTAAATTTTTTTTTTTTTTTATTTTATTATTTTTTATGCATTCAACAGCAGTTTTCCAATACATTTTTACTGCTAACATAGCTTTTACTCAAAATTAAGCTTACAAAGTGATCTCTAAAATTTCTTTTAACAAGACGCTTTGTTAATTTGAGATTTTGAATTTAACCAATTTACCAATCGATCTTTCGATAAGTGTCTTTCACTTTTTACTGTTGAACGTTATGTTAAAATTTATTTAGTATAAAACAAATACTCTTACGATAATGAGGGTAATAGAAAAAAGTATTTTTATCATTTTAAACTAAAAGTGAACTGCATTATATGAATGAAAACAACTTTATAAAATAAATCAACTTTGAGAGAATTATCAAATATTTTTATATAAACAAAACTAACAAAAGTTTTTGCATTATTTAAAAATTCCTTATCAAAAATATGATATTTTTTGAAGATTAAAAAATATCTAACCAATGATTAGTTTAATTTTGCTTGAAACAACAGGAAAAACTTTCTTTTAGAATTCAAATGGTGTTGTAAATGATTACCTGTGAAGCAATTTTATAATTATTTTGTTTATATAAATGTTAATTACGTTGTATTCATCAGAAAGATTTCCATAAAAACATTGTATCTTGGTACGATTTTTTTAATCTTTAATTAGTATTTTAACATTATACGTATTCATTTTAAATATTTTGCACTCAGAAATTGTAAATCAATCTTACACATAGCTAAAAGAATTAAATACTATTATTCATAGATGTATATGAAATCAAAATTCAGTGTTATTTCGACCAAATTAAAAATTAAGTGCCAGTAGACATAAATTTTAGCTAGACATTTTTAAAACATTTTCAGAGGAGTAATACGTTATCTAAGAAAATATATATCTGTGTTTGATGTCCCCCTTTTTTGCACTCGGAAAATGAAAATTTTTATTTGTTAACCCTTTTTATGTTTTCTTTCGGCTTATGCATAAATATCACTCTTGAACTGAAAGCGAAACTTATGAAATTTACCTCAATTTTTAACACATGGACAAAAATTATGATTTCATTAATAAATTAATAAAATCATTGTTTTTTGTCTGTTTAAATTGGATCAAATTTCATAAGTTTCACCTTCAGTTCAAAAACGATATTTATACACATGTCGTAAAACATAGAAAGAGTATACAAATAAAAATTTTCACTTTCCGTGTGCAAAAAGGGGACATAAAAACACAGATATATATTTTCTTAGATAACGTATTACTCCTCTGAAAATGTTTTAAAAATGTCTAGCTAAAAATTTATGTCTACTGGCACTTAATTTTTAATTTGGTCGAAATAACACTGAATTTTGATTTCATATACATCTATGAATAATAGTATTTAATTCTTTTAGCTATGTGTAAGATTGATTTACAATTTCTGAGTGCAAAATATTTAAAATGAATACGTATAATGTTAAAATACTAATTAAAGATTAAAAAATCGTACCAAGATACAATGTT
Source organism: Salticus scenicus (assembly GCA_963930645.1). Classification (NCBI taxonomy): domain Eukaryota; kingdom Metazoa; phylum Arthropoda; class Arachnida; order Araneae; family Salticidae; genus Salticus; species Salticus scenicus. The sequence goes on from OZ005662.1 coordinate 27,705,112, forward strand.
TTTATGGAAATCTTTCTGATGAATACAACGTAATTAACATTTATATAAACAAAATAATTATAAAATTGCTTCACAGGTAATCATTTACAACACCATTTGAATTCTAAAAGAAAGTTTTTCCTGTTGTTTCAAGCAAAATTAAACTAATCATTGGTTAGATATTTTTTAATCTTCAAAAAATATCATATTTTTGATAAGGAATTTTTAAATAATGCAAAAACTTTTGTTAGTTTTGTTTATATAAAAATATTTGATAATTCTCTCAAAGTTGATTTATTTTATAAAGTTGTTTTCATTCATATAATGCAGTTCACTTTTAGTTTAAAATGATAAAAATACTTTTTTCTATTACCCTCATTATCGTAAGAGTATTTGTTTTATACTAAATAAATTTTAACATAACGTTCAACAGTAAAAAGTGAAAGACACTTATCGAAAGATCGATTGGTAAATTGGTTAAATTCAAAATCTCAAATTAACAAAGCGTCTTGTTAAAAGAAATTTTAGAGATCACTTTGTAAGCTTAATTTTGAGTAAAAGCTATGTTAGCAGTAAAAATGTATTGGAAAACTGCTGTTGAATGCATAAAAAATAATAAAAAAAAAAAAAAAAAAAAAAAAAAATTAATAAAACGTTATGAAATAAATAAATATTTGGATGTGACTTTAAATATATTCGTTTTTTGTAGAATTTTTTCTCTTATGAAACTAAATGCTTAGGACAGAGGAAATGGATTTTTTTACTTTTTTGAATAAAGTTTTAGGATAAATAAATCATTTTTTTTTCTAAATTTAATTTCTTAATAAAACATTTTTTTTTTCTAAATTTAATTTCTTAATAAAACATTTTTTTTTTTTTTTTAAATTTAATTTCTTGCGAAAAGTAAGTAAATATTTTATTTTATTTTTAAATAAAATTAGAAAAATATATTATTTGATTTTTAAAAAATATATCTTGAATTTTAAAATTACATTTGTATTTAAGTACTTATGAAAAGTACTATTTTCTGTTCACTTATTTAAATCCTTTGTTAATATTTATCCATGCAAAGAATTGTTTTTATCTCAAAATAAAAATGTTAGTTAATTGTGATCGTGACTGATTAGGAATGTAATAAAACCTTATCTCTCAAACGTACTAATTTATAATATTTTATTTTTTTTTTTAAAAAGACATGCATTTAAACAATTAAAACAAAAAAATTACTAAGTGCTATATTTCTAAAATACTACCTCTGTTTACTTGAAATTGTAATTATTAGTTATCTTAGCTGTATTGTATGAAAGACTTAATATTTACTGATAGTGATGGTAACTTGTGTAAAGCATTCATTCAATTGAAAGATAAATTATCCATTCACTTAATGGATTTCCAATCCTTAAAATGCAGAGTCATAGGATAAAGAAAAAATTGGGGTATGAGTATTTATAATTTTATTTGAATTATTATTAATTTTAATAGATGAATGGAGATGCGACTCTTTAAACTTATTAGAAAGATCATATTGGAAGTTTAAACATTTAAAAATAACTTTCGTTATTTCAATGATGAAAGTCATACACTTACGCACGATATCATATATAGATTTTTAAAATGCAAAATTATAAAACCTGCTTTGTAAATAATTATTATTTATGCGACATTTTAATGGAAAAATTTACTTTATTAGATTACTATTTATAAATTTATCTTTTGACAAAAAGGCTTTGTGAAAAATTATATTTTAGTTTATGTTAATATTCTTTAGAAAAAATATCCTGTCTATAAATGATAGATATATTCCCTTTGCATTTATAATAATGTGTAGTAAATAAATGCGATTGAATGTACTTTTTAAAAAACATATTTGAAAATCTAACGTAATATACATTTATCGTTCGTTAAAGAGCTAATTATAAGACACATTAAAATATTATGCTTTTGGTCATCATTCGAGCATATAATTTATGAAATATTTTTTTCTGACAAAAAAAAATAATAATAATAATATCTTCCATATTTAATAATATAACTAATAATAATAATAATAAAATTGCATAAAGCCATAGTTCAAGTTTTATTTTCATTACAAACTAAGTTATATAAACACAATTTACAATAAATTATTTTTCATATTATTCACAATTTAAAAAATTCATAGCGTTTTTCTGTATAGGTTGGATGATTTTATTAGTAATCTAGCGCATTTTTCATAAAAACAGTATTTCGAAATTTCATTTGGTGTTACGCCAAAACTTTCATAAAAGTCAACTTTGTTCAAAATATTTAATTTGCCGGAAAAATTAATAATCGATTGTGTTTAATTCATGTTAAGATTATTAGAAAATTATTTTAAAAGAAACTTTTTAAAAATTAAAATGTAATTCAAGTGAAAAGAAAAAAAGATTCGTGGCAAGCGGTTTTTTTAAGTCATTAAAGTTCTTGAGCTCTATATCTATTTTTTCTATTGTAAGTGTGCTATTATGATCTTCCATAAAACATACTAAATGGAATATAACGGATATTAAGAAATGGGTAAAAATTTCGCAATCCGTGCATAAATTTTAAAAATAGTGCGATTTTTCTAATATTCTCAATAAACTCGATGATTTTCCCCAAAAGTGAAATGAAACGTATGCAAGGTACCATATTTTCAATATTTAAACTTAGAAAATATTTGAAAGTAGAATGCTCAGATACAGGAAAAAGTAATAAGAAAAATTAAATAAAGAATTGCATCGCGTTTTCTGACAGCTTGCATGAGAAATAAAATAAATTTTACTACAACAAAATATCTGAAAAATTATCAAAAAATGTTGAAAGTTCCAACAAATCTCATATCTGATATAAATTCCTTTATACTAAAATAATATCACTCAGACATAAAAAATTCTCAAAACAGATAACATAGTAAAATATTTTTTATTTGTATATGTGAAAAAAAAATTATTTTTAGAAAATTTTGTGAATTTTTATTAAGTTTTTTAATGAACATTATGAAAGATGATTTTCATTATAAGATATATTTATTTTAATCAGTAAATATTTATAAATTAGAACTTTTATGTGTAGAATTTCTTTTCTTTTGTAAACCACAGTGATAAACATTATTTAAGTTAAAATCCAAAATGAGATGATGTATGTGTACAAATATAAACAGAATGTGTTGTCTAAGTTAATAAGTTAAAGAATGCATATATAATGTTCTGTTTGTTTAAAAAATGTACTGCCACTTTTTTATTATTGATCGCTTAAAAATTAGATAAATGTTATTTAGTTATATTCTTGCTCTAATAAAAAGGTATCAGTTATAACTTATATATTTTTTTAATGAATCATTGTATATAAAACTATCGTAAACATAAAAACTATGTAAATATTTATTTTTAAACTATTTATCGTATAAGAAAGTTAACACAATATATTTCCAGTTTATAAATGGTACTAAAACTTCGTTATTTTTAAAAATGTATAATTATAAAGCTAATAATTTCAAACACTTTTATTATTATTTTAGCTATTAAAAAATAATTGTAAAAACTATGGGACATTTAAATTGTAACTTTATGGAAATATAGGTAAGTGTCATGGCTTAAATTGTTAACATGCTTTTGAATAAAAAGGATAGCATGAACTCGAATTGTCAACAAGGTGATAAGATAATGAAAATATTTCATGTGTATGAATGAAGATTTGTGTTTTGAAGACTTTAGTGATATAGGTGGTCATTGTAAGGTAATTCATTTTTATAAATTTCTATCAGAATTATGAAAAACTGTTATGTACAAGAAAATTTCGCAAATTATTATTTTCGAATATTGATGTAGTTATGTGTAAATAATAGAAGATGTCATACATATTTACCCAAAAAGAGATAAATTATTTTTAAAACTAATTAACTTATTGAAGATTCGGTGTCTGTTTCAGTAGATTTATATATTTAAGAAGTAATATGAAAATAATGGAAAGTTGTGTGAATATGATGAATTATATTGTGGTGTGATGAAAAAAGTATCATAATGGGTATATAGTAATACCAAAACAATTTATTTAATAATAATAGTAATAAGGAAATCCCTTAGTTCAACACATGCCGAGTGGAATTCTGTTTTAGATTGGACTACAATTATAATTTTAGTCACTCAATGTAATTTTTCCCTGAGCAAATCTAGCAGAATGCATAAGTTAAATTTTATTTCCTTAAAATAGAACATTCAACATTTTTTTCTTTAAAATATCTTTTAAAATATGACAGTATTAAACAGATTCCTTACTTAATCAAAATTATTAAATGATAATAACTCTTTTTGAAAATTTGCGAGTAAGAAAATACAGTTACATTAAAGAAATAAATAAATGACTAAAAAGTTTTTCACAAGATAAAATATAATTTTTTTAAACTGAAAAAGAACATTGCATAAAAAATCTCATTATATTGCTAAATAATGATAATATTAATTACAGTAATACAATTAAGTTTCATTAAATAGTAATAATGAGTAATTTTTGTTATATTTTTTCACTAAAAGAAAATAAAAGAATTTATAAAATAAAAAAAGAAAGATTTTTTTTTTTTATTAAATATTTTTTTTAACTTAAAAATTAGTAATAAGAATAAAAAGAAAAAATAATAACAAGTTAAAAAAATTCACAAAATGAAAATATAAAATTCACAATCTCAAACAAAAGAAGAGATATGTTTAAAAAATATTTTATTAAATCTAAAAACAATTACATTAATAAAATTAAAAAAAAAAAAAAGTTTAACAATTCAGAAAAAGAAAATATAGAATTAACAAACTGAAAAAAGAAAAAAATATTTTTAAAAAAATATTTCATATAACCTAAAAACAGTTACATTAATAAAAATAAAAAAAGTTAAAAAATTTCAGAAAAAAAAAAAAAAAAAAATTACAGAATTAACAAAATGAAAAAAAAAAAAAAAAAAAAAAAAAAGATTTGTTAATTTTTTTTTAAATTATTATTATTAAACTTAAAAATAAAAAAATGAATAACTGTTAAAAAAAAAAAAATCGCATGTTTTAAAATTAAATATGATAGTATTTTTACTATTGTAAATAAAGTGTAAGAAAATAAAAATTTTTTAATTTTTTTAGAACAAAAAATAAAACATTAGTTTTGAATTGTTTTTATAAATTTTCCAGAAAAAGAATTGAAATTTTTTTCACAAAAATAAAAATAAAATATAAATAAATAAAATAAATAAATAAATAATAAATAAAATAAATAATATATATATATATATATGTTTTGTAATTTATAAAAACGTAAAATAAATAAGGAACATGTGCAAAATATTTTTTTTTTTTTTTTTTTGCATGTTTAAAAATAAAATCTGATCGTATTATTAATAAAATTTTAAGAAAATGGGATTGTTTTAATATTTTTTCAAGAAAGAAACAATATTTTCTAATTTTTTAAAAATGTTTCACAAACATGAACAAATCACCAATATCATATGAATATTTTGAGAAAATCACGTCATTTATCAATCTCCTTGGACTATACTTTGAAGTTAAAAGCCATGTGGGGAAAACCTCTTCCCACCCCTATCTCGTAAGAGGTGAAAACATAAAGAAGAAAGCTCAAGGTAACGTTTCCGTAGCTCAGTTGGTAGCGCGTTGGTCTCGCATGCTATAGATGGTGGGTTCAAATCCCCTACAGTGCAATATCGTTTTGTAAAAAATCTAGCGAATTAAAATAGTCAGTTAAATAATTAATTAATAATCAATAAAATAATAAAATTCACTTATTAAAATTGATTAATGAACTACTCATTAAAAATTAATTACTAAATATAATACATTGTCCTCTTTTCGGTTGATGACGTCATTCTCTTTCATGTTCTGACAGGATTCTGTGTTGTCCCTTTAAGAAAACTCTACCCTCCGTCACATGTCTTGACAGGTTGCCAACGGATAAAAAGAAATTCTACCCCCGTCATCTTTCACGATCAAGCAACCAACCAACCATTCACTGTGTTGTCCCTTTAAGAAAACTCTCCCCTCCCCGTCACCCCTTCGTCAGATGTCTTGACAAGAAGTCCAGGTTGCCATCGGATAAAAAGAAACTCTACCCCCGTCATCTTTCACGATCAAGCAACCGTTACGTCACTTCCGGTTTCCTCCCCCTTCTTCCCCCCCCTCCTATGACGTCACTTCCGTCCCTCAAACGGCGGGGCTTACTACTAATATAGAGAGATATTTGTTGTGGTTTTGTTATTAAAAAAAAAGAAAAATGTAAAATAAGCACATTTAGGAAACGGATTCCATAAAATCAGATAACATTCTTTATTATCTTCTCTAGAACAAATAAACAATGCACCGAAATTGACACTGGAAGAAGCTTATTTGCTGATCGTGTGAATTGAAAGTGATCGTAGGAAAGCAGATATTTAATTGAGAATCATATTCATGCTACTGCTACCCAAATTATTGTAGTAAAGTAAATATTCAGATCGAACGAAAGCAATAAATGAAGATACATATTTTGTTTTTCTTTCTTTCTTTCTGAAGCCTAGTCAGTAGAGTGCCGAGCTCGTAATTGGAAGATTGGGGTTCGGTACTCGAGCTGGTCAAAGACCGTCGTGAACACTAATGATGGCTGGTGCATGTAAAATCTGTCGTGGCCGCAATTTCCTCCATGTTCCCATAAAAAATTATACCTCTGGGGGGTCACCAAAGTGGGAGAGCCATCCCTTCCGTGGAGGATGAAAAATTGTGATGACATGTCTCTGGACCACCTCTAGGGATGAGTCCCAGACCGTCGCCAATTGTGCAGCACTAGTGCGACGTAACACAACTAACTTTATTTCTTTTCTTTTTTTTTTTAGAATATAAGCATTAAACAAACAATAAACTACTAACATTTAATTTGAAGCATAATTTTGAACTCTTGAAATTTACAACTTGCATAAATGATTAAAAATTATTATTAATCCGTTTTTCAGAATTTTAATTTTGTAACTTAATACGTATAATTAGTAATAACATTTTAAATTCTTTTTAAAATAATTTACCAACGTGTGACAGTGAAAATTTACCTTATTTTATAATTTTAAAAAGATTTACATGATTTTTAGATGAATTAGTAATGTTAATTCAGTTTTCGGGTTTTGGGTCATGTACGGGGTGCAAAAAAACTTTATTGCGGGTTCGGGTCAATGAAAAAAATTTATCGGGTTTCGGATTAATGAAAATTATTTTGTTGGGTTCTAGCCGTCAGGGAGCTCCTATGCTAAAGCTATACCACAGAAATTTTAAGAAATGAATATACACTACCTCTCACACTGCACAAGGGTCCTAGGCCTGAGAGGGAGGGCATTACATGTAGGTCTTTTTAAGGGATCCTAGTCCGTATTTATGAAAGTTTTGGAGAAAACCATTAAAACGTAGAACGACTAGGCAAACCTGGGTTTGAACCCGGTACCTCATGTCTGCCAGCTTTGAGTTCAGGATAATTTTAACTATTCATATTTACATTATTCATCTATATACATAAATATATATTTCCTAATTGTTAACTATTATTAGTTTATTCGAATTTTAAAAGCATTTTAGCAATGATTTTTTTTTTCTTATTATATTAACATACTTGAACAAATACTTCTACAAAAACACTTCTAAGTGGAGAGAGTCTTCTCTCTGGTAGACAAGAAGTGCCACGTTCAATTCCAGGTTACACTCATTGACCTTGCCGAGCTCATACATATATCTTAACTGAGTCCATTAATCAAGTTTAATCACCACCTTCTTTAAAAATAGTGACCAATTCCAAAAAAAGAAAACTATTCTTCCAATTGAACCAGAAGGACTTGTTTTTTAATGTATATTCAAGGAGGGAAAAAAATTCAAATTTTGATGTGTAAATTGTTTATTCTTAATATCTTAAGAATAGATTAGAGGATAATTTAGTTATTTTTAACGAATTTTAAAAGTATTTATCAGTTTGGTTTTGGTCAGTTTGTACATGTTTTCATATCCATATATATGTATTTTTAGAATTCCATTAAACATATATGTTAGTTAGTTTTCAGAGAAATCGTAAGATGATTTCTGTTAAAACTAATATGTAGCATAAATTAAATTAGTTTGTATAGAAGGACTCACAAGCCAGACCACCTTTATTACAATATCTCTAATTCTAATTATGATGCAGGCTTTCGAATTCCGATACTCCACTCACATTTTGTATTAAGGATATTTAACACTATTTAGCCCGCAAATGCAAGTTTCAGAGAAAAATCAGACACAATTTTTTTATAACAATGCTTATATTACCTTTGTATCTCAGCTTCTAATTAAGATAATTTCATAGGTAAAATATCATTTTAAAAGTCATTGTAATTGAAATGTAATATATTTCAAATCTTTGTCGCCAGAGGACGGTTTGACATTTTAATTATTCAATATCTCAAATTCCGATTATGAGTGAATTACTTACAGACAGGGAGAAGATTGGGAGACTGTAGGCCCAACCAGGTTGCGGATTTGCCACAATCACAATTTTCAAAGGTCCTTTACATGGTGAGCAAACAGGCTGTTTCAAATCATGAAACGTAAAGCGGTGCCTTAGTTGCCACAGAGCGAAAATTTGCTACAGTTAAAATTTTCAAAGCTATTTGCAGTATGAGTGAGGAAGCTGTTGTAAGTTCTAAAATGGAGATAAGGCACCTTCAAGCGGGACATTGCTAAAGTCAGAAATTTCAAAGATCATAACACGATGAGCGAACAGGCTGTTTCAGATATTAAAATGGGAAAAGGGTGCCACAGGCGCTACTGAGCAGGAATTTACTGAGATTAAATTTTTTAATAAAGCTATTTTCACTATATATCAATAAGCTGTTGTAGGACCTAAAATGGGGAAAAGGTGCCACTGAGCAGGAGTCGTAAAGTCGGATGATTTTTCAAGGATCGTGAACCAGCTGGTTGCCGAAGGCGGCTAGTTCATAATAAGATAATTAAAAAAAATTATACATCAAAATCAAAATTTCTAAAGACTTATTATGATTAAGTTATAAAGAAATTTTTTTTAATTAAATAATTGTTCTTTAAATATTCTAAAAATTCTGTTTATGTGCCCTTTACAACAAAAAATTGGATTTTAATAATTATTTAGTGTTGCTTTATTAAATTTTTCAGTCAATAAATTCTCATAAAATATTTTTAATTATTGCCCCTCTACGTTACTTAACAGTGTTGCACAACAGTTTTCAGACTTTTTTTAAAATTATATTTATTTTTTATATTCCCCGAGTCTTACAATTTTCTTTATATTAACAAACAACTTTTTACTTTCTTCTATATTCAATAGAAGAAAGTATTGGATTCGTAAAAATTTTCAACTTCGGGTTTTTGATGTATTTACATGTTTTGAGAGCTGTAGAACATGATTTGACCCTTTTTAGAAAATGTCTGTCTGTGTGTGTGACAGAATTTTGTGGTGACTGTATCTCAGGTACCACTGCACAGAATTTCATACAAATTGGTATGTAGTTATACATGGACATAAATTAGTGCCTATCAACTTTTGGTAAAAATTGAAAAAAAAAAAAATTGTGTATGTAGGAGCTTCGCTTCCTCTCCTGGGGGGGAAAGTCCCCCTTCAAGGAGAGTAAATTTTCATGATGGGTATCTTTCAAAAGAGCTCGCCAATATCTTTAAAACGAATGGTTGAACCATCGATCTGCGATAATTTAAAATAAAGTTATAATTTTTTATTTTTAACCAAAAAAAATTTTTTTAATGTAATATTGAGAATAAATTCGACATTTTTTTGATATTTTGTGTTATACTTCTTTTCTAATATGGAAATCATCTGCATTATCATGGAAGATAATTTTTTTAAATAATAATTTTAATAAATTATTTTTACTGAGTGAATTTGTATATGAAAATATACAAGAAAGTCATGCGATGGCCACAACATACTAGTTTTTCTTGCTTTTGTATAGATAATTTTTTATTATGTTTTAATAAGATAATTATAATTTTTTTCCATGGGAGATTTTTTTCCCCTACAGAGCAGTTTGAGAACCTCCAATATTTATGAAAATTCTTTGTTCATGTTCTATTAATGTACCTAATATTTGTTTTATATTTATATGTTTATTATAAGTTAGATAAAAGTGGAATTTTAAATAAGGACTTAGAAAAGACACACTTGGGTTTTATTGGGTCTGATAAAATCAAGCCAACCCTGCCTTCTTTCTACTAAAGTGAAAATGACTTTCTTTATCGAGAGGTTACCATACAATTAAGCATAAATATGCTAAGAAACAACTTTGACATTTAGTGATTTAGTCTATAACAACCTTGTGTAAAATATTACTCAATGCTGCAAAGCTTTAAAATTACCTTCAAAAAATGACATGTGATATGCCGATTTATTTTTAAATATAAAGAGATATCATTTAAAATCATTGCAGTATTGAATAATAACAAGCACATTGAATACAGTTTCACTTAAAACAAATAAATTTAATGAAATATGTTCAGGAAAAATATAATTGCTGACATCAAATGACTTATCAGCATTTCTTTGTATTTGACTTAAATATATATTAATTAGGGGTGGGAATCGATTAAGAGTTTTAACTGGGTTAATCGTAGTTCATTAATCGATTAATCGGTCGATTAATCGGATTTTTAATCGTTTTTCATTTTTCTTCATATAATTTTAATTCGATGATGAATAAAACTCTCATATGTATTATTCAGAAGTTTCACTGTTTTTTTTTTTTTTTTTTTTTTTTTTTTGTCTAATCAATTACATCTGTTTCACAACTGAAATTTAAATCAATTTTCAGAGTTATAATTGGTGACTTTAAGTGTTAATTTTATATAAATATTTTCACTTATTCAATTTTATTTATTATTATTATTTTTTTTAAATAAATTATTATTCGATTCATTTTGAAAGAAACATTAAATGAATATACACATATTTTAGTTTTATATTTGCAGGTCTTGTCCATCTCGATTGTCACTATTTTTAAATGAATTCTCAAAATTTCCAGATCATTATCATATAAATCTCACATTGTTATATCTTAGTTTTTCTTTGTCACTTCCGACTAGAACAGAGAATGTTATTTTCTGTTTCTACTTCAATTGTTACTATCAGCAATTCTGAACAGAAAATAAACGCTTGAAGATACTGTGAAACTCGGTTGACATTTCCCCCATCAGAGGGGTAGTGGAAATCTCAATCCCTCCTTCTTTTTTTTTTTTTTTTTATCTTTAGCATTTCTATTTTTTGAAAGTTTCTTGTTTCTGAGAATACTATTACCCTAGCCAATACTTTCTGTAGAAGGCTACAGATAGGTGTTGTTGTTCCAGCATGCACATGAAGCGGAATTTTGTTTAATAACTGTACTCCCCCTTTTCTCTATCAACAAAAGTGCAACAACTTCTTTTGAAAGGTTTTATTTTTATTTATTTATTTATTTTATTTTTTATTTTTTTGCTTTTTTCATTATTTGATGGATGTTTCTTAGAATGTTTGTTAGTAAAATATGTGAAAAAATATTTTGTAGGCAGAAAAATATTTTTACTTTAATTCGTAGTTTGAAAATTTTAATCGGATTTTGAAAATTTTTAATCGAATTAATCGATCCGATTAACTCGATTAAAAAAATTGATCGGGACCAAGCATTGATCGATTAACCGAACCGATTAATCGATTAATCGGCACAGCCCTAATATTAATAATACTTTTTATCAAAATATAGTGAAAATTGTAAACATTTATAAGTATGTTTCAACTTTACAAAATCTTTTAGATTAGTACAAACAATGGAACAGAAGAAAACTAAAACTGCTAAGATTGAGTAATTAACCCTGATTAAAATCAAATGAATTTAATAGCATAAAAATGAAAAAATATTTATGCAATCAATCTAAACCATTTGTAATAGAGTCAGCGGGTAAAACTATTTGGTATGCAAAACCCTCCTAAAACTGCTACATGAATGTAGAATGAAAGGCAATGGCAGACTTAATGTTATCTTACGGCTATTATTAAAAGTATTAGTACTTATCATAAGTGATATTTAGAGGATTCTTAATACATTACAAGGTAAATGAAATATCCGAAATGAGAAATCTCTAAAATATAACAATAATTCAACATGAAGTTCAAGGATAGCAATTTTTTCAAAAACCCTGAATACAGAGGTAGCCCCTGAAAAGTTTCATACCTGTATCATCAAAATAATTTGTGAAAATGTTAAAAAAAAAGAAACATAAATATTGATTTGAAATAATAACTCAAACTGCTCATCATTATTTAACGCACAGTTCATATAAATGAAATCTAGATTATAAATTTTCAAGGGATAAAATTGGTAAGAAAAAATAACTTAATATAAGTGAAGTATAACATTCTAATACAAAGAATAAAAATCGTAATTCTCATCAGATATTAGCATGTTGACAAACAACATGCACTTTACCCATCACGTGACCATTTTCCCCACAAAATTTTTCTGGGTTAAGTGTGCAAAGCCCGGGCTTCCCCTTTACCAGCTGTGAACGCCTTGTGCACGCATGGGTAACCCGCAAATGATCACGTGATGCCGTCTGTGAACGGTGTGGGTTAACCTGGGCAAGCCCGTGCTCGCCCAGGCTGTGTTTCGTGAACTCAACCATAGAGTGATAAATTTTATCGCATCCAAACAAAACGAAAACATATTTCGTTTTCTTTTTAACAAGACATATAAATATCATTTATAATAAAATACGTCTCGTAAAACAATTGAATGCAAAAATTTATTTCTCTCACCTTTATCGAATTATAATCATTATAATCCATGATGATTATAACTCGCCGCCATGTTGTTTACTTTCCTTTCAACATCCATCGACAAGCTTGTCACTAGCACAGATTCTCGCGACAATTTCTTGTCACTTTCGACAAGGAAAAAGGTGACAAGTTGTCGATGCGATGTGAATAAACTACCGATATGGCTCCTCCCATCGACAGTGACGTCAAAATGACGTTCTTGTCACCAAGCGACAGTTGTCGATTGGAATATGCTAGGGCCCTAAGTTTAAGCGCCTGTAGCCCAAGCCCGGGCTGTGTATCGTGAACTCAACCTAAAACGGAAAAAACAATGCGTGGTACACCTCCGACTGGAATGTATATATTTACTTTATCTAATGTTCTTCCATAATTATGTATGGTTGTTTGCAACCTTAAATAATTACGTGAAGTAGCAACTAAACACAATTTTAATATGGATCTCCATATTCATTCGGGAGAAAAACCCCATAAATGTGAAGTATGTTTAAAATCATTTTCACAAGTTAGATATTTAAAAAAACATCTTTTGTGTCATACTGGATTGAAACCTCATAAATGTGAAATGTGTTTAAAATCCTTTTCGCGAAATGCAGATCTAAAAAGACATCTTATGTGTCATACCGGAGAGAAACCTCATAAATGTGAAATGTGTTCAAAGTCATTTTCACGAATTGAAACTCTAAAAAGTCATCTTTTGTGTCATACTGGAGAGAAACCCCATAAATGTGAAATGTGTTCAAAATCGTTTTCGCGAGTTCAACATCTAAAAATACATCTTTTGTATCATACTGGAGAGAAACCTCATTATTGTGAAATGTGTTCAAAATCGTTTTCAGAAGTTGGACATTTAAAAAGACATCTTTTGTGTCATACTGGAGAGAAACCTCATAAATGTGAAGTGTGTTCAAAATCGTTTTCACAAGTTGTACATCTAAAAATTCATCTTCTGAGTCACACTGGAGAGAAGCCTCATAAATGTGAAATTTGTTCAAAATCGTTTTCACAAAATGGATCTCTAAAAAAACATCTTTTGTGTCATACTGGAGAGAAACCTCATAAATGTGAAATGTGTTCAAAATCGTTTTCACATCTTGGAAATCTAAAAACACATCTTCTGAGTCACACTGGAGAGAAACCTCATAAATGTGAAATGTGTTCAAAATCATTTTCACGAGTTGGATATCTAAAAAGTCTTTTTTTGTCTCATACTGGAGAGAAACTTCATTAATGTGAAATCCGTTTAAAATAATTTTCGCTAGTTGAAAATTTGGAAATGCATTTTTTTTTTTTTTTAATTAACCATATGCTTGTTCTGAATATGAAAAATAATGTTCAACTAAGCAATGTTTAAACACACATTTCCTTTTCCATGCAGAAAACTCATTCTAATGTGAAGTATGTTCAAAAGGATAACCAGAGGTAAAACTTTTCAAAGAATGCTGTTTTAAACACACAAACAACAACAACAAAAATTGAACTCGTCTCCTGATTGTATATAAGCATCAATACAAAATCCCTTAATGAGATAATATTTTGTGATGCAGCTCTACAATTTATGGCTATATGATTTTAAAATGTGGGTTTTAAAAATATCAAATTTTGAGTGACGCTGTATATAAAAACTGGATTTTCCCCCTTCCTGTCTGCTCTCATTTATTACAGTTGTGGACGGTTAAAAGCACATTAGGATGATAGGTCATTAGTTTTCAGGTTTTGCGTGAATATGCCTTAAACTGTAAAGACTGCTTTCAAGTGTTAGCAGAAAATTTGCTGAAATTTGTAGTACTGACAATGATACAGCAGATATGTAGGAAAATAATTTAGAGATTGTTTTTCTACGCGTAACACATACACAACACTTACGTATTTGTTGAATAATTATTTTTTCAGTATGATAAAAAGAATAGTTTTATTAATTAAATTAACACTTTTAAATAAATTCTTGTAATAATTTTAAAGTACAGTTGGTATCCCATTTTTTGCACTAGTTTGAGTCCTCCTCGTGAAACAAAAGGTGAAATAATAATCATGACTTCAATTTCAATATCTTTATGAGTATTACAAGAGCATTTAACTGTACTGTACAGGGGCGCGCCGACCCAGTGTTCGAAGTGTGCGGCGCACACAGGCACTAGGTAAAGAAAGGCGCCAGACGAGAATAAATTACTTGAAAAAAAAAATAATAATAATTAAGTAAAAGAATATGTATTGCTTTATTAAATCTGATTTTATAATTCCGGTTTGAAGCCATGCGACTAGTGTGGCTAAATGAGGTGCCTTGAAATATATACTAGCAAAACTTATGATCCTCAATAGTTTAGGTGTTTTTTGTGAAAGGGCACATTAAAAGTGAAATAACTTTGTAAAGATGCACCAACCTTCAGCAAAATTTTCTTTGACTTTTTTAACATATCAAAGCATTCTATTAAAATTTAAAAGAGCGACTTAATCTCCCGCCCCCCTCCTCTTCTGTTAGAAAAATGCCACTTAGATTAGTAAAAAGACAGCATAACTGGATTGCAAAAATGAAAATTTAATAGAACCGGAGATTTTATTTAGACTAGTATTTTTCCTTTTTGCATTATCGATGTAACATCTATAGGTATTAATAAAATCAGATTTTTGTCTGTAAATGTCTCAAATTCGAAAAAAATTGCGATATTTTCACGTTTCACACATCGTGAAAGCCAAATCTGATTTCAGAAAATTTCCTGTGTGTGCGTGCGTATGCGGTCGTTGTGTCTGCATGTTTAAAACATTTTTGTCTGGGTATCACGAGAGAACAGCTGGACAGAATTAAACAACACTTGACAGGAATTGCCCAACTTAAAATTAAATCTATCAACTTTTGTAAATCCCCCCCCCCCCCATCAAGAGACAAAAACACGTTTATATGCATAACTTGGCTTCAAATTACTTCACAGTGACGAAATTGTATATGAGTCTAGATATGAGTACAAATAAATAAATAAATATAACAATCATTGTCTACGATTTTAGCATTTTTGAGGAAGAAAATCAATTTTTGGGGGGAATTTTCGTAAACTCCGGATTTTTGAGTAGAAACTTACCAAAAATGTTGAAAACAGCCATGCATATCTTTTTTGGATATTTCCATAAACCCATGATCTTGGAGCGGGGGGGGGGAGACGGATATTTTGGATTAGTATGATATGCGTAATGCTCGCAAAAGGTGTAATGAAGTGAGAGAACGTTTAGTATACTAAGACTATTTTTTGTGTTTAAATATTTACTTAAAAATTAGACGCAAACAAATATAAACGTTTACACTTACATCTAAGCCATGTATTGTAATGCCTCAATGCGGCATTTCTGCACCCACATTAATACTAAATCTGCCTATTTTAGTTTCCTATTTTTATCTTCACAATTGTACCTCGTATGTTTACAACTCCTTGTATAAGGGAGTTTTTGTCATTCTGCAGGATGCACTTTTTATTTGTTTCTTTTTTAATTTCATTTTATTTGATACTTTTAACTTTTTACTAGCCATTCAATAAACTTATTACTATTAAGGTTCGAGATTCAATTGACTTGCTAAATAATAACTTTTCAAATGATTTTTTTTTTTTAAAAAAAAAGGTAATATAGGGCGCCAAATGAAACTCTGCACACAGGCGCCTGACAATGCTGGTTCGCCCCTGGTACTGTAACTTGTTTTAGCCGATTATTATAAAAATTCATACAACGTTTTCAATGTATACGACGGGAGCCAATAGTGGCTTCATAAGAATTTATAGAATATTGCCCATTCGTGAATGGCACAAAATAGTCCTCGATATCGAATTTCTTCATACTAACCAACTGAATGATGACATTTTTTAATAAACTTAAAAACTTAGCTAAGACATTGAAATTTGGCCGATTCAGAGATTTTTGCATATAAATAGTAACAAATATGTACATATAAATAGATAGTTTCAGAGGTATCGCTTTTACGCTGTTTTCATCGCGCCTTCTTCTTCTTCTTTTTTTTTTTTTTTTTTTTTGTAATGAAAGGTCGTGATACAAAACAATATCATTTAAAAAAAATTTGTGATATTTACGTAAACAATTCTTAATTTTCGACGTTTAACTGATCACCCAGTTATTTATTTTTAAATGATTCTTATTTTTATTGCTAATTCAAATTTTGAAACTTTGAATTTTTATTTATTTATTTAACCTTAATGTCCTAGGTTTTAAATTTTATACCTTTCCCTTCATTTCTCGAGCAAATGAATTGTACACTTGCTATTGGTTTCTTTTCAATATTTGACTTTCTGTATATTACCGTTGCATAATGTTCTTCTAAACAGAAGATTTATAAAGTAAATAAACTTTAGCTGTTAATATGTAAAATGTTAACAATGAAAAATTATTTTCTAATAATAATCGATGTTCCCGATTGACAATATATATTTATATATATATATATATATATTCCCTAGCCTAAATCATGCTTAAAATAATATATGATTTTAAAGTTATTTTTCCTATTATTTATTTAAGAAATGAAAGCCGAAATACATTTTTATTTATTTATTTATTTATTTATTTTAAATCACCAATTTAAGTGTTAATAAAGATATTTTCAGTTTGAAATTATCGAAAATTTAATAAAGAGAAATAACCAAGTTAATTATGTTTGTGATATCATTTAATATATTAAAATATAACTTTACCAAACAACATATTTACATATATTTAAGGTAACAAAACAGAACATTCAGAAAAAAGAAAAAAAAAAAAAGGTAGGGGGGGAGGGTAATGCATAGACTATTGAGAAATTTTAATTTATTGTTATTTATATGAAAGATCCATATTGTGTATTTTCTGCAGGAAATGTTGTAAATATTGCTTGTGGTTTTTCAATAGGGTTACACTAACTATTCTGAATGTATTGCAGCTTCTGGTATGTAGTTAAAGTTAAAATGCTAATATATTTAAAACTCAAACAAGTTATATATGAGTTATATTACAAAGGAGTTACATTGGATTATGATAATCGTAGAGTTCATAGTTCTTTTCATTCTCAAATTGAATAATTCAGATAAATTGGGATGGAAAAAAGGTTATTATTTCAAACATATTTTTAATGCCATCACACTGTTAATAACAGAAAAAAAATGTATTTGTTTATATATATATATATATATGTATATTTTAATGGAAAAATACGTATGATTTTTTTTTTTCATTATTCTTTTATAAAACCAGATATAGAATTTCAATTAAGATTATAATATGAGAGTCGCAATACATTTATGGAGCTAGACAAGGTTTTATAGACATTGCAGACTTTGAGCTGCCTTTCTTTTGTTCTTATTAATTTTATACATTAAAGTTGAGCTCTACATATTATGGTTTTATTTTGCCAATTATTATGAAAATTTGATTTTTGTGTTGGATTTTTTTTTTTTTTTTTTTTTTTTTTTTTTTTTTTTTGTAATTTATATGTGTGACGCGATTTTACTTTACTTTTTTGTTGTTGTTCTTAGAACAAAGCTTAGTATATTTGTCTTCAGAATTAACTTTTACCCAGACAGCACAGAGACGTCTATAGGCATCCAGAGGATGTCTTTTCTAGGATGTTCTGACGTCCTCTGGACTGCCTAAAACGTCCATTAGACATCCGGAGGATGACCAGTGGACATCCAAATGTCACTCCTACGTTCATCCACAGGATGTCTTATTCCAACATTTCTGGGACAAATGCAGGACTATTTTGGGATAGTCTAGGACCTTTACACTGTCCTCCACTAGTCCTGTAGTTGTCCTATAGACGCCCTCTGGATAATCACAGGATGATTTTCGGAGTCTTTTGGATAACATAGGGACAAATGCAGGACTATCTTGGGATAAGTCTAGGACCTTTACACTGTCCTCCACTAGTCCTGTAGTTGTCCTATAGACGCCCTCTGGATAATCACAGGACGATTTTCGGAGTCTTTTGGATAACATAGGGACAAATGCAGGACTATCTTGGGATAAGTCTAGGACCTTTACACTGTCCTCCACTAGTCCTGTAGTTGTCCTTTAGACGCTCTCTGGATAATCACAGGATGATTTTTGGAGTCTTTTGGACAACATAGGGATGATATAATGCTTCCTGCAATCATCTTAAAGCTTATTTAGGGATGATCACAGGACAGCTTTTGGATTTATATTATTATCCTAAATTTATCCTCTGGATAATGGTGGGATGATTTAAGGCTTCCTAAAATCATCTTTAATTGGCCCTCTTCACTCACCGCTGCCGGAACCCCGAGCCAATGTTATTCTATGGGGAAATTTTCTTTACAAATAACTTATTAACTAATACATATTTTTAAATTCTGTTTTCACATTCTGAAAATTCCCAGCTGTTAAATTGACGCACCTTTTCTAAAAAAATATTTTTTTAATTTTTAATATTTTATTTTGAAATTGAAAAAAATTCACACATTGAAAATTCGTATATTGCAGCTTCAAAATAAAATATAAAAATTAAAAAAATAATTTTTTAGAAAGTGCGTCAATTTAACAGATGGGAATTTTCAGAATGTGAAAACAGAATTTAAAAATATGTATCAGTTAATAAGTTATTTGTAAAGAAAATTTCCCCATAGATTAACATTAGGTTCGGCTTCCGGCGGCGGAGAGTGAAGAGGGCCCTTAAGTTTACTTATTGTCAACGTAAGTTTATCCCCCCCCCCCCAGATTTGTTGATGTTGGATGATTTTTATCTACAAAATCATTTGAATTATGATTTTTTTTTACACCAATACAAAATTATTTAAATATTATAAGACAGAACTGAAGACTTAAACTGCAAGTTATTTTTCTACACATTTATATTTAATACATCTAGAATAATTTTTCATTTAACTTTAAGCATTTAATTATTGATGTAACGTTTTTAAATTTATTAAAAAAAAAAAAAAATAGATATTTTTGAATGTTTTCAATAAGCTTATTGCATTTTATGGTGTTTATTCAAAGTTTTGTAAGTAATAATTGAAACCAGTACTTAATGTATTCTTAATGTAAAAAATTCAAATTACCTAAAATTCCAATAAAAATGGAGAAGAATAAGATGTATCTTGAAACAAATGTAGGTTATTAATACTCAGTACTACTGTCTCTTGAATTCTTTTATTCAAAAGCAATAGAAAGAGAATTCATCTAACATTTTTATTAAAATATGAGAACTTACACAAACTCAAGAAAAGAGATTAAATCATTAGGGAAATTCTGCTGTATTAATAATTTCTCTCTATATATATAAAAAAAGAGGTCGCTTAAAATTTTTAAAATACAAATATATGAAAGCATTTCCTTGGACATGAAATAATTTGAATTTTCAGAGCCGTAAGAGACGGAGGTCTTATCACCAATTTTTTTTTTTTTTTTTTTTTTTTTTTTTTTGAGAAAATATTACTAAACAAAAACATAACATACTCCTTAATGTAAATAGCACACAGTCAAGTAAATAAATGGAACTGAAATTACACTGAAATATATGAATTCCTTGACATAAATATATTAGAGATGCACTGGATATAGTGTCAGAATGAATCACTACTGCATTATTTGAAGCGATAGTTTAAAATTTAATAGTTTATTTTGCATTCAGAGGCTGCAATTTCTCTTAATTTGATTTGTCTTATGTCTCAAGAACCCTTGGTAATCAGTTACTCTTAGTTTGCTGCTTTGTATTATCAGTAAGGTGATGACACCAGTGTTTGCCACCGCTAAAATTTGCACCATTTGACACCCTTGAAAAAGACATTAAAATATGTATGTAATATCATCTATGAATTTGATTCTGCACATACAGAGTGGATTCAAATTCATAAATGTTAGTTAACAGTTATTTTAACATGTCTTTTATGAGGGTGGTGAACACTAGTGTCTTTATCCTGTATCTTGACCAAAAAAAAAAAAAAAAAAAAAATCAATTTCTGATTTTTTTCCTCACTCTTTGAATATATGTCACATTTCATCTTAGGAAGCAATTAAAAAAAAAAAAAAAAAAATCTCTTTTCACATTGAAATGTAGACCCTTAAGTTTGCTTAATGAAATAGAATATTTAAATTTATTTTTTTGCTCTCTGAGAAGAAAGGCACTATGTTCAAAGAATGGCATTCAAATTACAGAATAATAATTTAAAAAAAAAAAAAAAAAAAAAAAAAAAAATCCCCATCTAAAAGTTATGAAGCTTTTAAACCTCTTTACTAAATCCACTCTAAAAAAAGTCATTCTGAACTTTACTTTCACAGATGATTGCATAGAAATAGTGAACATTTTTCGGCAACAGTCAATTCTTTTTACAAACAGTTTACATATTGCAATGTTTTAATAATAAATTTTATGACAAATAAAACCCTAGCCCTAACATAATTCTTAAAAATACTGTAAAATTCCAACAGTAAATCCCCCCCCTCCAAACCCAGAATTTGACATATTTTGCTATTCTTTTGCTTTTCCCATCAACGTCGCATATATATATATATATATTACATTTACTTCCATAAGTCTGTTTCTTTAAAAATATTAATTTTCATGCAAATATATTCAAGTGCTTATTTTACTCACCTTTCTAAAGTAAAATAAACCCAAATTCAAAAATACCATTTTATTTCTATTCTTCAACTTTATTTTTATTTATTAATTTTATATTTTGGAAACAGATCACAAAATTTG
The DNA here is from genome assembly GCA_963930645.1 of Salticus scenicus. Classification (NCBI taxonomy): domain Eukaryota; kingdom Metazoa; phylum Arthropoda; class Arachnida; order Araneae; family Salticidae; genus Salticus; species Salticus scenicus. The sequence continues at coordinate 27,726,605 of OZ005662.1, forward strand.
CGATTATAATCCCCAATTTTGAGTTTTGTCATGCTTTCCTGGAATTTTCCGATTATATCTACTTCCTCCAAATTTCATAAATTTTCTATTAAAAAAGAGAAGTATCAGAATTTTACAGTATAACAGTTCAAATATGCACTGCAAATAAAGGTGTCTTAATTTAAGACATAAAAACAACTGAAAAATCATTTAAGATACGTAAATGCCTTAATATACACCTAAGACATTATAGATATCTGAATTTAAGACAGAAATGTGTCTAAAATACCAATTCAGACACAAAAAATATCTAAAATGCATAACTATAAGAAATTTCAGACAGGAAAAGCGTCTAAATTTTCGTCCATTTTGGAAATTCAGACACTTGCATTTCCTGGCATTTTTTCTTATATGAAATCTACTTTAAGCAACATACTTAGCCTATTTAAATTTCTTTCCTCATTCAATAAATATAATACATTTTACATATTAAGTTGTAAAGCGTAAGCAATTTAAACAATATTAATTTATGAAATTAAATTTTTATTGAATATTACTCTAGATATGTGTATATTTGCATGAAATTATGTTTATTATAACTCATAAAGCAATATATTACAACGCAAAAATTATTCGGTAAAAAAAAAAAAAAAAAAAAAAGCTATGTATTTAAAGCTAATATTTTATATTTAAAGAAAAAGTATTAATATGAAAGCAAATAACTTACAGCTAAGAAAGCGAATCTTGAATAATTTGTGCATCACTGTTTTTTATTTATTGTTCTTAATTTCGATTTAAAATCTGTTTTCTTCCACATATTTACTTGTTCTTAAGCATAAAACAACGAATTTTCAGGAATTCATGTTCATAATTTGTTTCCTTTTAAAAAGCAGTTTAAAGGAGGATATCGTTACCCAAAAATATTGAGGGCGAAATAAGGGTAGTTTTTCACAATTTTCATATGCATTTTTTAAAAGTTCTAAAGCTCTAGATACAAAATTTAATATAATAATGCATATTAACTGTTAGATAGTATATTATTAATAGTTTTATAACAATAAATACGAATTATAGCGTATAATTACCTGCGTTTTGCTAATACTGACTTACATATAATTATAAAAAAGGCCTCCTGTGTGTGAAATGGTGGCTTCCCTAACAGCACAGTTAGGGTTAACTTATCCACAGTACATCTTAAGGACGTTTCCGGGATGTCTTTTCATCCAGAACACATATTGAAGATATCCTGGGGAGGCGATGTGCTGTCTGGGTTGATTGGCAAGGTACATGGCATTAACTGCGACTTCCGATACTTGGTTTCGTATTCCGCGAGTGATGTGAGTTCGATCCCAGTGCTGGGTTAAAAGCATTTTTTTTTTAAATGTTTTTTTTCTTTTTTTTTCTTTTTTTCTAATGCTCTAGAGAATTCTAAAATCTATTTTTAACAGAAAAAAAAGAATCGCAGGCCACCTTTATTTATTTATTTATTTATTAAAAAGCCTTATAAATAGCGGTGTTCTTAAGCCTAACATGGCGGTATTTCTAAGCCTAAAAAACATGGCGGTGTTTTAAGACATTCTAATGTCTTAATTTCAGTTGCAAAAAAGTGTCTTAAAAAGTAAGACACTTTTTTTTCGCTTAAAAAATGACCATACGTTTAAGACGCTTTTTTAACTGAATTTAAGATGTTTACGTTTACAGTGTGTTACTTATACATTATAAAGTGAAATTTTTAATAAGGGTTAAAAATGATTGAGGGTAAATCGACCTAGCTTCTGCACAAAGTTGTTGAAATTTACTCTAGTCAAAGAGCGATTGTGAATTCATGGAAAAATACTTTAAAATTTCAGTGACGAAAAGTTCTTGCATGAAGAGAGACACACAATTTACTGCATGAGTTCAATTTTCTTATTTTTATGCAAAATATTAGAGGTTTAGCAGTGATACTGAAACATACTTGAATCTTATTTTGTTAATTTAGCTATCAGAAAAAATTTAATTCCGTCACTTGAAATAAATAACTGAATACAATTGCCTGTGACTAGTTTGTTTAAAAATAACAAAGTTCGGTTATATTTCAGATAATAAAGCCCCATGCAAAAAGCACTACAAACTGAAGTTAAAATGAAAAATGATGTAAAAATTAAGATCAAATACAGAAAACTGATATTTCCTGACAAAGTAACCTAACATGACACTTCAGCTTGTGAAAATGTGAGATTGTACCTACTTTTGCATGGGGAAAAAAGAAAAAAAAGTTGTGTTAAGTTACTTTGATCGAAAATTATTTGAGCAGTATCACTGTTTGAGTGAAATATTACAATTCATCATTTTTTTTTCTACTTTAAAATTGCAATATCACTCAAGATATTAACAATGATTACTTATTTTTTATTAAATTAGAATTCTTGCAGGGAAAACAGAATAAACATGCTGTAGTGAGTTTATAACAATCAACCTTTAAGTGCATTAAAAATGAACAGAAAAAAATGTAATATGTCGTTTCTATAAGATTTTCAAGAAAAAGGAATGACATTGCATGGTTAATATGTATATACGGGATGTTTCCAGCAAACACAGAACTATCATATTGACACCAAAATGATATCTTACGACAAACATGAAAGGTATCATTATGATGCCAGCGATTCGTAACTTTTCTGTGTCGAAACTGTCCGCGAAATCGATACCCGTAGCGATACGGGAATAGGTGTCGGTCCGGCATCGCGTATCTGATACAGATACGAACGCCACCGATAGCTCCGATACAAAAATGTTAAAAAAACGACACTTTATCGATACCTTTATGTTGCCATTTCGATGCTTATTTTTGACGCATATATGATACATATCGGACTTGTGCCAAGCTACCGACAGTTATTCGAAAGTCGGCGTTTCTCCTGTCAATTTTAATATTTTCTATACATAAACACAAAATAATTATTTTTACAGGTATCGATTTCTTTTCTTTAAAATATATATATATATTTAACTATATTTTAACGGTACGGTCAAATGGTGGTAACTCTGACAAAAATAAATTAAATAAAAATCAGCAGTTTAAAAATATTTTTACTTAAAAGTTTCAAAAAATTATTATTTTCGCAATTGACGATTAAAGAAAACCATAATTTAAATTATATATATATATATATATATATATATATATATTTCATTATGGCATGTAATTACTTTTTTTTTTTTTTTAAGTAGTCCCATTTGAATGATTTACTAAATCAAAACTAAGAATTATTAAAAGTAAATCCATTTTAAAAATTCTGTTATGGACAATCTTAATTGTATTTAAAAAGCAACTAATTAAAGCTTTGAGTTTATCCACTAAAATATATATATATAAATAGATCTATCAAAGCATTTTTATTTTCTTTAAAAAGAAATTCTTTGATAAATTATTTTGATTTTAGTATATTATTAGATATAAATTGTTCTTAAAAAAAAACCTTTTATAAGTTTTATTTTTATTATTAATTATTATTCTTTAAACTTCAACAGTCCATAAAAAAATTTTCATAAAAGGCATATTTATATATGTGTTAGTATGCAGTGTTTCCGATATTCCAGATCATTGCACAGCATTCTCCACCAGAAAATCACTCTCAATTTATTTAAACCACAATTTAGTATTATACAGAGATTTCTTGTGAATAATGCTACGGAATGTTTGCAGTTCTTTTGTTACACACTAAGTCTTCACTACTGAAAGAGAGGAATATTACATCAGAGGACAAACAAGCTTAGAAACAATCCATCCCCCCCCCCTTCCAATGTGACTTATGATTTTAAATCAAAAATTATTGTTGGTCAGTGCAATATAAAATAGGGTAGAGTGTAAAAATTGTACCCCCCCCCCCTTTTAACAGGTCAAGATTAGATATGACCCTAGAAAAAGTTTCATCTGTCGCTATGAGAACAAATGAAACACACAGTACAAGAAAGTGGGGTGTAGTATTTGAGTGTTTGATTTATGTGTGGGAGGTATTGAGACGAGTCTCAGCAAGGTTTTCTTTTTTAATTTGAACTAAAAATTGTTTACATGTTTAATTAAATTATTAATTAAAAAAATATATTTAATACATTACAGATTTTTTCAGCAAAAACAATTTTTTTTTTTTTTTTTTTTTTTTAAGTTTTTAACAAGAAAAAATTTGTTAATTTTTTAAGATAAAATAAATGAATAATTTAAGGGAAAATACTTTTATATTACATTTAGATAAAATTTCATTACTGATTTGTTTTAATGTTTTATGCAAATTTTTTATTGAATTGCAAATAAGTTTTGATTGTCTACTCTTAATTGATTCTTATTCATGCTACTTATACATAAAAAATCCTGAATCATAACAGCTGTTGCTAAACTGTTTGACATCACATTTAACGTCTATTTCAATTATTTTATAATTGTCAAATTTTGTGTTTTTTGGGAGAACTGACAGTAAAATTGTGCACAAGGATTAAGCACAAATTTTCTCTAGATGATTTCACTGATTTATAATTATTTTACACTGTAAAAATTCTCAAAATAAAACAATCTATTCAATGCACCTACTCAGCAGTTTTTTTTAAGTTTTAATAGCATTATTCACAATAAAATTTTTGACATTATCCTTGAAGTTTTGCTTCCCACATGGCAAAGAGGTTCTGCTCTTGAAGTTGGTAGACAGGAAATACTGGATTTGATTCCAATCTGTGTTTAACAACTTTGCTGTAAGTTTTCTGAGTTTTTTTCTGAAATTCGATTAAATACAGGATAAAACCATTTAGAAAGACCCTCACTCTTCCAAATCCTATGACCTTTGTGTAGTCAACCAACTTTAATACTTTATTACATTGTTTATCTAAACCATTGTATAAAGCACAGCACTATTGAAGCCCTAAGTCTACCATGAGATGTAGATGCTGAATCAAGACACTGCATGCCACTCACATCTATGCCTAGCACGCTTGCCAGACAGTTTGCTATAGGAGATACTTACCATGAATTCCTTTGTATTCTGGTTTTCTTGTCACTCACACAAAAAACATTGAATTTTTCTTCGGCAGAAGTTTCCAAAAACAATTTAAAGTCAGCAATTAAAATTTTTCATTTTCTTCATTTTTTGGGGGGGGGTAATTTTCTTCCTTCAACATTTGTACAAAAAGATCATGTTTCACAGCTTGATTTTTACACAAAATAAGTTTTTTTGAAATGCAATTCGCATGTTGCGGCTCCTAATTTGCAACACCAGATACATTGGTTTAACAGAGAATTATTTAATAATTTTTTGTTTCAAATTCTTAGATTATTGAAAAAAAAAAAAAAAAGAAAAAAAAAGAAAAAAAAAACGAAGGATAAAATAAATATGTGATGCTACAAATTTATAAGAATTTTCAGGCAAAAACTTTTTTTTTTTTTCCTGTCCTTACCTTCTGCAGAGATTGGGGGAGAGGGTTGTTTATTTGTGAAAAAGCAAATTAGGATCTAGTGAAGTGTATTTTTATTTCACGTGGAAATGACAATATTTATTTTAGTAAGTTTATGAATATTTCTTATAAAAATAAACTTGTTAGCCATATTTGAAAGATAACAATTGTTACTGGTGCAACCAATGTAATTTTTTGAAGGATTAAATCTTATAAATGAGCAGGAAAAAAAAAATAATCTAAAAAAAAAAAGATTCTGAAAAAGAAACTTTTTTATCGGTGTCCTAAAAAAGTAGTAAATAAGACAAAATTTTCTGTACTCAAACCAATTAAAAGGTAAAAAGCATTCATTGATGATAAAGTGTGTTATTATATAGTAGAATGTAGTCATCAATGAATGCTTTTTATCTTTTAATTAGTTTGAGTACAGAAAATTTTGCCTTATTTACTACTTTTTAGGACGCTGATTAAAAAAGCATTCTTTTTCTTTTTTATATTATTATTTTTTACTTGTAACTTAAAAGCTAGCCTCTCATATTCATAGGGATGACCCTAAAGTCAAAATATAGCAGAAAAGTGGCTCGATGACACACCGGCAGAAAGAAAGACAACCTGGCTCAATATAAGGCAAAATTTTCTGTACTCAAACAAATTAAAAGATAAAAAGCATTCATTGATGACAAAATGTGTTATAGGATTTAGTCATCAATGAATGCTTTTTATCTATTAATTGGTTTGAGTACAGAAAATTTTGCCTTATTTACTACTTTTTAGGATGCCGATAAAAAAGCATTCTTTTTAATTAGCAATAAACAATTTAGAATTATACAAAAAACATTTACATTTTTAAACACTCGCCCTCGAGTGGGTTCGAACTCACGACCTTTGGATTCATAGCCCAGCGCTTTTGCCTCACAATCACGATGTTCACAGGTGAAACCGCTTTCGTTACATTTTTGCTTCCTTAGGCTCAAAATATACCAGAAAAGTGGTTCAATGGCTGAATAAAAAAGCATTCTAAAAAGTCCATATTGTATTGTGGCCTGAAAAGGTCCCCATATTAGAAATACTATATTGAGATGAAGTACAACAGTTAATTTACAGGTCTACAACTTAAAAGACACTTATTTTTGTAAAATCAACCATGATATATAATATACTTACCAAATTTGAACTCAATTTACTGCAGTATTCAAGATATATTACGGCCTTTATTTATATAACTCTTTATTTGTAAAACTAAAAGAATTCTACAAAATTTCATTATGATAAAGAATCAGTTAAAGGACACAGAATTTAAAAAAATTATTTCCATAGTATTTATTTTATTTTTTATTTTTTAAATTGCACAAAATAATACATTCACATAATTTAAAATTTTGCTTCGTTCAGTCACGTTCTCTGCCAATAGCACTTTGTCCATATTTGTAGGTGAAGAAGAAACCCTAGAGAAATATTAAGAAAAATATAAATAATTAGTGCATTTAATATAAAATAGGAACAAAAAAGTTCAGCTTTCACTTTTCAGAAGGAAAAAAAAAAAATGAAATATAAAACACAAATAAGATTTTGTTTTCTACTGTCTTACCAACCAGTGTTCTGAAAAAAAAAAAAAAAAAAAAACACCAACATCACATTGTCTCCCAAGAGGTTGTACGAAGCACCATGCTATTGCAGTGTTAACTCCACTGAGCTCCACTGTAACAGGAGAGCTGTGCTGGCGGTCAGCCGTGTGCTAGACGAATGCATCCGGGGCAAAAAGCAAAATTTAGTCCACTTGACTGTGCGTTTGACAGTATGAATTCTCGATTGTTATTGTTTATTATTTCATTATTCGCCAACATAGTGTTAATATATAAAGTGAATTTGTGACTTTAAGTAGCAGAACATTTTAATATGCATTTAGTTTAATGGTTACTGGAAATATATTTTATAAACTTGCTTATAAATGGAATTGCTTATATTCCACTGAGCCCCATTGTAACAATTTGTAGCTCAGTGTTGTATTCGCAGAATCTTTTTATTAAATTCAAGTTATCAGTTTGATTTCCAAACTACTTTATCAACCCAATTATTTTTAGTTTAAATCAACCACATTTTTCTATTTTTCATATATTATAGAAATTATTTAATATCACACATTCATTGTTAAAATAAAAAGGGTTGTTTTATTTATTATTTTGAGGGAGGTGGTCATTTAAAGGATTGGTTATTTACTTTTATAATATTATAATAAATAATAAAAAAATTTCCTTAAAAGTTAGATTTTTAAGATCATAATCTTTAAATAACAGAACATTTTAATATGCATTTAGTTTGATATTTACTTCAGATATTTTTATATAATTTGCTTAACTGCTTATATTCCACTCAGTACCGTTGTAGCACAAGTATGTAGTATTAGCAGAATCTTTTTAAATTTAAATTATCATTTTAAGTTCCAAACTACTTTTTCAACACAATTATTATTTTATCTTACCTGTAAAATAGAGAAAATATTGTTTTGGGGTCAAATTTTCAAAAGTGAGTTTTTGTTCTATTTATACGATTTGGGGTCCCATGAATCCAAAAATATCATATTTTTTCACAGTTACAATACTTCCCTTACATAATGTATGCTTGGAAAGTAAAAAATAAGAAGAAAATCATTTTAGAGAGGTAGAAAATTCCAATTTATAAAAACTATAAAATGTAAAAGCACAAATTTAAAAGAGTAATGCAATCCAAATGACTAATATTTTTTGCTAGGATTTAAGTTGCAAAAAAATCCGATTGAAAATAAGTTTTATTTTCTTTTTCTTCTAAAGTTTTAATTGCCATATGCGATAGTGAGAAAAAATAGATTTTTATGTACTTTGCATTAAATAAGTAAAATGAGACATGTTTTCTCCCTAAATTCATTAAAATTCTTACAACGGAAAATATTATAGCAAATTCTACCCCTCTCATTTTTCAAAAACTATGTAAATGACTTCTTTACCCTTACAATATTTTTTTAGACAGAAACAAAGTTGATTTTGTGTAAAATTTTCTTATCACTTTATTTTATCTACAATTAAAGAGATTTTCATCGTGTCCCTGTAAAAAAGCTACAAATGCTAGACTACTAAAATCTAAACAGTTTGTGCAACAGTGAATTATAATAATTGTACAAATTTTCAACTCAGTTGGTAGAGATTTTGTACCCTATCGCACTTTAATAATTTGAGCCTCTGTAAAAACAAGATTCTCTAAAATTCATACAATTTGTGTGAAAGTGATCTGTAACATGCATACAAATTTTCAGCTCAATTATATAAGGCATTTAGACGCTATCACACTTTAACAAGTTTAGGCCCATAGACCATAATGTTAAAGAATTTTTTTTTTTTGTGTGTGTCCCTGTAAAAAAAGAAAAGTGCTAGACTGATCAAAATCAATAGGCTTTATGTTATAGTGACAGACTTATAATGTATGTACCAACTTTCAGTTCATTTGAACAAAGCATTTAGACGCTATCGTGTTCACTCACATCATCGTCAGAATATTAAAGATGAGTTCAGATGACCTGGAAACATTCTGAAACACCAAACTCTCAAATTTTGATTTTTAACATGATTACAGTACTTTAGTAAGGAGAGTATTGTAATCATGTCAAAAACACACAGTGTTCAGAAAGTAAAAATTAAATTAATAGATGAAAAAAACTTGGTGTTTACGAAACATCGATTTTTTCACAAAACAATTTATAACTCAAAATCTTTTAGAGATAAATCATTTCTTTCTTTTTTTTTTTTTTTTTTTTTTTTTTTGTATATAGATCTTGGTTAGACGATTCACATCTCAAAAGATTGAAAGATTTTTTCAAAAACTGAATGAGTTATAAATTTGTTTATCTTATGCATAAAACCATTGCATACCGTGAATTCTAATTATGATTATATTATTTTTAATGCATCATTCGAAAGATATTTTAAAGTACATTTATATTATCGAAAGTGGAATTCGAGATTTCACCTGATTTACACGTTTTGAGGTCTCCTGAATCGGTTTTCTTTTGTATTTCAGCTACTAATTAAAATAATTTCATATGTAATACATCATTTGAAAGCTTTGTTGATATGGAATTGAACAGTAGATTACAAAAATTTCTACCACCAGATGGCGCTGTAATATTTTAAAATTTCAATATTTCAAATTCTAATTAAATTAATCATTCGAAAGATATTTTAAAGTACTTTTATATTATCGAAATTGGAATTCGAGATTTCACCTGATTTACACATTTTAAGGTGTCCTGATTAGGTTTTCTTTTGTATCTCAGCTACTAATTAAAATAATTTCGTAAGTAATACATCATTTGAAAGCTTTGTTGATTTGGAATCGAGCAGTAGATTACAGAAATTTCTACCGCCAGATGGCGCTGGAATCAGTGTTAGAAATAAGCAGTCGTTACTCGTATTTTGCAACCAGATTTTTCATTTTGACGCCTGGATTTTTCCTCATCATCTAATAGTTTTCCCGATCCCATCAGACTATAAACAAGTCTATTTCATTGTATTCCTCAATACTGCGACTGGAGTCATAGATGACTGGTTGTTGAAATCGAGCTTACAACAGTTTTCAATGGAAGGCTGTGAGTGGTTGTTAGAGAACAGAGCTCACTAAGGCTCTTGAGTTCTAGAGCTCACCATGCTTAGATTACTCGTCCAGGGCCCGATTAAGCTTTGAAGCTAGGAGAAGCTCAGTATCATTTCTGCCCCCCCCCCTTTCACTTCGGAATTTTTCTTTTTTTTTTTCTTCATGTACCTGGGTGGTTTCTATACACAACATTAAAATCGTATAACTTATTAATTAAGAACATTCAGATTTTTGAGGCTAAATAACAGATTTTTCCCGAAATAGTGAGTATTTTACCTTGCTTTAGGCGACCTTTCTCAGAAAAAATTCAATTTGAGGGTGAAAATATGAAACAGAAAATCCAAGAATCTGTTTTTTGTCATTTTGGGGGCCCTTCTTAAATTTTAGAGGGGAAGCTTGTGCTTCCTGAGCCTTTTGGGTAATCAGGCCCTGTACTCGTCGATGTAGCGAGCAACCATTGAACATATTATGGTTTGGAGCGAGTAGCAGTGTTTTCTTATCTTGAGAATTTTAAACTCTTACTTCTCCACACCACTCATTAGTTTAGTTTGCTGCTCCACCGAGCGGGACTTTTCTAAAGTCAGAAATTTGAAAGATCATAACATAGTGAGAGAACAGACTGTTTCAGGTATTGAAACGGGAAGAGTGCGCCGTGGGGGCTACCGAGCGGGAATTTAGTGCAATTAAATTTTTCAATAAAGCTATTTTCACACTATGTCAATAAGCTGTGTTAAGACCTGAAACAGGAAAAAGGTGCCGCAGGCGCCACCGAGCAGGAGTTTCGTAAAGTCGGATTTTTCAAGGGTCGCAAACCAGCTGGTCGCCGAAGGCGGCTAGTATATATATATAAATTGAAAAAGCACTACACAACTGGCGATAAAAAGTAATAATTACAAAATTTTGAATAAACACCATAAAATGCAAGAATTGGCAACAATTGTTTTGGGTCAAAAGAAAACGCAACTTTTTGTCAGGCGAACCAAGCAGCAATGCACCTTTCCAATATATTCAATATTAAAATGATGAATATTGTAAGGAATATATAAATAGTACTTGTTTTTATGTAATTTTAGGTGTTAGTTTATTTTTCGAAGTGAGACCCTTACACATGGTGTGGAGATTCTGCAAAATTCAATTTTTCCGGAACCGAAATTACATTAGTGCGGCCCGTACGTGAATGCAGCCCATATGCTGGTTTTTACAGTATATATATATAAACAGTAATTGTCTCTCAGTAAAATCACGTTTGTTATGAGCCAAAGTAATTTTATTTTAAGCAGCTGATTTTTATATCCGACAAATATTCCCAAACTGTAGAAAAAATATTTCCTCTACTAATTTGGAGAGAAATTTCAAAATGTAACAATAAGTGGAACTAATAAACATGATTTAAATTTCAAAAGATATTTAACTAATTATTAATTGAAAATTAATAAATTAATACTGTATAAAATTAAGAAACACATACTACACATCGAATTAATTAATATTTCTACATTAATTAAATATTAGGCTTCTAAAAAAATTATTAGCGGTTTTTTTTTTTTTTTTTTTGACGGAGAATTAAGTGTTTAAATCTTTACAAATATTTCGAAACCGCTGGAAGTGTATTTCATTTTGTATTAGTTTTTTTTCATATAAAAATAAATTTAAGTGCACAGTGTGAAGTGCATATAGTTTATAAACAAACACAGGGCTATCCAAAATTAAGTTAAACATTGTTTTCTATTAGATGTGCTGCTCTTTTTGCTAAATTTTACTATGTCGATGAACACTGCTCAGGAAGGATAATTAATTTATTTTACTCATACTATAAACAAAGTATTTTTTTTTTTTTTTAGTTCTATTTTCATCTCTGGCTTTTCTTTTTGTTTAATATCATGTTTTGAAGCACACTGAATCTGAAAAACCAATTTTTAGCAGTTGATGCGTATCTGTTATCAGTATAACTTCAAAACAAATAACTGCAGGAAATTCAAATTTGGTATTTTGAAGTTTGTATTAGGTCGCTACTTTTAAAATTTGATTAAAATTGGTAAGTTTCAATGCAAATTAATAACAGTCTTATTTATATACACATATATAGAGGGAGTAGGCATTATAATTGAATGGGAGGATTGAGAAGACTTTAGTCTAGCCCCCCCCCCCCCACCCACACACAATATTAATTGTGAGGGGGGCTGAATTTATAATTTGACCAACAGTTTTTTATTATTTCTTTTTTTTTTTTTTTTAATTAATTTCTTAATGACATTACCTGAAGAAAAAATTTACAAAATTTGATAAATTTCATCTTTGGAGAGCCATTTTATGGTTCAAAATCTTAATTAGAGCTGAACCGAGAGTATATACTCTGTATATACCTGGTACTCGTCCAAATTTGGGCTAAGTATTTGGCCAATACAGAGTAGTACTGAGAATTTCATTATTTTTATGCATTATTGAATGAAATGTGTTAATGAGAGATATTTATTTTATAAACAAACTACAAAATTATGAATATATAAATACAGAGTCATTATAATTAAACTATTTGGTATAACATTCTGCAGTTAAAACGGCAAGTAGATTGCAAGCAAACTTGGTATAAAGACGATTAATGATAATGAAATATTTAAGAAGGAAAAACCTTAATGTATTTTTTACAGAAAATTTTAGTTATACTTTTGGGCAAATAAAAATAAGAAAAGAATAATTTTGAATTTAAAGAAAAATATATTACTCTAAAATGCCATTCAAGCTCTCCCTCAGTGGTCAGGAAAATCGGGATATATTAGGAAGGGGTGGCTAAATGGTAAAAATACAGAAATTAACATGCATTTGTGGTATAAAAAAAGGTTTAATAACAAAGCATATACAGTCAAACCTCGTTAACATGAATTAATTTTAATATGAACTGTTTCCACAGTCCTCATCAAAATGAAGATTAGTTTATACAGTTGAACCTTGTTAATGCGAATCTCAAGCAGTGGCATCTCCAGAAAAAAATTCAGGGGGGGGGGGGGGGAAGGCAGGCACAGCCTGAAAATAATAATAATAAATAATAACCACTTCACCGGCCACTGTAGCATGTGGACGGCTAAGTTTCCCCCGAGTTATCTCGGGATGGTCGGTGAAGTGGTTAAATAAAATTCTGATAGCATAGTTTGATAGTTTTAAAGTTAAAGGGGGAAAAAAAATGCTTATTAGAATTTTACAGGAGGAGGGGGGGGGTTGCCCTATTGTGCCAACACCCATGATTTCAAGAAGAATAAAAAAAACTGTTCATATTATCAGTAGCTCAGAAATTAATCTTCATTTTGACAGGGATTGTGGAAACAGTTCATGTTAAAATTAATTCAAGAAAAATGCTTAATGCTCCGAGGGTATATAAGTATATATCAAGCCAGTGCATGTTTTGAAACTTAATTTTTGTATTTTTTGATAAATTTATATGAAATTTTGATACAACAAAAACTTTTTAACATATTGAAAACAGAAAAATAACAGTAATAAAAGTTTATGCATGAATATTGAAACTATTGTGATTAAATTTTAAAATTTCATGAAAAATTCTCAGTGTTCCAAGGATGCATAATAAGTATATCTGGTTGATGGATGTTTACAAACTTAATTTTCTTGTTTTTTGATAATGTTATATGAAATTTTGGTAAAATGCAATCACTATAACATATTGATAACAAGAACAATAATAATAATAAATAATATAAGTAAAGTAACAGTGATAAAAGTTCATGCATGAAAAATTCATATAAATTTATCAAAAAATAAGAAAATTAAGTTTTAAAACATCCATCAGTTCAACTTACTTATTATATACCCTCGGAGTGTCATTTTTATCAGAAACATCACTAATTTTTTTCATAAATTCTTATACAATAAATCTTACCAGCCCAATAATAAAGTTAATGTTATATTACAATTTATTCATAAAATTAATTTAAAAAACAACAGTGATTTCAAAAAATATTTTCACAGCTTCAATCTATTTAATATTACTAGCAGGCTTTGCTGGTCAATACATTTAAATGAATTTTAAAAAGAATCAATATTTTTTATACCGTTCTACTAATTAAAACTAAAAATAAAATACATTGAAATTGCTTAAAAACTACACTTCAGGCATTCGCTGACTTCAGCAGTGACTTCTTAACCACAATGTCTTGGTACTGGATAATTTAATTTATAGAAATGTCAATAATACATGAAAAACTGCATTAGTCATTTTCTTTTTGATAATAAACAGAATGAAAAATGCATAGGATATTTTATATGAAGATAATTTGCATAAATAGACAGATTTTAAAAAATGCTTTACCTTTTTTTCCCACTCGCATTACAAAAATATTTAAAATAAAATTGAGAAAAATTCTGTAAAATCATTGAATGAAAGAGCTTGGACCTTTTGGCAGAATTTGAAATTTGGCACTGAAGTAGCTCAGACGTTTCTCACCAAAATGTTTACTTATGCCATTGCGATACCCATATCAACTCATCGCCGAAATGACAAAATATTAAATTATATATAACTAATATTTATTTTCATATTTTAATTAATTAAAAGAAAATTTTGCAATGTAATATCTTCAATAACTTGATGCATATAATGTTCACACAAAAAATGAACAATTTCTAGAGCTGTTTTAAAAAGTATAACATCTATGCAGTATCTTTTTAAAAAAATCATCAGTTTTTACTAAAAAAAATGGCCAACTCTCATCGTCAAAGTAGTTAAATTTAGACCAATCAAAAATAGGAGTCGTCAACCCGGATGTGCTCCTGGCAAACTCTTTGCTTTATTTATATAGATTGTTATACAAGGTTTGAGAGATTAAAATAAAATAGCCTGAAATTTTAATAAATAAGAAAGTTAGTATAAAAAAAAGACAAACTTACCAGAATCATGCCAATGTCATGCCTTGTTAATAAAATTTACTTCACAGCATCTAAGATTTGGAAAAAAAAAAATGTGGTAAACAAACATGAAAGATCCTGGTGCCTTTTTACAAGACTTAAAATTTCACCTATAACATTAAAAAGTTTATTTACGACTAGCAAATGGTTTGCTGTAATTCATCTTTGGCTTAAAATTTTACAATATTGCGATGCAATAACAATAATTTTAAGCTTATCCCCGAGTAGCCAGTTTTGACACTGATCAAACACATTATAAATATTACTAAACATATAAAATTGAAAACTCACATCATAATATATTGTACATTTTAGACAAATTCTCTCATTATCTTATTAATTTTGTCTATACCATCATCTGTTATCAAGGTTTCAATACGATGAATATTGTCAAACTCAATTTCAGTTCAGAAAGTATAAATGAATAGTTTATGTTCATCCATTTGAATGAACAATCTTAGTTTCATACTTAATTCTTATTTATCACTGTAATTCAAAATACAATATTTTCTGATTTTTTTCTTATTTTAAATTTTATAATTGAACATTGTTTATTATATTCGCTGCAAAATATTCAATGCGGATATGAATAACTCACAACATTTATAAAAGATAACGATATCTACAATCATTACATTTACTACTTCTGCAAACGAGTTAAAATAGTAGGTATAAATAACTCGCAATTTCTTTCTCCTAAGATTTTGGAGCTTTTGGCTTTTATTATTTATGAGATATGAAAAATACGTTCCTTACAGAATAACTATGCAACACTGGCTTGGAAAATAGTAACTAAGCCTAACACTATGAATATTTTTTTACCTTCTATATTATTTAAACTTAGCACCGGAGGGTATCACAAAGTTTATAATTACAATTATATTCTCCAATTTATATTAAAATTAGTGAGTACTTTGACTTTTTTAAAATCAAAATGCATTTATCATACAGATTAAGCCTAAACGTGCGAATCATAAAATAACAAATTTCAGAAGAAACATTCTTAACTGAAGTAAGTATGAAACACCAAACATATTTATAATTTTATAAAAAGTCAATACAATATTCTCTTTTAATTTTTTTGAGAAGTATGAGAGCATGTAATAAGAAGAAAATTCCTTACCTAAATGAATTAGCAACCGATTAAAATATCCAAAACAAAATCACTGCTACACGAGCTTCGCTTCTGGCTTGTAAACAAACAATGCGGTTGGTTCAGTTAGCGGTTACGGGTTACGGCTAGCAAAGCAATGTCTGATGTTCATTCGATAACATTTCGATACTTCCAAAAGAATGTCAAAAAATTAACATGTTTCTAGGCTGGGATTGCGGTGCCTCGTTCTTAAGTCTTATCTTAAATGTTACGAACTTTCGTAGATGGGCGTGGTTAAGAACGATCTTAACTTGGTATTGCGGTGCCTCAAGCGTAAGTCCTCCGCGTGTCCTCATAAGAGAAAGCCAGCCAGCCAATGGGAGACGCAGAGCGAGCTATGTTGTGATTGCGCGCGCATCCAGTTACGATTCGGCTTAAGATAGCTCTGAGGTTATCGTAAGATAGTGAGGCACTGCAATACGATTTGCGTTTTGTTTACATCTTAAGACAGAGTTTGTGCGTAAGATAGTGTTAAACGAGGCACCGCAATCCCAGCCCTAATATCAGATCAGTATCATATTTTGGACAGGTTAGTGTGGTGTCATAAATATGTCATGTTTTAGTTATCGTTTCGATAACAAATATTTATACAGAAATTGCATGTCATAAAGTCGGTATGTTTTCGATATTTTAAAGACATCGAATAGATGATATAACTTTTTTTTATCGTGAAAAGGTACCTAAATGTTACGCGAAAATCGATACATCTGACAAGTCTGACATATCTGACATCATTTTGTTATGTTTCCGACACGGCTGTGTTTGCTGGGAAGGACACGGAAGTTCTGCTGCTTACAAGAAAGTATTAATGGGTGTAAGCTTTTTAAAGCAGATTTTGTAATAAAGTTCACAATTCAAGAAGTTTAGAATGAGAGAAATACTGCTACCATTGTATCAGCAGATGTCAAAGCTGAATATAAAAAACAGAAATGCAATTTAAACATGACCATCGCAAGTGACAATGAGGTATGAATGTTTTCATATTCCATAGTGTTTAATATGATTAAAATTAGTTGTAAATATATTTGTAATACTATAGTTCATTATTGTATCTCTTCCATTCCTTGTTTAAACGATTTTTTTCTTTTTTTTCATTATGCTGTTTGTTGTGTAGCTAGAATGAGAAACTTTTTAGACTATTGAAGCGAAGCATGTATGGTGAAATGTATTAAAATTAAGTAGTTTATTTTTAATTTATGACCCAATTTAATCCCCTCCCCCCCGTATTTTTGAAAGTGCCTATTAAAATTAATGAATAATCTTAGTGCAATTACATATTGTGCAAAAAAGCATATTTAAAACTTCGAATTCTACAAAGATACCCAGCTTGATAAATTATAGAGGTAGTTGCGCAGTTCTAATGTCATATATTTAAAGATATTTATTGTTTATAATTTACGTATTCCAGTTAATTTTGATTTTATTTTCAGTGATGAAAGTTCATGCAATAACTTTTATTCTTCAAAAATTGCAACTTTAGTAAGTTATTGAGCCACGAACTATAAAGTTCATTTTTTATAAACGATTAATGTTAGAGAAACTGTTATTTTATTCGTCTCAGAGAAATCTGTTTGTAAGAAATTTTATAGATATCTGTGTTTTGAGCCAGAGTCATGGACATGATTTCAATGAATGGCTATGTTTACACTTTTTCAACACCTTTATATCATATGGCAGCCTTGAATCACATTATTCATATAAATTACACCCCTCATCCAAATTAAATATTATAGGATATAAAATGTATGTATATATATTCCCACCCCTTTTTTTATTTAAATATTTTTTATATATGTTAATTCCACTTTGTTGATTTAAATAAGAAATTGACCAAATGCATTTAAAAAAAAAAAAAAAAAAAAAAAAAAAAATGTTGTGTAAAACGCATAAGAATTCTTATGTGTGCCAGCTACGTGTGAATAAGCCAGAATAACTAAGTTAATCCGAAAATCATATAGCTGCATGTAAATCAAATATTTGTTGTACTAAATTTCCAGTCAATTGAAGGATTATGTGAAGTATCAGAATTTGTTTTAGCATTATAAAAATAATTACTAATTCTGTGTCTACCACTTTTTATGGAAACCATGCCTTTAAACATTCTGATAACATGCTTTAACTATGTTGCATGCTGCATGTATAATTTTAAGCGTGTACAAGGAGACTTTCTACTTATTGCCTGCTGAAGCCTAAGACCATCATATATTCTGTGAGGAATTTTATTACAAAAGTTACTCACTACCGAATGTAGGTTTTTAAATTTCATGTTCACATTCAGAAAAAGCACAATCATTAAATTCGTTCTTGCTTTCTAAAGATTTATTATTGCTACTATTATTTTATTTTCTTAAATTAGAAAAATGAATTTATTCATTTTTCAAATTTTACAGGCTATTTCTACCTAAAAATTTTAGTTTGATAACTGTAAAATTACATCCAATTATCAGTTTTGACAGTTAGGTCTAAAATTTTTTGGTCTTCAATACAAGCCAGTCGAATTTTAAAGTGACTGCATTGTCTTTTTAAATACATTATACATGAATTTAATCAAAGCTAACAAATTACACAAATAAAGAAATACTGCACACTAAAAGCATTTTCAAATTTACAGAAAATATCAATAAATGAATAAAATTTTATTTTTTCTCTGTGTTAAACCTGGAAGTATAACAAAGTAATTAGTAAAAAAAAAAAAAAAATCTGTTATTTTATTTGAAGATATTAATTCATTATTTGGGTAATTTTATAATTCCACAAGATTGTGAGAAAAGTTTGTCTACTGTTAAATTGTTATTTAATTTAATCGGGCATGAAAGTTTTCAGACTTTAGTCTGAAATCCTTCCCTTTGAAGGTCGTGTTGGCTGTTTCTGAGATCTGTGTAAATCCAAAGAGAAACCATAACCAAAATTTATGTTGGGGTGGGGGGGGGGAGAAAATCATTTTAACTTCCCAAATTATGTAACTATTTTGCTGAAAAATCAACAAAATTACTGCTTCACTGTTTTTAATTTTTATTTTGCTGCAAATTTTTGAAATAACATGATTATTTTGCTGTTAAATATGATAAAATTTTGTACTATTTTCAAAGTTAATTTCAGAAATGTGTAATATTATATATTTGCTTTTTTGGTAGCAAATTTATGAAACGTGCAATATTTTCGCTGTTGATTAGGGAATTGTGGGTTTATTTCACTACTGTTAAAAAGAAATTACATTTATTTACAGTTAAATTAAATGCTTAAGTTAGGGGTAATTTCTGCTGCCAATTTCCAAAATAATGGATATTTTGGCACTACCAGGAATAAAACTTTTTTTTTTTCAATACGTGTGTGTCTGAAATATGTAATTATTTCATTAAAATATCTGCTTTTTTGTTTAAATGTATGATTAGCAAATATGTGAAATTTGCTGATTCTTTTTTTTTTCTTTTTTCTGCCAACTTCAATGAATTTACTAATTGATTTGTTTACTGAAAGTTAACAATTGTACACTTTTGTGTCTTAATTCCAAAAATACATATTTTTGCATTTTATTGTGATAAATTTGTATTGTGTGCAATTTCAGACTTCTCATTTTTTATAAAACAATTTTATTTGTTAGTTATTTTTTTGTTATTCTTTTTTTAACAAAGAGAGATGGGTAACCAAGGTGAGCCTGAACCTCCGACTACTTCTGAAACACGAGATACAGCAGACCCAGACCATAAAGCGAAAAAAGGAGAGGCGACTTCGACTAGCAACCGCAAAGAAACGTGCCATCTTAAAGAAGTTTCATCAGAAGAAGATTATTCAATATCTAAAGCCAGCAAGTCCACAACCTGAGGTACCCCACGACAACCGACACAGAGCCTGGTGAGTGTCTAAGTTGTGTGGTGTTCATTAAAATCACTGCACGACTAAGATAACTCTCCCTGGCAACACAAAGTTAATGCACATCGCTTCATCAAAGGATATGGAGGTAATAATTTATTTATTTTTTTAATTAAATTAATAATTTATTTTTTAATTTAATTTCATGTAAATAAAAAAACAGAATTTTATGACAATACTTATTTATTTAAACACTTATATTTAAAATAATGATTGTTATTATATGAATGATCAGGACCCAGTGCATTTTCCAGAACGTGTGTATACGCAAGTGAAGTGTGACGTCACTGACCATCCGTGGATGCAAGAAAAATATTTCCTATGTTAATCGCCCATTGTATTTTTTTGTAAAAAAATTATTAAAAATCAAGGGAAAATATCCAGATTTCTGATCGCCTTCTTCATGTTTGTGTTTTTTGTTGCAATGATGGTCGCAATCCAATTTTCTTTTATTTAAATCATCATCTCTCAATAAAGAATTATCTGAAATATTAGGAAGCGCTTCGTCTTCAAAATTTATTGAATCGCCGGTATCCCCATAGTGCGGTTTGTACGGTTCAACTGGACGACCCATTGTTTTGTCTAGTATCTTTTTAAGTATTTGCTCTGAGTTTGCACTCATTTTCCTTAATCGAAAAAAAAGTCGAAAGCCAAAATTTTCAAAGTTATTGCCAGTACCTTTAGAGTAAAAATGCCTACCTATGTACAACATTCATTTCGGACACAATATACCGATGCCGTCATCATCAGTACATAATCTGAAATTGTACATACTTAACTGTACCGTAATTTCATTATTTTTATAAAACAAAGGCATGACCCAGGAATTAATTTTCTTGGGAATTTCCAGGAATCAAGTTTATTGTGATTTACTGCCTGTTGAGCCGCATGTGAGTTCAGACTTTATTTCATATGCATTTTTCAATGACTAATTCAAAATTGCTATTATATTCTTGTGTTATTTTTCTTGCCAGATTTGAGTATGATTTTTGTTTGATCTCTTGAAGTTTCCTAGATGGCAACATCATGTGAATTATATGCACTCTTTCTTAACTCAACTTTATAATCATACTAGCTGTTACCCGCGACTTCGTTCACGTGGAAATTTTGATGTATATGTGTGGGAACTGACGGTTTGATCATATGTAATGTAATGAAACCTTTTCATTGTGGTGCTGTGCAAAACAGAGTCTGATAAAGTATACTAAAAAAAATTTGTAACTCATTGAAAGATCTACGGGAAAAAAATACAATTTATTTTTATTCTAACACCGATCTGTATGCAACATTAAATGACTTATTTTCCGTCAGCACATGCAAGTTCTGGGCACTTGCAACACGGAAACAACCAACATATAATTGACCGTGTGAGAAGCATGGAGTTCCTAAATGAATGCCTGTCACTTTTAAGGTTTGGCCCTGGGATTTGTTGATCGTCATTGTAAAAGCCAATTTAGATGGAAATTGCAATATTTGGAAATAATATATTTTTAAAAGTTGAATCTTAAGAATCTTTGCAAGCGTTTTTTGAAATCTAGCAATACTTTAAATGTATATACAGAATATGATTTATTATCATAAATTGACTAAAATACATCATAAAAAGTATAATCAAAATAGGAATTAGTTTTTATTTATTTATTTTTAATGCCAAAATAAATAAATAAAAAGTTATCGCCAACATGGCGATAAAAATTAAATATTCGTTCATAGGGATCATGTACTAAAACAGAGCTACGTTGCGGAAGTATAAAAACTGGGTCGTCAATTATGAATTTTATTTCGAAACCTTTCTTTGTATGATTTTAGTTCACTATTGCACAATATTAATCTGGTTCTAATAATAATTTGGTGACTGGTGAATTAAAATTTTAATTATGTGGTGAAATTCATATAATATTTATGAGTTTCAAATTTTTAAGTTTTTTTTTTTTTACAAAGAAATGATTTTTTTTTTTCATCTCCCAGCGAATTGTTGAATAATATTTTAGTTCTTAAACAATTTTGGACGGCTTTGCCCGCTTCGTTGGCAAACTCTTTTCTATATAGCTTTATATAAAAAAAAAAAAAAAAAAAAACTGAAATCGGTCAATAGCTCGCTTTGGGTTCCCGCTGCCTTCGGCACCGACTTGTTCGTCCTTCGATTCTCCGGTGCCTGTCCCTATTGCCTGCGACAATAGTTCACTATTTTTTTAGTTCACTATTGCACAATATTAATCTGGTTCTAATAATAATTTGGTGACTGGTGAATTAAAATTTTAATTATGTGGTGAAATTCATATAATATTTATGAGTTTCAAATTTTTAAGTTTTTTTTTTTACAAAGAAATGATTTCTGTTTTTTTCATCTCCCAGCGAATTGTTGAATAATATTTTAGTTCTTAAACAATTTTGGACGGCTTTGCCCGCTTCGTTGGCAAACTCTTTTCTATATAGCTTTATATATAAAAAAAAAAAAAAACTGAAATCGGTCAATAGCTCGCTTTGGGTTCCCGCTGCCTTCGGCATCGACTTGTTCGTCCTTACACTCTCCGGTGCCTGTCCCTATTGCCTGCGACAATAGCTTACCCATGGGCTTCCATTTGGGTGCTTATCATATATGACAGTTTGTATACGGACAGTATCGAAAAATTTGAAGTTGCTCTTTTATATCTGAATCCCAGTTACATATGAACAACATGATACGTGATGTACATAATATTTGCTCTCAAGTTACTTCCTATATTTATTTGATCTAACTGATCAATCATAGAATGATAGCAATTTCAAGCCCCCTATAATATTACAATATGCTATGATCGGCTACTTCTATCGCATGAGAAAATTATTTTTATTATTATTATTATTTTGTGGTTATATATACTTCATGCTTAGTTAATAGTAGTTTGTATATATAGAAAAATAAATAAATTGATTAATATGTAAGTATTCCAGACTATTCTCTATCTCTGTACCAAATTTCATCCAGATACGTTTAGCCGTTTTGGCGTGATTGAGTAACAAACATCCATCCATCCAAACTTTCGCATTTATATATTAGTATAGATATTGTTATACTGTTATTGATGAAGAAAACTTTTTTTTAGATATTGTTATGATTAATGGGTTCTTTTCCTTTATCCAGGCTCATGGAAATCACCAAATGCGAGCCAAGTTGCCAAGCGAAGCAAATGTAAGAATAGTTTACAGAATAAAAGTCGAAATGTTACATTAGGGTTGTAAGAAATTTAGGGTTATAAGAAACCAAGCCATGGCCCCATACAAACAATCACATTATGGTTTAAGAAATTTTGGTGAAATTCTACATTATTTGGTGATTTTTTGAAGTGAGCCAAGTCATGGCCCCATACAAACATTCACTAGTTGCCAAGTCGCCAAGCCCAAATCATTTTCCGCTAAACCAAGCCCTGACCCTATACAAACATTCACATTAGGGTTGTAAGAAATTTTGGTGGAATTCTACATTATTTGGCAATTTTTCAATGCGAGTCAAGTCGCCAAGCCCTTAATAGTATTTGGCAAGTTTTCCCATACGCCCGGATAAAGGAAAAGTACCGATTAATGTAACTAATAATTAGAGCTGTAGCGAGTACTCAATATATACTCGGCACTCGACCTATTTGCCGAGTACTTGGTACTCGGCCAAATGTAGGCTATGTATTCGGCCAATACCGAGTAGTTGTGGGAATTTCACTATTTTTATGCATTATTGAAAGATATTTATTTATAACTAAACTAAAAAAATATGGATATATAAATACAGAGTCATTATAATTAAAATTTTTGCTATAACAGCTGTCTGCAGTTAAAACGGGCTGTTATCAAACTTAGTATAGAGATGATTCATGATATGAGCTTTTAATTATAACTATCTTGTATGAATGTGATATGCATTATTTCATAAAAACTTAGTACATGAAATTGCATTTATAAATCAGACAAAAATAACATATTTTAGAAAAAAAAAAAGAACCTCTATGTAAAATTAACACAAAATTTTCGTTATTCATTTGTGCAAATAAAAGTAAGACACTTTCAAATCGGTAAGAAAAGATTGATTTTGAATTTTATACTATAAAATAATGTAAAAAACTATCACCAATTCGAATACAGTTTACCGTTGAGTAAAAGGTGCGTTCATTTAATATTTTAAGAAAAACAACACTTTCTAGCTAAATCTCATCAAGTTATTAAAATAATAATAATAATAATAATTTTAGAGTGCAATTTGTGGAATAATTTTATGTTCTGATGCGAATATGCTGTGCAATTAAAATAATTCAGATTTTTATAATTTTGTTAATTTCTCTCAAATTTTTTATTTTCTTTTTGTAAGTGAACACATAAAAAAATAAAAGGATTGATATAGTTTTCTTAATCAGTATAGTTTTTTTAATTGAAGTGGTTTAGAAAACATGTTACACAAGAATGCGATATACACAAAATTATGGAATGTATATAGGTAACGGAAATCATGGAAATCTGTCAAAATTAATCAGGGAAATCAGAGAACTTTTTTTCTGAAATTTTGTAGCCACCCTGTATAAAAAAATGTATTAGTGCTAGTAACTTTTATATTATCTAAGAATTATCTGAGGATGATAACTTCGCATCTAAAAAAGATGTTAAGAATAAAGTTATCAGTTATGGTTTTAGTAATCCACTATGCTGAAAGTATCAAAATATAGCAATGAACCTAATTATGTATATGCACTACAGAAGTTTTTCATGAAAGCATGCTGTTTACCATTTAACTAAATTTTATGTTCAAAAAACTTTTTCTTTAATTTTAAGATGTGCAAATTTCTTCATACATGCATCAATTATTCTTTCTTACAACTACTCGGTACTCAGCCGAGTAGTAAAAGGCCAAGTACTCGTTATTCGGCCAAAGTGCTACTCGGTGCAGCACTACTAATAGTTAATTTTCTTTAATGTTACTTGAAACTAAATAACACAATTGTTTTGATTTAAATAAAATCTACTTCCTGATTACTCTGAAAAATCTTAATTTAATGATAATTAAAAATAACAGAATTTTTTCCAAATGATTAAATATATTTTTTTTTAATTGAGTCTTTATATGTTCAACTAGCCGAATAATTTGACATTCGGCCTAGCCAAATAGTTTTAGATTCGGCCAAACTGAATATTCGGTGCATCCTTAGTTTGTAGACTGTAATGGCACCAAATTCTTTGGTGTACCTACAAGCACTATACACAAGACATACCACTCAAACACTATACACACACACACACACAAAAAAAAAAAAAAAAAAAAAAAAAAATAGATAATCCCTAATGATACTGATGTATCCCCTGCTCCTTAAATCGTTTATAAGGGTACTATAATAGCACTATGGTATATAATCTTATTTGAGTACTACAATATAACAGTACAATGCTTATATGGATAAATGCATCAAGTACAGAGACATGCAAACAGATGCGGATAAATTTTCATGAATTTCCTTCAAATACAACTGCTTTATTAAAAGAATGACAAATAAAACAGGAAAGAGATAATTTTAACAAAATGCAGCATATTATATTCAGATTATTTCACAGAATATGACTTTGCTCACCATAATTTTACAAAATAAAAAAAGTTTTATTCATGAAGTCTTAAAATAAAAAAAAGTTTTTACTTAAAAATAAAAAGGTTTCTGAAAAGTGATGATTAACACGCAAAGTAATTTTGCTGTGTCTGATAATTACACTGCTATCAGTTTAGAAAATAATATATGTACAAGAAAAAGTTATTTGTGTATAAATAATATAGGAATATGAGCAAATGTAAATTGAGAAAAAATGAAACCCTAATGCATAGTTACACAAGATGAAATGATTTTATTGTCTTTGTTCTACAAAAATGTGAACAAATATGAAAATTTAAAAATCTTAGTCGACATAAATTACATGAGTATGCAATGCATAATACATAAAATGTGAACAAACTGGAATGAAGAAAAAAATTAAAAACAAATGTTTTAAACAAAGTGTACACATGTGTGTATATAAAGGATTTAAATAAGCATTAAAAAAAAAAAAAAAAAAAAAAAAAAAAAAAAACTTAAACTGGTTTTAGCAAAGAACAATGGTTTAAATTGATTAATGATTTTTCTATGCATTCCGTATGATACTACATATACTGGGTGATAAAAATTAAATTTAAAATTGTGTCTATATATTAAACATGAACAATTCGGATAATTTAACAGTCAGGAACAACATAAATTATTTCAGTTTATCTCCAAGACTTGGACCTCAATTAAAAGTACCTTTCTTTATCTCATTAAATTCAGTTTTTAAAAAACCACCATAAAAAAAATAAGTTCGACCCTGATTTTTTCCTGTTAAACTTTACAATAAACTTCATTGTTTAGATTGGTTGTGTTACTCTCAGATTTCTAGGAGTCTACAATAAATTTGAATAAAACTGAAAGAATTAAAAAAAAATATGTGTGTACAACAACAAATCTTTAGGATAAGCAAAATTATAAAAATTTAACCTTAAGTATAAGGTGGAATAACCTTACTGTATCTGGTATGGTATGCACAAAATGGGGAAAAAAAAGAAAAGTATAACATTCATTTTGCAGTAACTTTGAAGCATATAGGAAATTTATTGTAAGAAATTAAGTAGAAAATTCCCTATTTTCTTATTTTTTCATTAAAATTTAAATTATAAAATACGGGTTCCAAAATTAACTAAAAATGCTGATATATAAATTAATTGACTAATGGAGGGTAACATAGTATATGGTATGGTGCAGTCTAAAAGTTCAAGTAATTTAATGCGCCCAATAGCTCTTTCGACATGAATTCTATGTCGTGAAACTTTTTTATTTTCTTTCATCAAATGAAAATTGAATTATGTTTTTTAAAAAGTGTGGTGTAACTAACTTAAAACTAAATATAGACGATACAGCGTCACTTTTCAGAAATATTCTCTCTGTAAAATTTTGGTAAGTAAAGTCATTTTCGGTAAAATGCTCTGAGCATAATACGCTATATTCAGATGGTGTAAAATTTTCTCTTTTCAGTTTCATAAGCCATTCTTTTAAGAAACCAGACGAATTTAAAGGAAATGCATGAAAACTTACATGTTTCTTTGCTTGAATTATTTGTGGATCTAAAATATGCACAGTTTTTTTTATATGTTGCTTTCTTTAACTTCGCATTGCAGCGTAAACAAATCATGGAATACCACCGACACGTGACTTCCGCACAAACGTTGCCAACGGTGAATAACCCTCATAACCAGCAGAAAAAGAAGAAAAACGGAGAAGTTCGGACAAATGACGCAAAACGAAAACGCGCGGGTACCAAAGAAAAAATTAAAACAAACAATAATGAAAAGCAGAAGGAACTCCCATCAGCAAAACAAAAGCCAAAAGAATTAAGAACAATTAAAAAAAAGCAAACATTCATTTTTCACCCTTTTTTTTTCCTTCATTCCATTTTAATTTCCTATATTAATACCATAAACGTAGGAAAGAAGGGAGAGCCCTGACCACAACACTCCAAGTAAAAATAATAACCCTGTGAAGAGCAGCGTGTGAAGATTTTTAAATCTCAAGTGGCAAAGAAGTCTTCGCCTCGCCTCGGCTGCGGGGAGGACTTTGTGCAGCCTAGTGGTCTGTCTTGCCGGATTGAGGAATATGTGTAAGAAAGAGAAAACTCTACACAAAATTTAAGTTTAAAAAAAAATCCATTTTTTTCCCCTCAACAATAAATTAGACAGTGAAAGGTATGGTAACAGCAATGCAAATTGAGATTTTAAAAAAAAAAAATATTTTTCAGTATATAAGGAATTTAGTTCACTTTAACGGAGGGTTAAATATAAGCATCCTATACGAATTTCTTTTTTCGATAAGAATGTACATCTGCATTTAGACATATTTTTGAAAACATTTTTGTAGGTTATATTAACAGTCATAAGTCTATACAGGTGTGTACAGGTCTATTTAAATCTTTGTTTTAAGAAAACCCTTTACATCACATTTCATACACATACAGCTCATGAAAACGAATATATATATATATATATTTTTTTTTAACGTTATGAACATTTTTTTACACACGTATTATTCTACGGCATAAGTGCACAGATGTCTATTTAAATCACCACCCCCCCCCCCCTTTTTTTTTCATTCTTTAAAGACACCCATGGCTTTTCTCATGTATGAAAACGAAAATGTTTTCGTATACAGCCTTATCACAGAAATACTTCAGGACACTTTCCGCACATATACGGTTTTTCTCACAGACAAATGTGTAAATAAATGATGTTTTAGAAATAAAAATGAAAGCATACTTCGCTCACTATAGTTTTTCACCTGAATATGTGCAAAGATTTTTTTAAATACTTTTTTACCAAATCACTTAGAATTTTTCACACACAAATGTTTTTCCTCCTAATGAATGCGAAGATGTCTTCTTAGTTTGCTCTTTTCAGGAAAACCTTTGGAACATTTTTCACACACATATGGTTTTTCTCCAGTATGAATTCTCAGATGTTTTCTTAGACTACTTTTATCAGAAAATCCTACAGAACATTCTTCACAAACATATGGCTTTTCTCCTGTATGAATTCGAAGGTGCCTTTTTAAAGCACTTAATCCTGAAAATTCTTTACAACATTCTACACACACATATGGCTTTTCTCCTGTATGAACGTGAAGATGTTTGTTTAGACTACTTTTATCAGAAAATCCTTTAGAACATTCTTCACAAACATATGGCTTTTCTCCTGTATGAATTCGAAGATGCTTTTTTAGATGAGATTTTTGAGAAAATCCTTTGGAGCATTCGTCACACACATGCGGTTTTTCTCCCATATGAATTCGAAGATGTTTTATTAGATTACCTTTGACAGAAAATCGTTTAGAACATTCTTCACACACATATGGTTTTTCCCCCGTATGAATTCGAAGATGTTTTATTAGATTACATTTGACAGAAAATCGTTTAGAGCATTCTTCACACACATATGGTTTTTCCCCCGTATGAATTCGAAGATGTTGTATTAGATTACCTTTGACAGAAAATCGTTTAGAACATTCTTCACACACATATGGTTTTTTGCCCGTGTTTGTAGGTAGATTTATATCCATTACCAGACGACAGCTTTGTCGAAACGGAGGAGATAAATAAAATAGAATGCTGTGCTGATTCAATAGATAAAGAATTAGTTCTCCTTGATTCTATGTTTTCTTAGGCCCTTTATCTGTATTTTGGCTTTTAAAGTTTTAGCTCGGCAAACTATCATTACTATTAGGTAACACGATCCGCGTTTGTAATGATCTATAGATGGCGCTTTCACAACTGCAGTTGTTATTAAATATAATAGCCACGTGTATTTATTGTTGTTCTATAAATGTTTCAGCGTGAAAGCTATCAGTGGTATGATAATTTCACCTTAGCCCACCAGAGGGCGAGCATTTCATTACAATCACGGATAGTCCTATGATCAAAATAAATTGTTTTAAAAATAATTTTTCACATATTTCACATTATAATAAATAATAAAACACTTTTTTGTTTTCATCATTTCCCAACAAAGTTTCAAAGTGTTTCTAAAGAAGAGATAAACTTTTAAAAGAGCTAAATTTAACAACAAATAATAATTTATCAATTATTTTTAAATATTTTGTTGGTTAAATTTCGTTTACACGAAATAAAAAGAAGTAAAATAAAAACTAAAATGATTTGTTTGCTGTTTGTTTATTGATAACATATACAACAGATTTGTATGCTTCACTCGTAGTCCGCTTGTAAATCAGTCTTCAAAATACAAGAAACCTAAAAAAAAAAAATAATAATAATAATTGTAAACAACCAATCTCAAAACACCGAAACACCAGGACGATTCCCTTGCGATAACAGGTTTATCACGCTCTTTTGAACGGCAATATTGACGTGTGAATATATCTAACTGACCGAATATTCGGATGCGATAAAATTAAAGCTCCTATATATACGAGCTGGCGCATCAGGCATTTTGTTGCTTTAGGGGTGCCACATGTACCCAGCACGTTACTCTGATAAACAAACAACAAACATTTTTTTATCGTCTTACGTTACTTTAGAGTAACTTATTTTAATATAATTCATCATTGTACGTTTTTAAAGTACAAATTATTCTCACAAAAACCAAAGCACATAGAAATGAGGGATTTCGTGTCATAATGCGTTCTCATCCAACTCGTCTTTGTATAGAGTGGAGATGGGCAAAGGGATTAATTTTAATGAAATTTATTTCTGATTTGCAATTTTGTGAAGAAAAAGCAAAAATTGTTTGTAAACATGCCCTTTCCTACGGTAAATCGTTTGTTTACTTCTGTTATTAGTTTATCTTGATAGGACCATACAGACTTAGTTGCACATTCATTTACAGGAAACAAATTATTTGTGACAAGTTTCATAAATAATTTAGTCATTGAAAATATGAGTATACATCTACCTATAAATGCGGAAGAAAAGCCGTATGTGTGTAAAGACTGCTTTAAAGGATTTCCTAATAAGAATAATCTCATGAGACATCTTCGCGTTCATACAGGAGAAAAACCATATGTGTGTGAAGAATGTTTTAAGGGATTTTCTCAAAAAAGCGATCTGAAAAAACATCTTCGCGTGCATACTGGAGAAAAACCATATGTGTGTGAAGAATGTTCTAAAGAATTTTCTGCTAAGAGCAATCTAACGACGCATGTTCGCATTCATACAGGAGAAAGGCCATATGTTTGTGACGAATGTTCTAAAAGATTTTCTCAAATAAGCGATCTGAAAAAACATCTTCGCGTACATACTGGAGAAAAACCATATGTGTGCGAAGAATGTTCTAAAGAATTTTCTGAAAAAAGCAGTTTCACAAAACATCTTCGCATCCATACTGGAGAAAAATCGTATGTGTGTGAAAAATGTTCTAAAAGATTTTTTCATATAAGCGCTCTGAAAAAACATCTCCGCGTGCATACTGAAGAAAAACCATACGTGTGTGAAGAATGTTCTAAAAAATTTTCTGCTAAGAGCAGTTTAACGACACATCTTCGCATTCATACAGGAGAAAAACCATATGTGTGTGAAGAATGTTCTAAAGAATTTTCTGCTAAGAGCAGTTTAACGACACATCTTCGCATTCATACAGGAGAAAGACCATATGTTTGTGAAGAATGTTATAAAAGATTTTCTCAAATAAGCTATCTGAAAAAACATCTTCGCGTGCATACTTGAGAAAAACTATATGTGTGTGAAGAATCTTCTAAAAGATTTTCGGAAAAGAGCAGTTTAAGAAAACATCTTCGCGTGCATATTGGAGAAAAACCGTATGTGTGTCAAAAATAATCTAAAAGATTTTTTCAAATAAGCGATCTGAAAAACTATCTCCGCTTGCAGACTGGAGAAAAGCCACATGTGTGTGAAGAACGTTCTAAAGAATTTTCTGCTAAGAGCAGTCTAACGACACATGTTCGCATTCATACAGGAGAACGAACTTATGTGTTTGAAAAATTTTCTAAAGGACTTTCTCAAAACAGTAATTTAATGGCACATTTTTGCATTCATACAGGAGAACTATATGTATCTGAAAAGTGTTCTGAAAGATTTTCTCGATTAATTAATCTAAAGAAGCATAATCGAATTCGTGCAGGAGAAACGCCATAGAGTGAAGAATTTTCTAAAATATTCTCTCAAGTCATCTAAAAAATGATCTTCACATTCGTAACGGAGAAAAGCTATATGTGTGTGAAGTATATTCTAATTGGTTTCCTCAAATGAGTAGTGTAAAAAATCATCTTCGAATTTACTCATGTGTGAACCCTAACTGCACATCTTATCCACAAGATATCCTGTGCATGGAAGTACATCTAAGGGACATCCTCAGGATGTACTGTGGATATGTGTGCTGTTAGGGAAAGCCATCGGTGTATTTAAATAAAATGCTTCCTAAAAAGTCATCTGCGCACTTATACCCTAGGCAGAGATATGTGCATAAAGAAAGTTCTAGAGCAGTGGTTTCCAAACTGTGGGTCACGACTGTGGTTTCGCGAAAATGCTGGTCCAAGAATAGCTCTTATGGTCGCATGCGATAATAACATACAATGTGAAAACAGATTTCGGTGACGTCACAAATCGCCGACTTATCGCATCGTAACTACTCAGAATTGACCCCTATATGTATGTTCTAATTCATTTCCTTAAATGAGTAGTGAAAAAAACATCTTCGCATTCACTCATTTGAGAAAAGAGATAAGCCATGGGAGTATATTTACATACTAGCAGGCAACGCCCGCTTCGCTGGTCCTTATTTTTAAATGAATCACTATAATTACTGAATTCTCAAAATTACATTAATTTTTATCACGTGAAAAAAAAAAGAGAAACAAAATCTGATTAGGAAAAATATCGCACCGGGTTCTCACTGGCTTCGGAAAAATTTCCCAAAATGCTCTAACTCTTATTTCTATTATTCCCCCCCCCCCTCCCGTACCGTCTATCCTAATAATTTTACAAATCCGAATATATCCGCAATCGATTTGTAAGTATCAAATCCACCATGCACCAGTTTTGAACGATCCAATTCTATTTTTTTCTGCCCCTCCGCTATCCCCCTTCCTGCCCCTCGCAATAATTATAAAAATTCGAAAATATCCGCAATCGATTTGTAGGTATCGAAAACCTCTATGTACCAATTTTGAATGATCTAACTCTATTTTATTTGTTTGCCCCTCCGCCCCCCCTCTTCCCAGCCCTCCTAATAACTTTACACTTTCGAAAATATCCCCATTCGAATTGCAGGCCTCTAAAACCTATCTGTACCAATTTTGAACGGCCTAACTGTATTTTCTATTTGTTTTTGCCCAACGATTTTATATATATAGATTTTTCTTTAATGCTTCCTAAAAGTTAATCTACGCACTTATACCCTAGTCAAAACATATCCCAGGCAGCACAGAGAACTTGTATTGTGCTATCATCAACATTGACTACTCAAGTCAAGCAACTTGCATCGAGCTTCACATTTCAAGCCTGTAAGTTTAATGCAAGTGAAAATCAAGAATCCTTGTTTACACTTGTCCCACTTGCTTTAGACTAGATAGTTCAAACATGAATCAAGTAATGTGTATCAAGCGTGTACTATGTTTGCCACAGCTCACTCACACGAATCAAGTAATACACATCAAGTATGAATTGTACTTGCTGCACCAAATATTCGCAACTCCAGCGCTCGAATACGCCCTCTGGTGGACAAAAGCCTAAGTTATTGTGTCGGATGTCTATTTAAAAACCTTTTGATGCATATGCTTTGAGTTATTAAATTAAAAATCATTTTCTAGTAAATATTTAAAAATTTGATTCATATTAACCATAAATAATAGTTATTAATAGGCACTTTTTTGCAATTCATGGGGATTTTATTGATTTTGTACTAGCTTCGATTAATTTTCAAGAGTAAAATATGCCGATCAGTGTAGAGTTGTAAACAATGGATACGTATTTTTAAAATCAATTAAATAAAGATAAATAATCGCATATGGTAAAAAAAGCTTTCAGATTTTATTGTTGTTGTTGTTTAACGAGGATGTACTTAATATATACTTATTTGAGCTTTAATTAAAAAAAAAAAAAAAAAATGTTATATGTTGACCTACTCACACCTGCTACAATTCTCGTTGATTTTCATTTTAAATTATTGTGTTTAAAACTTAAAATACTACAAGTTCAATAAAGTTACTTTTTGAATCGGCAGTGTAATCTGTTGCGAAAAATCGTAAGATGTATGTCAGTAATTAATACAGTAAAATATTATGATCCTGTGCAATAGAGTTTGTTTACATATTCAGAATGTAAATAAAAACTATGGTACTGGACTAAAAAGTTCAGTCGCCAGATATTCTAGAGCAATATAGAAACATTTTAAACACATATATGAGATATAATCTTTCTATTTGTTTTTGTTACATTTTCACATATATGTATAATAAGACAGAAAATAGATTAGACTAGGTTTTTCATTGAAACTCCAAAGTACTCTGAAAATGTGTAAATTGTATTGTTTTACAAAACATGTCATATTTCATTTGCAATTTTTATTGTTTAATTAGTATGTAAGGATAATTATTTTCACTTGCATACATCCACATTTCAATAAAATTATATTTTTATTTACATTTTTAGCTTATTACACATAAGTCTATTCTTTGAAAAACTTTGTGTAATATTGGTTTCATACTTTTACAATATTTAAGTTACTTTCTTCTAAATAAAATACACGACCCTTCACTTTTTTCAACACCACAAGTGTTCTTTGTGGTGTACAATATAAATGAATTTATAAAATATGGAAATGCAGTTTTTGTTATGAGTTGAAATTATCTAAATGAAGAGTATGTATGCTGATGAGTTAGCATCCAGTTTGAAAAGCTGTAGTAACTTTGTTGATGGCTGTTAAAAGGATTGATTATAATTTTCTGTTGGGAATAAAACAATTTATTTAGGTTTGTTATTCAGCGATCCACAAAAATGATTTAAACAAATCAAATTACTTTTTTTTTTCTCTCTCTCTCTCTCTTTTTTCTTTTTACAGTATTCAGAAAAGAATATTGGTTAAGTGAAAGTGTATTTTGTGAGATTGTAACTCATTTTTAATTTTGATCCTACAATTTATACTATCACATAACAATCAACAGATTTTCAATAAGAATTTATTAACTCTAAATGTAATGAAAATAAAAATTCTTTAATAATTTTATATTAGAAGTATTTTCTGTATAATATCTATTATAATTCATATTAAACTATTAACATTATAGGATGTATGTTATGTATATCATTTATAACAAGTAAAACATGATTCTGTTTAAAGGAGTTCCTAGATTTTTAAAATTTGATGCCATGCACAATGTTTTAAATATTTTAGACAATATGCTCTAAAAGATAGATGTTCCAAAGTAATAATAATAAAAAAATAAAATAGCAAACAACACTTATAAAAAAATTTAAAAATAAAAGCTCTCAGAAGTTCTTTTTGATCAAAACAATAACACAAAGCTTCCAGGGTTTAAGCTGAGTAAAAATTTTCTTTAGCAAAATAGCTAAAATCAGAAAAAAAAGCTTCAGCAAAATGCTAAAATGCCAGAAACAGTAGAAAAAGATGAATATCAGTTTACACATTATTCTAAATGCCTCGATATGTTTGATTTTCATTTGTAAATTAAACTTAAAAGTTTTTAATGAGGTCTAAAGAGTTATGCACAGAAGGTTTTTTTTTTTTTTTTTTTTTTTTTTTTTTTTTTTGAAATGGAAAACAAAAAAGTAATTAATAATTGTACTTACCACTGTTATCGGATCAATTCGAATATGGTATAAGCATATATTTTAACACATTTATTGGCAGACGTGATAAATATTAAACTTTTTAGATTATTACTTTATATTGTAAACTTTTTTAAAGCAATGGGAACATCGTAGATGCGACTTACATTCTTTTTCTGGAGATATAATTATCACTATAGCATGTAAAACTACATTAAGCTTATACCTTATACTGTATCTGAAAATAAAAACATAACTTACAAAAAAAAAAAAAAAAAAAAAAAAAAAAAAAAAGAAAGAAAGAAAGTTATATAAGTGAAATTTGTTTATTACTATTCAAAGCTTTTTGGTTTACAATTTATAATTTTTCTTTCTTTCATATTAGACCACTTTACAAATGCCTCATGTTTATTTACAAATTGATTTCCTGTATGCGATTCTTATGCATAATTCAGCTTTTGATTTTCTTTAATTGCATGAACCAATGGATTTTTCTTCATCAATGTTGCGATTTTTTTTTTCCATGAAAGATTCGTTGTAATATTTTCGCTGAAGATTTTTTTTTTTTTTTTTTTTAATTTGTGTTTAGTAAGATGCTTTAGCAAAAAAGCGAAAACATGTTATTTCGTTTTCGCATTTTGGATAAGTCTTTTAACATTTTGCGAAAAATGCTACCATAACAGAAATACTGAAAGCTTTACTTGTCGAACCAGACGAATACCACCGCATCAAAGCTGCACTTGTATCTACATTTGCACATGATGAAGAGATGTGCTATTATTTCGGCTCAAATCAATTGCCGTGAGATTTTATTTTTTTCTTTCTTTGTCTTCTTTTTTTTACTTATGGTATTTTTTGCAAAGACTTATTTATTATTCTAAATTTATAGAGTTCAAGAAATAGTCATCTACGAAAAAGAAAATATCTTGCAAAAATTTTAGAAAAGCTTTGTGCAAGAATCACTTTTTTGTTAAATTATCATTCTAATTATTTTTAAGCTATGTATTTTTTCAGTTTCATAAGTGCAATTCAAAACCTCATTTTATAAAAAATTTAATTGTAAATAAGAAAAGAAAAAAAGAAAACGAACACCATTCACAACAGTTCTTTCAATTAGAAATAATAGCACAACCCTTCATCAGACGAAAATGATAGGTACAAGCGTAGCATCAAAGCAGCACTTATAGCTACTTTATAAGTACACTGCAAAAAATTTGTCCTATTTGCTGCCAGAAAATATGTGTAATTTACGAAAAAATTGTGTTGTCAGAACATAATTTCTGGCAGCAAATAGGACATATTTTTTACAGTGAAAGAAGTGATATACTGTTTTTCAGCCCAAAACAATTATTGTGAGAAATGTTTTTTATTTTTTCAACTTACAATATTTTCTTGCAAACATTTTTTTTTTTTTTTAATGTAAACATATAAATATTAAGATATAGTCAACTACAATGAAAAAAAAAAAAACAGTTTTATAAACTTTTTAAAGTCACTGTGTGAGGAGCACTTTTTTTTAAATTGTTAATCCAATTGTTTTTAATAATCTTTTTTTTTTTTTTTTTCAAAGAATATGCAAATTTGATAAGTGCAATTAAAATGCTAATTTTATAGTATTTTGGTTGTATTTATTTATTAATAATATGTGCTGCAGGACTAGTGCTCAACAGTAACAAATAATAATGATGAAAAAAAATAATCAAACACCCTAAATTAAAAAAAAATTACAACGTTTGTTGCAGGTAGAAATAAAGACCAGACGAAAAAGCTAGGCACTAGCACATCATGAAAGCAACACTTATATCGATATTTACACTTTACAGCCCTCTTTACTTACCGTCGCCGGAAGCCCGAGCCAATGTTATTCTATGGGGAAATTTTCTTTACAAATAACTTATTAACTAATACATATTTTTAAATTCTGTTTTCACATTCAGAAAATTCCCAACTGGTAAACCTTTTTTAAAAATGTATTTTTTTTAGTTTTTAACATTTTATTTTGAAATTGCAAAATGAAAAAAATTCACATATTGAAAAGTTGTATTTTGCAGCTTCAAAATAAAATATAAAAAAATAAAAAAATAAATTTTTAAAAAAGGTTCGTCAATTTAACAGCTGGGAATTTTCAGAAGGTGAAAACAGAATTTTAAAATATGTGTTAGTTAATAAGTTATTTGTAAAGAAAAATTTCTCATAGAATAACATTAGCTTCGGCTTCTGGCGGCGGTGAGTGAAGCGGGTCCTTAATGAAGGGATGTGCTATTACATTGGCCCAAAACAATTCTTGTAAATTTTTTATCTTTCTTTTTTTCAATTAATGGTGTAGCAAAAATAAATAATAAATAAAAATTCTTAGCAGTTCTTTTGGATCAAAATAATAGCACAAAGCTTTACTGGAGAAAAAAGGTAGGCATTAGCACAGCATCGAAGCAGCACTTTTCATGAAGGTGTGTGCTATTTTTTTTTACTCAAATCAATGGTGAGGTTTTTTTCTTCTTTTTTTTAATTCAGCAATGGTATTTTTTGCAAAATCTTATTTATACAGTTCAAGAAATAGTCGTCTACAATGAAGAAAATAGTCTTGTAAAGTTTTAGCACATTGTATAAGAATCACTCTTTCTTAAATTATCATTTTAACAGTGGCGTAGCGTGACATTTGAATCTGGGTATGCTCTGAAGCCAACGATGGCTAAACACTACTCATCAAGGCGATACCATTTCATCAAATTTAAGCTTGGATTTTTCCAGTTTCTTGGTTGTAGGATTGAAGTCTGACTACACTTGGGGTTGGGTCCTAGGCCTATGGGTGGAATACCGTCTGTGGGGGTCTTTCTGAGGGATCTTAGCCTATATTTACATGAGTTCGGAGAAAACCATGGAAATCTCCGAACGGCTAGGTCGATGAGCGCAACCTTGGATCGAACCCGGCTCTTACCATCTGCCAACTTTGAGCACAGAACCGCTCGGCCACTGGTGGGCCTCCAATTTCTCGGAATCG
The DNA here is from genome assembly GCA_963930645.1 of Salticus scenicus. Classification (NCBI taxonomy): domain Eukaryota; kingdom Metazoa; phylum Arthropoda; class Arachnida; order Araneae; family Salticidae; genus Salticus; species Salticus scenicus. Next base: position 27,764,878 of record OZ005662.1, read on the forward strand.
TATATAAAATTTTGTCGCTTTAACTTTAAAGCATATATCTAAAGGACTCTTATATTAACTTATTGAAGGCCGCTTCATTGATCGCTGTATTTAAATGAATTTTCAAAGAAATTTAATCACATTTTTTTTTATATACTTTAGAAACAAAAAAATAAATAAAAAAAAATAAAAGGAAAATAAAAGAAAGAATTGTGAGAAATGGAAAGAAAAAATCCACTGAAAACTTGGCTTCAGGTCCTCGCTGCTTTCTACTGTGTCTTCCACAACCGCACTATGTCGGATTGGTGACCCCACTGCTGCTAGTGGCAGCACCTTAAGTGACCGCTTAAGGCGCTGGTAGTCTTATCTGTCCTCTGATAGTTCTTATACAAGAAATTAATTGTTACATATTTTAATAAAGTTAAAAATTTAATAAGTTTAATTCTTCCTATCATATTACCATTTGATTTCGATAGAAACAATGTATTAAAAATAATGAACATTCCTCTTCAAAAGGAGGTATTATACCTTTATATAAACAATTACCATTAAAAACACAACTATTATGTGTATTAAAAAAAAAAAAAAAAAAAAAAAAAAAAAGAAGTAGTATTAAAATTTTATTATATGAAAACTATTTGATCGCATTATTTAATGTGAAAGAAGGAAAAATAAATAGAATAGCGATTTTTACTAAGGAATGCAGATGATGAAAAGAAAAACACGCAAATTAAATAAAATTTAAGAAAATAAAGCAAAAAAATTAACGGAACATTCCAAAATAAATAAATAAATAAACAAATTAAATAATTTTAGAAATTCAGATTCGAAAATTAAAAAAAAAAAAAAAGAAAAGAAAAGAAAAGAAAGTAAACAAGGAAAGAAAATAAACCAAAAAAAAAAAAAAAGAAAGAAAGAATTCTATACACACCTGCAAGATCAAAGCTAAGCATCTGTCAATTTTTTGTAAATTTGCGATCAGTGGCCTGACCTTTGTAGCGCATAGAGAAGAGACAGACATGGAGAAGACATTTTGCTTTATTCATATCTATAATAATAAATGGAAAGGTTTGTCTGTCTGTCTATTCTTTTATACGTTCAGCCCCTATTGAACACAGAAGTACAAGAATTGACATACGGATGCTCTGGAGCCTTTCCGAGGTCCTCCTTGAAACAGAATTTAAAAATCTTAATTAGTTTCGGAGATATTAATTAAAACGTCGACTCATGTCGATTGAAAAATGACCAAAAATCCACGGTTTATTGCTTAAAAAGAAGCATTTTATCAGCAGATGATTTTAATCGTTGTCTGGAATGGAAACAAAACATCTGGAAGTAATTAATGTCACATGATCTTGAACTGGGGTTAAAAATTACAAATTTCAAAGTGCTTCGAATTTTCTTTTTCGCACACAACACTTAATATACAACCTATTCAGCACAAAACCAACCTGCAGTTAAAATTTCATCAATTTTCATTAATAAACAAAGCAGTTACATTTTAATTGCAAATTAAATTTTATTCTAACACGTAATCTATCTTTCAATAAACGATAGGAGTTTCCATAGCAACAAACTATATTTGAAGGAACTAAAAAATACTATATTTTTGCTGACTGATTTTGAAATGTTGGATATTATGATGTTACTTTACTAAATTTAGTTTTAATTGTAGAAATGCACAATGTTTACATTGACAATGGAATGATACTCATTTTTATGATGGACATGGGAGGGAAGCAAATTATTAAAGTCACCGCTTTATCTTGTTTATTCACTATGTGGCAAGTGAATATTTTTAGGTCGTTTAGTTCATTGTACATTAACCTCCAAAATACAATTTGAAAATATGGCAAAAAGAAAAAAATCCACTTATGGACCACTAGATACTGTAAAAGGTACATTCCCTCTTACAATTTTCCCGCTTCTGGTCATAAAATCCCATCAACTCTATGGCAAAATTTATTTATAGAATAACTCATTACCTAATGTTATTGAATAAATTGAAGTTACTAAAAACAAAACTTTCGAGATGTCACTTGCCTTATTAAAAATAACGAAATAACAGAAAGTTAGGCGTAACAAATGATGACTGGTTGTAAAATCATGGTCGTCAAAACAAAATTTATAGTTGCAAAATACGACTAGTGACCACGAATTTCTAGCTCTGCTCAGGGGTCTGTCCAGACTTTTCAGACAGGGTCCTGCTTTTACGAAATTGTGAAAAATATGTATGTAGTTTTGTAAATCTAAATTTAGCGTGAAAATAAAGCTCTTGCAAACTTCTTGGCATGAGTCCTCTTTTTGTGAAATTGTGAAAAATGTAATTTTGAAAATTAAAATTAAGGTTTCATTTAAATAATGACAGTTCATTTTTATAGAGCTAAGCCCACAAATAAGAATAGAAATCTTTTTATAAATTAGAAACTTAATATCAGATTTTTGGGAGAAATACAGCAGAGCGCATTTGAATATTCAGGCAGTCTATTCATAGCAGGGAAGATTAGCTTTCAAAATTAAAAAGATTTATCAAAGGTCAGTTTTTATTTAAGGAGAAAATTTTTGTAATGGGTCTTTTAACAGACCTAAGTTTTCCTCACAGACCCCTTCATCTTGAAACTTGATAAGCTTTTCACCCTTTACAAAAATAAGCTAATTCAAACAAAACCCTTCACAAATGTTGAATGATTTAAAAAAGAAAAAAAATCGAAAAACTTTGATAAGAAAATTACATTTTCGATCAGTTGCAAAAATACATTATATTTCTACAATAAAACATCATACTAGAAATAGCTGAACAATCCTTGTATTGAAGGTATTTAAAAAAGAAAAAAAAACTACATGTTTAAACAATAAAAAGCATTTAAACTTAAATACATCCTATGAGCTGTGAAATTAGACATAATTAGCAATCACAATCACTCCAATGTATTGGACATTTGTTGTCATATACATTGCAGAAGTCTGAAAATGAGACCAATATCCTTGCCATTCATAAAAATTAAAAAAAACAGTCTTCCTTTTTTTCAAAAAAAAAAAAAAAAAATGTACAACTGAAATATATGTAAACAGAGGAAGAATCTTAAGTAGCAGACTATCCAAAACTAGCAGCTATATATTAACAAAAGAAAAAGAAATGTTAATTTTTAATAGAAAACAAATACACATTAATCCAGAATTTTATTTACTTATGTATTTTTCTGTTCTCACATTCTTTTAAAATACCTCACTTTGTTTCTGAGTAATAGTGTGAAATTCTCACTCAGTTTTTATGTCTGATGAGAATCTTACAACTTCAATTTACTCATTCAGTTATTTCCTTGTTCTATATAATTAATTTTTTTTTTTTTTTACATTAATAATATAAGGAAAAACTTAATTCATTTATTAGTGTTTTAACTAAAGAAGGAAAGGAAAGTTGCTAATAGTTTAAAAAATACCCGGGCATTGAAAATATTAAAAATATATGTCAATTTAATAGTTAGATTATATGATCTAATTAAACAAGTAAATATACATGAAACATATTCTTAGAAAAGTAAATCAAACAAATCTAAGTGCATAAGTAATAAAAACAATATTCATAAAAGTATAAAATCAAATAAAAAGAAAAAAAAAAAAATCATGAAAATACTAAATGTAGTTTAAAAAAACAAATTTTTAACATACCTGAGAGAATTTTCTGTGGGTATCATGAATGTTTCAATTCTGTATTTGCCGATTTAAAAAACCAAATTGTTAGTATAAGAAAACTTTCCGTAAAGCATAGCATATTTTATCAAATCGCAAATGCTACAGGAAAGTTCACTTAACTTTCAAAATTTGATCACTTTCCGGGGAGAAAAATAAAAGAATAAACAAGCTGCTTTCTTACCGTAACAAAATATCAAAAACTGCTTACTGATGCTTGCATCTTGCACAGGAGTTTTACAGGAAGTTATAAACAGACAGGAAAATCTAAACTGCGATATTATAAAATCGGATTTCGCAATTTAAATCATTTATCATCCGTTTCTTTTATAGTATGTAGGGACATTTTCATTGTACTTGCTTGTAAGCAAATCGCCAAAATATCAAATTTGTTTTCGGTTAATTTGATTCCACCAAAAGCGATAAGCCTTTCTAATTTTAAAATCACCTCCACTTTAACTAAATTTCTTGAATTCGACGTAATATTTGCACATTAATAATGTACTGAATACTCAAAATAGCCATTGCTTACCATTGTACACGCGTAGAACGCTGGCCGTTATCCGACACGACTTTTGAAGCAGACGACAATAGAACGCCCTCTATAGTTCAATTGAGTCGCGAATAGTTGATGCAGCAAACGTGAATCAAATCTTACTTGCCAAGCATGTTTTTAACATGATACAGTAGGCAGTAAAAGTATCCGAGCACTAGCAACAGTTCCTATGTTAAAAAAATTACACTTAATACTGTTTTGTTGTATAAATCTGTTTCGAATCTTGTTCTTAGACTGACTAAGAACCGAAATCGACAAGGTATTATTAAAAAAAAAAAAAAAAAAAAAAAAAAAAAAAAAAAAAAACTGTATTAAGTGTACCTTATATATGTATATGCACATTAGAACTTTTGCTAGTGCTTGGATACTTTTGCTGCCGACTGTACATCAAACACAAAGAAACTTTGTACTTATCGTCGCCGGCAGAGCCTGATTAAGGCAGGAGCACTCTCATACCGGAATATTTTACAATTATTTTTTTCTTCATATAGAATTTCCACACTTTGACTAGGAAATTATTTTTATAAGATGGTTGGTTGGTTGGGTTTTAACGTCTCACTACTAATTATATTTTTAGAAGAAGTGAACGGTGTAAAACAATCGAACTTACTCATCGTTATTAGACACCAGTATTCTTTTAAAATAATTTTTAATGAGATTTTTCTGTTTATTATGAGAGGAAAATATTTGTGAAAAAATAATGGTGTAAATATAAATAATGTGTGCCCTTGCCTAAATCAGGCCATGTTCGCCGGAAGCCAGTTGCGGAGAAATAATCCTCTTCTCTACTCTACCTAATCTCGCCGACACCCAAAGCCCATGTATTCTATGGTAAAAAGTGTTTACAGAATAATGTATTAACAGTTTTTATTATTAATATTACTTCATTTTCACATTCAGAAAATTCATGATTAATAAATCAGGACAAGTATTTTAAAATTTATTTTTAATATTTTATTTCTTCAGTTAAAAAATAATTTAGTGAAAACAAAATATTATAAATGGGAATAATAAGTTAAAAAAAAAAAAAAAAAAAAAACGAGTACTAATTTAATGACTGATAATTTTCTAATAGTGAAAAAGTAATTTAAAAATAAATAAATGCGTTGGGTATTGATTGATTGTGGACACAAATTTTTCTATTGAATAACATGAGACTTGGCAGTCGATGACATTAGGTATCCTCCTTTCTTACTGAATATTTTTAAATTATGTTTTCACATACAGAAAATTCAGAAGTGTAAACTGATTAACCAATCTTTCCCCCCTTTTTTTTTTTTTTTTTTTTTTTTTTTTAAGCGTAATTTCGCGTATAAACCGCGGCGGAAGGTAACCCGCAGCGTAAAAAAATTATTTAAAAATAATTATAACCAAAAGATACCCCGCATATCTAAAATCACCTGGTCGGCAATCGCTCTTTATAATTTCAATATTAATTGCTATTATTTTAATAATAAGTAGGAAAAGATACAAATAATAAAGAATTATACAACTAGATATAAATAATAAACAAATAAATTTACTTACCTATAACGAAAAAGCAAATAATCATAACTTTGCATTAATCTTTCTCTCTATGTAAATTACTGTAAACTGGAGTAACTTCTAACAATTAACACCTTTATTCGATTTATAAGAAAATTATAGATTAATAATAAATTTATTTGCAAAATTCTTTCCAATCCATCGAAATCGGATTCTTCCGTATCAGAACTAAAATGTTTGGGACAGTTCGTCTTCGTCATCCTTATTATACTCCTCATCAAGTTCCTTTTCACTGTCCTCAATTTCATCGTTATTATACGTTAATAATCCATACTTCTGAAACAAAAATGAGACGTGTTGATTTTCTCCTTCTTTGCGATAGATACCCCGCACCGAATGATAGCCCGCAGGACATACAAACTCAGGTTTTATTTATAGATTACCCGCGGGTTATATACACGAAATTACGGTACTTTAAATGCATATAATGCTAAATTTCACTTAGTGAAAATTTGCATTTCTCAACTTCGAAAAAATAAAAATAAATAAAAATCAGTTTTTATAAAACGATAATCAATTGTTGGAAATTTTCTTTATTTGAAAACGGATTTTAAGAACTGAATTAATTAATGAGTTACAATTGAGATTATTTCCCCATAGATTCTCAATGGGCTTCAGACATGATAATCAGAGAATCGCTTTAATACATTCTTGTTTCTGCGAAGTATTATTTTCGAGTAGATTTGTAATAGTTTTCCAATTTATCTTTTACAACAGCAAAAACTGACCTAGGCCAGTATTCAAATATGGAACCTTTGGGTTAACGTCCTACAATGCTCTACCAACTAAATAGAATGCCGGTCGATAATGTAACCGCATAGTTCACTCATATAAAAGTTGTATATTATTATTATTACTTAGATTTCTGATAGATTGGACAAATCTTTGCAAAAGCAAAAATGAAAGAACATTGGACATTAATTCAAAAGGTCACAAGTTCGAATTCTGGCTTTGTTTATACGCTGTTGTAAATATTAATTCGGACAATCCATTAATAAAAACTATTGTAGAAATAGTTAACTTTTTTATTCCAATTACTGATATATAGCAGTTATGTTATTAATATACAGAAAAAAAAAAAAAGATATCAATAAGACCGTTTCTGTATTTGCAAGACATAAGAAATATTTCATTTTTTATAGAAGCAAATGTAATGGGTCACTTATCTACCAGGAGAGCTCAACTAATAGAACGTTATAGTCGTTAACGCAATGGTCCCAGGTTCGAAGTCTAGCCTGAACAATTATCGCTCTTTAAAAGATTAATTCGGTTAATATATCCAAAGCCTGTAGTATGTATAAATGCTCGAAGTTATCACATTTGGAGTGTCAACATACATGAATAGCGTGGTTAATTTAATTTCATATTACTGTATAATTTCACAACTTTCTCAATACAGGATTACCTTTTACAAATTAGAAAAAAAGAAAGAGGGGGGGGGGGGAGCTTGAGAAAAAAAGAAAGAAAATTGGGGGGGGGGGAATAATTAAGTGTGTGAAAGGATCTTTTTCTTTTTCTTCAGGTTATGTATAAATTCTTTATACTATACGGTAATTGTATTAAAAATATCATGTATAAACTGGGGGATGAAACAAAAAAAATCTTAAAAGAGTTAAACTATGTAAAGCAAAACATTCACGATATATTTATGAACCAAATGATTAAATGAAAAATAGTTTAGTCATGTTTTTCTTAATTATAGAAATTTTTAATTAGAAATGCAAAAAATTTAATTTTTAGTATTAATTTATCTAAAGAAAGGACCATATATAATTTGAAAAATGTCCGTATTACATGTGTAAGTTACTTAAGACTCCTTTTTCTATAATGCATTACTCTTTGAAGTTGTCATATTTTCCCAAGTGTTGCGCGGTGCGTTGAATGATTCTATCTTTTAAAAACAAAACTTTCTATACTTAAGGCTTTTCTCTACATCTTTCAAATGTTTTGTTGAAGGAATCTGCCATTTCTTATTTACAAAATGAGCAAAATTTTATTACTATTTTCACATAGATACTTGCATGAAAAGGCATCCTCGCTCCTTTGCATTTTTATTTTGTCATTTTCTTACGTTTATATGAATCTATTCAAGTTATTCTGTGATGCAAAATAAGATTATTCTTCAATATTTTTTTTAAGGTATAAAAATATTTAATCGTTTGAATATACAGTAATCTCTCACTTACACGCACTATTCACTTATGCTCGTTTTTTTTTTTTTTTTTTTTTTTTTTTCTTAGTCCAGTAGTCCGGTCCAAGAATATAGGAAAACAGTCATAAAACTTATTCATTAATGCACGGAATTAAAAAGCACCTTTCACATACACACGAATTTTTCTTTCGAAATTTTTTTTTTCATTTCAGTCTGTATGATCCTCCAGATAAAAATTTAATCACAGCTGAATTTTGGGAAATTTGTGACTTAGTAGTTGAAATAAATGGTAGCGACAAAAACAAAAATGAAGAAGGCGGCGATGAGATAATGAAGAAGATGTGGCAAAAGTTTCCCCTAACTCCAACAAGATCAATGGAAGCGTTAGGAACTTTGTGGGGCTATTTTCAGTTAAATTTTGGATCTAAAGGAGTTTTTTCATATCTTCGTGAACTTGAAAAAAAATCGCTCTGTGAAAACTCTCGAAAACAAAAATAATCCTCGATTCTAAATTATTTTGTAAGAAATTACATAGGAATAAAAAAAGATTTAAATTTAAAAAAATCCTCCTTTTTTTTTTTTTTTTTTTTTTTTATTGTGTGTGTGTTTCTCATTTACATTTTTCAATAATATTATATGTACATAGCATTAATTAACAATTACCATCTGCACTGGGCTGATGTTTCACTTTTAATAACCTTTTGGGGGGTTTCCCTTTGGCGCATTTTTGTTACGGTCCCTTGTACCCGAGCATAAATGAGAGATCACTGTATATATATAATTTCTTCCTTAAAATAAATTTTAAACATTAATACCATCAAATATAAATAAATAATATTAAAAGAAACATTAAAGTTTGTAATTTATAATAAAAATGTATTTCAACCGATTGGAAATTTTAGATTTCATCCTTTCAGTTGAAGCGATAGGACAAAATAGCCAAATAGACAATATATATATATATATATATATATATATATATATATATATATATATTATGATCAATTTTTTATTCAATTCCTTAATATTAGACCTTTTCAATCTCAAAATTATTATTTATGATGATCTAATTGAAGCCAAAATAGTACTTGTTTTTGTTACGTACAAAACTTTGAATAAATACCATAAAATGCAAACTTTGACTGCAGCACTCGTGCCTACTTTGATTGCGTGATGAAAGGTCGGGTGCACTTTCGACCCGAAACAACTGTTGCGAGATTATTGCATTTTATGGAGTTTATTCAAAGTTTTGTAAGTAATAATTTAAAACGTCAGTTCTGTAGTGCTTTCTTATCAATCCATTTGATTTATTGATATTTTGAGTTTAACCTCTTCATTTCGTTTATCATGTAACATCAATTTATATAAATGTATAATCTCAAAAATCTATTTTCGAAATATGTTGCTAATAAAATGCTAATTTAAAATTCCAATAATTTTCAAATAAACAAAAAGCTATAAAAAAAAAAAAAAAAAAAAAAAAAAAAAAAAAGTATTCATTGTGTAATGAAGGTTTTCAAAACATAAAATTGTCCGTCTTTATCGATCGAATTTAATAACAAATGAAATGCCACAAATAATATGCACACAAATAATATTTATTCTTTAAATATTACAAGATTTATATATTTACAAGACAGTATATCAAAAGAAAATTCTTCAAAATCTGTAATATCTTTGCTGTCTAAGAAAAAAAAATTTAATAAATATTTTTGTTCTATCAATGAATTTCTATATACAGGAATTTTAATAAAATTTTGACAATCGGATGAACGAGTAATTTAGGACTAATACATAAGTGACTTTCAGTTTCTTCTTTTTCCAATAATCTCTATAGATAAGATTGATGTAACATTAATTTAACACATTTGAAAGCATCAAATGAGGGTATGCTATATTGTAGAGGTCTTTGAAAAAATTATAACTAATATTTTTTAACTGTTTGTGTATGTTGTGTAGTTGAAATATATGAAAATGAGCTTCAAGTTTTATGTTTGTAGTTTATTGTTGAATGCTTATCACATACACAAATACAATAAATATATTATATATTTAAATAGTACAGTGTTACACAAAATTTTTTCTTTTCTTTTCTTTTTTATGTTTAACAGAACCTATCTAAAAGAATTAGGGGTGAATTTTGAAATTTATTAATTAATTTTTAATTTAAAATAAATAAATAAAAAGTACACGTCAATGTAAATTTTTCAAACAACAATTTTTGCTATATTTTTACTACAAAATCTGTACCTAAGTTTTAAAAATAACTTTTATTAAACATTACAAAAAAAGAAAAAAGTCTTCTTAAATTTCTGTAGAAGTTTGGCATTTTGCAGATTGTGAAGTATGATCGGGTATATTCCGAGAGGGTGTTCAACAAGCCAGTTTTATAAAGGCCGCGATTTCACGCTCCATTATAATGTTGCCGACTTCGCCTGCAGACAAGGTGCTAACCATAGTCTGTTTAAAACCACACAGTTACTCAATGAACTATCTAGCTAGATGTGGAACTAAAACTGCGTTCTGACTCTGGCGACAATTGTGGATCTATTCAGATTCCTTTGATGTGTGATTTGATTTGTCGCGAAGCTGGAGAGAAGTTTTCTGCTCTGACAAACCTCCTACTACGTTGGAGAACTTCGGTCTCTTTTGTAAAAGAGCAATAAAAAGTAATGTCCTTCATTGTAAACATGTGCAAAATTTCAAGGATCACTTTCGGACAATGGATAATTTATGACTTTGTTGTTCTGCATTGTTGCCAGTGTTTCAACGCAGCTTTAGTTTCTCATGTATCATAGAATTTTCTAATGAGGAATTTGCACGTTTTATCATTTCATTCTTATAAAATAGAATGTGAAAAGGTAAGAAAATAAATACATATATTTTCTTTATTTGAAAACTAATTACTGATTTATAACAATTTTAAGATCGCACTGTTTACTCTATCGAGAAAACGCAGTATAATATATCGTGACGTCACTCTTTATGACAACAAACGGGAATAATCGTTGTTTACATTAGATTTTGCGCTTTGCTTTGCTTCTTGAATCAGTGAAATAGGTTTTGTATTTTGTAATAATAACGGATATTAAAAAATCCTAGTATAAATATTGTATTGTACCACTCTGCACTATTACAACGGTTAAATGCTTCTCAAAAGCTATTCTTTAGCGTTCCACAAGATCCTACTAAACGAAAACATTGGACAACCGCCATGAAAAGAAAACAATTGAAAATATTTATATTGAAAAATTATGATAATGATATTAAGTGATTATAAGATGAAAAAGAAATGCTCAGAAATCACATAAATGGTTGATAATTACGAAAGTTAAAACGAATTGCTGCTTGCTAATTAGGCTAACAAAATGTAAACATTGAAGCATCATAAAGTGTGACGTCAGTCAGCGTTTTGAAGTCACGTGATTTTTGGTTAATTTTAAAGTTATTTTTGAAATTAATGAGAACTTTTTTTGCATTTCTAATAAACTTTTTTATATTTATGGGCCTAAAACTACCAGAAGAATAGGATTTTATTCAAATTCCCCATGTTTGCAAATTGTCCATTGGAAGTTACTTTGTGGGGAAAAGGTTCATTTCCCCTTACGAAGTACACTCCTCCAGGGAATATGAAGACTTGAGGGAAAAAATTTAAAACTATACGAACTGAGTGATTTGGATTATGAGCGTGAAGTAGAGAAGAGAGGTTTTTCTAAACTGCTCTGTTAACTTTAATATGGCCTTATAGACAGACTTCTTCATCTTCTTTTTTAATTAAAATCTGTTAATGCTACCTAACAAATATAGTTTTCATTCAAATAAGAAATTAAGACACTAACTAAATTTTGCAATGCTGGTGATAATTTCCACGCTACTAGAATATATCATACCATTAAATGTTTTCAAGGGTACCACAAAATACTACTTTGTTCTAATCTACTACCAATGCTAATTCCATTTAAGTAAGACTATTTGATAAGATTAACTATGAATGTTTAATTTTCAGATACATATATAAAAAAAAAAGAACTTCAAAATAGAAGAAACATATGTATATATAATGGGCAAATTTTTATTCATTTATTATTATTATTTTTTTTTATTTATTTACCGCATTGAAGCACCTAGGCAAGAAAAGTATGTCAAAAAGTGATATTTTCATTTTATGTTACTAAAATATGTGTGAAATACCTCAACATTCGCAAAAAATCACATCTCTATCTCGAAAATCATCTATAAGAAAGGTAGAGTTATAAAAGTTTTGTGTAAATGCTAGTCAATGAAGTATCGTTATCTTAAAAACGGTTTTTCTTAAATACTGCATTTTTCAGATGTATCACTTTTCATGCAGATGTTCGAAATTTTGATACATAGTTTAACACACGCCTCCCATTTTGGAGAGATTAATGTTACCTTTATCTTGTGATCTTTTCCCGCATTCAATTACAGAGATAGAATATTAAAATATCCATCATATTTTCTTTTCTTCTAATATATAATATATTGCGAAAAATTATGCTAATGTTTATGTTCCAAATACCCAGTAATGCAAATTTCTATCGGGTGTGTATGTTCATAGTTCAAAATCTTGTAATTTTAAGATAAATTCCGATAAATAATCCCCCTCCCTCCGTTGATGTTTATACCTCAAGTGAAGAATAAGTTAATTAAACTCAAGTTTTCACAATTAACAATCAGACAAGAAAAGTAACTCAAGTGAAAAAGTTACATTTTGAGTTTATTTCATTTAAAAATGTGTATTAAGTACATCATCATACACAAAGAGCGTCACAACTCCATCTCGATAATTATGCATCTAAGAGCAGCTATGTCTGTACTGTGTACATGATAATCAAAGTTTTATCGTTATCTTAAACTAGCAGGCTTTGCCTGCACCGCTAGTCACTATATTTAGATGAATAACCAAAAAAAAAAAAAAAAAAAAAAAAAAAAGAAGAAGACAGAAAGAAGAACTAAAATGTTAAAATAATATACTTCGATTAGCGACTTTACTCAGCAAATCAAAATCGTGCCCAAATACCATGATATACAGCTGTTTATAAAATGTAACTGACAATTAATTATTTGCCCTACTAAAAATGGTCCATAGAGATCAATACAAAAACTTATTAACATCAATAGAGTTCTATTGGTATGAATTGATTTCTATGGATATCCCTATCGCTATCAATAGAAGCTATTGATATCTGTAGCCTATTGATTATATCCTCAACTGATATCAATAGACCTTTACTGACATCATTAGAAATATGATCAGTAGGCTATTGATATCAATAGATTTCTATGGATTTCCCTACCGCTATCAATAGAAGCTATTGACGTCTGTAACCTATTGATTATATCCTCAATCGATATCAATAGATCTTTACATACATCAGTAGAAATTCGATCGGTAGGCTATTGATCCCAATTGGTATCAGTAGAAAAAATGATAGCTGCAAATTTTGTTCAGTCTTTTTCCAAGTCCCGAAAAAAAAAAAAAAAAAAAAGTTTAAAATGTTTAAAAATCTGTATCTCCCGTTTCAAAGCATGCAGAATCACGTGCTACGCATCGTTTTAAACGCAATAAAGTATTCCTCCAAAAAAAAAAAAAAATTTTTCATGCTCCTCAGCCCCCCCCTCCCCCTTTTGGGGGGGAATGGGAAATCAGGTTCAGTAACACAAAATTTATATTTCGGCTTCTTTCCACGATAACAAATAAAACAAGAAGTTTCATTAAGATTTTTCAGTAACTAAGCCTCTTTATGTATTTTTAAACACAATTTTACCCTGTGCCAGGTAAAACGTTAACAAAACTGCAATATTCGAATAAAATGCGAAGTTTTGATCGAAATTTTTAAATATTCCATTTTATTTTATTGACATTTTATTATAAAACAGAGTTAAACTAGTATGTTGTGGCCACCACAAGACTTTCTTCTATATTTACCTATAAATATTCAATCAGTAACAATATTAAGAAAAAAAAAAATAGTACGATTTTTTTTCTAAGTTTTTTTTTTTTTTTTTTTTTGTTAAAAGTAAAAAAAATCGATAACTTTGTTTTAAATTATCACAGATTTATAGTTCAACCATTCGTTTTAAAGGTATTGACGAGACCTTTCGAAAGATACCCATCTTGAAAATTTATCCCCCCCGGGGGGTACTTCCCCCAGGGGGGGACCGATGCCCCCCCATGCAGAAAATTTTTTTCCTAGTTACATACTACTATTATCAATAATTCATATTAATTTTACAATCACAAGTTTAAAACAACTCTTATTATGCACATTTATACGAATTTTTGTCCTATGCTGCCATGTTAAAAATTTAGATAAAATGCTATCACAGGGCCACCTGTTGAGCTATTGATCCCCAAACATAATCAGCACCAGTTTATGTCGGGGACCAACTAAATACCAAGTTTGGTTAAATTTCGTTAAAAAAAAAAAAAAAAAAAAAAAAAAAAAAAAAAAAATGCGATTTTTTTCTAAGTTTTTTTTTGTTAAAAGTAAAAAAAATCGATAACTTTGTTTTAAATTATCACAGATTTATGGTTCAACCATTCGTTTTAAAGATATTGACGAGACCTTTCGAAAGATACCCATCTTGAAACTTTGCTTCCCCGGGGGGGGGGGGGGAACCGATGCCCCCACATGCACAAAATTTTTTTCCTAGTTACCTACTACTATTATCAATAATTCATACAAATTTTACAATCACAAGTTTAAAATAACTCTCATTATGCTCATTTATAGGAAATTTTGTCCTATGCTGACATGTTAAAAATTTTCATAAAATGCGATCACAGCGCCACCTGTTGAGCTATTGATCCCCAAATCTAATCAGCACCAGTTCATGTCAGGGTGCAACTAAATACGAAGTTTGCTTAAATTTCATTCATTGGTTCGTGAGATACAGCGTCCACAAAAAAAATGATACAGACAGCGACAGACAGACATTTTCTAAAAACTATTAATTCGTGTTCTGGACATCCCAAAACATGTAAATCCATCAAAGAACGGAGGTCGAAAATTTTCGCGAAACCAATACTTTCTCTATATTACATATAGAAGAAAGTAATAACTCTCATCTTTTAATTTATACGAAATTTTGTCCTACTGCCATGTTAAAAAATTTGGAAAAAATGCGATCACAGCGCCACCTGTTGAGCTATTGATCCCCAAATGCAATCAGCACCAGTTTATGTCGGGGACCAACTAAATACCAAGTTTGATTATATTTCGTTTTAAAAAAATTTATGTATATATACGATTTTTTTTCGAAGTTTTTTCTTTTTTTTTTTGTTAAAAGTAAAAAAAAATCGATAACTTTGTTTTAAATTATCACAGATTTATGGTTCAACCATTCGTTTTAAAGGTATTGACTAGACCTTTCGAACGACACCCATCTTGAAACTCTACCACCCAGGGGGGTACTTCCCCCTCCAGGGGGGTGCGAACCGATGTCCCCACATGCACAAAATTTTTTTCTTAGTTAACTACTACTATTGTCAACAAGACCTTTCGAAAGATACCAATCTTGAAAACTTACTCCCCCGGGGGGTACTTCCCCCCAGGGGGGGACCAATGCCCCCACCTGCACAAAATTTTTTTCCTAGTTAACTACTACTATTATCAATAATTCATATTAATTTTACAATCACAAGTTTAAAATAACTCTCATTATGCCCATTTATACGAAATTTTGTCCTATACTGCCATGTTAAAAGTTTGCATAAAATGCGATCACAGCGCCACCTGTTGAGCTATTGATCCCCAAATCTAATCAGCGCCAGTTCATGTCAGGGTGCAACTAAATACCAAGTTTGGTTAAATTTCATTCATTGGTTCGTGAGATACAGCGTCCACAAAAAAATGATACAGACAGACAGACATTTTCTAAAAACTATTAATTCGTGTTCTGGAAATCCCAAAACGTGTAAATCCAACAAAAAACGGAAGTCGAAAATTTTCGCGAATCCAATACTTTCTCTATATTACATATAGAAGAAAGTACAGTCGGTAACAAAAGTCTCCGAACACTAGCAAAAATTCCTATGTAAAAAAAGTACACTTAATACAGTTTTGTTAAATAGATCCTTGTCGAATCTTGTTTTTAGACTGACTAAGAACAGGATTCGACAAGGATTTATTTAACAAAACTATATTAAGTGTACTTTCTTTACATAGGAATTTTCGCTAGTGTTCGGAGACTTTTGTTACCGACTGTAATATGATTTTTTATTAATATTGGTTAAACATTTTTTAATATATCCTCATACAAATATTAATTGGTTTATCAAGCTATCTTCTATATAATTTACTTACGAAGTAAAATCTACTCAATCTCAACTTGAAAGAATATATCTATTTTTTGTTTAGCAGATTGCAGTATTTTGAAAAACAGATATGGCAACGAACGCTGTTTGTTTACAAGATCAAGGAGAAAATTAAAGATGGATGCCGCCTCGCGTGATAAGCAGAACGTGGTCTTGCAAATAGGTAACATTTTAATTATCAAGGTAAGTTCATGAATAAAATGTTTGTTACATTTTAAAATGTTTTCATTTTAAATTCAGAGTGCACTTATTGTTAAAACTTACTTTTGCCATATACTATTTCTACACTGCGATTCACTGTTTCGAGTTCGACTGTAAATTAAACTAATTTCTACGAACATATTTTTCTAGTGCTTGTATGGGCCTATAATCTAATGTTAGTAATGTTTTAAATTTGATTCTGTATGTTTTTAACAAAAAATAAATAAATTTTCTGTTTTATTATTATCGTTTTAATTTTTCTACCAAACAGTATTTTTCAAAATATAGTCTTCTCCCAAAAACGCACATTTCTTAAACGGACAAATTCTAGAAACTTTCATATCACAATAAATTAAAACAATGAAACTTGAAAGTGTTCAAAACACAAGATAGCAGGAACAGTAATTTATTAGAACAGTTTAAAAAATATATATTTATAGGAAAAAAAACATTGTAAAGCCGTTTAGCTTAGCATTTACTCTATATAATAATATTTGGTAGAAACTAGTACAGGCAATGTTTTAAACTGCTTTTCAAAAATGTGTAAAAAATTTTGTGAAAGGATCATTATTTTTTATAAAACAAAATTTTATTAAATATAAATTAAGAAAGGTCTTAGACCTGACTCTTGACTAATTTGGCAGCGCACAATATCCAGTGGCCCTCTTTAAACTTTAGCTTCTGGCAACCCTTTCCAATGCTATGTTTTGATGCCTTTAAATGTATTTTAAAATTAAATAAACTGCTTTGTGAATTTTGGTTAATTGTTTGGGGAAGCGTAATCAATTTTCACAAACTTACTTGATTTTTCACAAATTATTTTATAAATTTACGAAAGGGGTACCATTTTAAAATATCTGAATTAATCTATGGTGTAGACTGTAATCTGAATTTAAATACTCGCCCAATTCTTAGCATTTACTTTTGCAAGTTATAGCTTATTCTTTCAATTTTTTGTGTTTAATTTATCTGAGAAAAATATTCAAAAAATTTAAAAACAATTTAAAAATACACTATTTGACAAATGTTATTTTAAAATATCTTTCTTGTCCCAGTGGCAGAAACCCCGTGACACGGCGACATAGTCGTGGACGCAGAAAAACGGCTTGCAGACAGTTTTTGTCTGTACTAATAAAAAAATTAGTCTGCAACTTTCGGACACTCTTTGTCTGTACTAATAATCAAAAATTGTCCACAACTTTCAGACTGTTTTTGTCTGCAGTCATAAAAAATTGTCTGCAATTTACGGACATTTTTCGCCCACGACAATGCATTACCAATGTATGACGTGTTAGATGCTCTCTGTTAGGAACTCTAGAGCCCCCTATAGGTGCCTTGGTAGGAACACACAAAACAGTGCTTAACAAGGGCGACCTAGGAGTAAAGCTAGAAATTAGCGGTCGCCACTCGCCACATGGCAACTAGATTTTTAAAAGTGGCAACTAAAGAAATTGCCTTTGGTCGCCACTGCAGTGGCCACTTCTCTTCTACCCATTCTTTATAAAATATACCCCATTCCAAGGCAAACTTTGATCGCGCGGCGGCTTTTCCGCGGTAAACGTGCCGCGCAAAGAATTCAGGCTGTTCTAAAATCTAACCTCGCCACTTGCAAACATATTTCAGAAGTCAATTTTAATAGTAAACACTTAAAATTCTTCTACCCATTCTTTATAGAATACCCCATTCCAATGCAAACTTGGATCGTGCGGCGGCGTTTTCGCAGTAAACGCGCCGTGCGCCTCGAATTCAGGCTTTCTCAAATCTAACATCGCCACTTACAGACATTTTCAGAAGTCAATTTTAACAGTAAACACTGGAAATTGGCAGGTAGTCTTATTCATATACTAAAAAAATGTACGACTTTTTTCCATTTTTCTATAAAAGTATTAGATTTTGATTTTAAAAAAATGTCAAAATGAGAGTTTCGACTTTCGGGAGAAAGAGACGAAAAGGAAGCTCGTGAGATAATCAATCGGCTGAAACTCCGATTGTATTACGTTCGCAAAAAAATTAAAAACGTCATTCGACGCATTTTCACTTCAATAGCCCCGTCTCCGAATGTCCAAAATTAATTCACATTCATCCAAAAAAAGTAAAAAAGTCCTTCAAAAGAAAGTTAGAACGCACATTTAAAGCCTCTTTTTTTTTTTTTTTTTTTTTTTTTACAAAAGGGAAAGAAAATTTCAACCCTTTTATTCAACAAAAATGTGCACCTGGCTTGTTTTTGTTGAATTCGCATTTTAGGATAAGAAGATTGCCACAGTTAAAAACAACTGTATTTAAAAACATGGATTTAATAATTGAATCTTAATAATATAAAGAAATAGAATAAAATAGATATAATTAATATTAAGAAAGAATAAATTATGCAATTTTCTTTTTCATGCACAAGTCCTACTTTTTGCATTAATTATTAATTAATTTCATATTTTATTAGTTTTACAGGTTAATAATTTTTTTTAATTTTTTGTGCACTTTGATTATACAATTTTATGTTTTGTAAAATATTTTCTGTTCTTTTACTATTTTATTTTTCAATTATATGTAATTTGTTATGCCTAATCTGAGTTACACTGATGTACTACATACTACAGACCATTAAATTACAAATTTGATAATATCTTAAAATTGATTTCTTTTTTTTTTTTTTTTTTTTTCTATTGAATTATCATTTAATGATTGAGCTTAAGATCTTGTTTATCCTTAAGATGAATTAGTGCTGCTAATTTTAAAATATGTCAAAATTAACTTTTTAAAAAGTGACAGCTACAATTACATTGTGAAATCTCGACTACAGCCACACTCTCTAAATTCAGTTAGAGAGGGGGATTATAATTGCAAATTATTAAAAATTCATTATTATTAAAGAAAAATTAATTTATAATTCATTTGTAACAAGAAAAAAAAAAGGAAAAAGAAACTTGCAAAATAAAAAAGTATTATTAAAAAAATATTTTTTTTATTTACATATACCAATATATTTTCATGAATCAAAGATGTTTTTTTTTTTTTTTTTAAAGTAGAAAATCGACACCATTCAGGATAGTGAAGGGGCAAAAAATCAGAATTTTTCTGTTATAAAATAATATAACCAAAAGAGCATCTTAAACATCTGAATTTTGTATTGAATAGTATTTTCTTACATTCATAGTATAAATTATGTAAATCTATTCCTATTTCATTTATTAAAATTTATCAGAAATGTATTTTTGTGGATGAGTTTCAAAAAGTTGACTACCTTAATTATTTTCTTAATGATTTGTCGAGACTGAACATCGAAAAAATTAAAGAAAAGAAAATTTTATTTTACTTTAACTTTTATCAGCAAGTGGCTAGTGGCCACTAAAAAAATGAAGGCTAGTGGCCACTGGCCACCAACCAAATTTCTTAATTTCTACCTTTACCTAGGAGCCTAGATCTCCCTTTATAGGCAGCGTTATACTTGTTACCTGTATCCTGTTACCTGTTACTGAGATTCTACGGGAATGTAGAAAAGTGCTAATTTCATTAAAAACTGCTCCAAAACTTCTCCTCCACTTCAAAATTCACTTATAAAAATTTCTGTATCAAAACTAAAACTAATACTTTTATTATTTATAATTATTTTTATTGTGTTGTGTCAAACATTGCTATAAAATATTTAATTGAATGGGTTAATTTTATTATTTGGCAGTTGTGTATACTAAATTGTTCTGTAGTAAAATTGTATTATGTATTGTATTGTTGCACGAGATCACCACTGTTGTTAACGCCCCCCCCCTCCCCCAGATTGCTGCTATCATCTTTCAGGCTTTTTGAGTGTAAGCCATTTTCACCCCTGACTACATGCAAATATCACAGACAGATTATGAAGTTTTAAAAACCTGTTGCAGACATCTACAAAATTTTCTTTCACTGAGTTCCTTGTAGTAGGGTAATTTTAATCTCATATGACAAGAAGCGATAAACATTCCAAACATAGATTGTGTCATTGCATAGGATTATAATTTGTCAGGGCCCACAGTTTTCATTTTCAGAATTAAGTTCTAAAATAATGCAAGAATAAAAACGTGGTGTCAGTGGCGTAGCTAGGTGGGGCCGGCAGGGATGATCTGCTCCGGGTGTCACCCAATCAGTTTGAGAAGATGCTTCATAAGTGTTTTTGTGGAAATGTTTAAAAAATACATAACAAATTAGCAGGCTTTGCCCGTTTTCGCTGGTCACTATATTTAAAGAAAACTCTTTTCTATATAGCTTTATGAAAAAAGAAAAAAATACTGAAATCGCTCAAAAGCTCACTTTGGGTTCCCAGCACCTTCGGCAGCAATTTGTTTGTCCTCGCAGTCTCCAGTGCCTGTCTCTATTGCCTGCGACAGTGGCTTACCCTGAGCTTTCATTTGGGTGCTTATCATATATGACAGTTTCGATAAATTTGAAGTAGCCCTTTTATATTTGAATCCCAGTTACATATGAACAACATTATACGTGATATATATAATATTTGCTTTCAAGTTATTTCCTATATTTATTTGAATTAATCGATCAATCATAAAATGACAGCAATTTCAAGCCAAATATAATATTACAATATGGTATGATCGGCTACGTCTATGGCATGAGATAATTATTATTATTATTTTATTTTTTGGTTATATGTACTTCATGCTTAGTTAATAGTAGTTGGTATATAGAAAAATAAATAAATTAATTAATATGTAAACCTGATCATGGTACAGCCTTAATATAGCTCCCCTTGGCGACTTTTGAAATTTTGTCGCCGTTTTAGACCAAATTATAATTTATGCGATTATTTTTCCTATTTCTTTCTATCTTTTCTTTCTTTCTTTTTTAATATTTTATAATCTAGTTATATTTTTATGCGCTACTTGGCTTTAAGTGGTTGTCCTTGGCGAAATATGGCCGATCTACTTCAGCATCAAAATTTAAAAAATTGTCCAGAATTATCAATAAATACCTTTAATATAATGCTGAATTAGCTTTTATGCCAAGCGTGATTCATCTGTGCTAAAAAAAATTAAAGTTGAGGTATATAAAAAAGTGCTGTGAAATAAAATTCAGAAGAAACATGTTAGATTTGTATTATTACTATTTTATTTTAAAGTTATAAAGATGTCATTTTCTCATTTTCAATTTAACATTTAGTTTTTTTTTTTTTTTTTTTTTTCGTGTGAAAGCATATTTCATTTTATGTTGGAAAAATAATTAAATAAAAATGCCTCATAAACTTTTTTGGCAACAATTAAAAATTTAAACGGCTTATATTAAGGCAATTACTAGTTTATTATTTTCATATTTTAATTAATTTTAAAAGATCTAATCAAATTTTCGGCATAAATAGTAGCCTATGTCCTATTCCAGACTATTATCAATCTCTGTACCAGATTTTATACAGATTCATTTAGCCGTTGTGACATGATTGAGTAACAAACATACATATCCAATCTTTCGCATTTATAAATATTAGTATAGATATGTAAAATGAATTTTTCAGCCTAAAACATAAAGTAACTTCACTCTGTTAGTAGTGATGAGATTGTACATGAAATAGAGTTACATAAATAAAACAGTTAACAAAAACTTATTAATTTGATTTAGGCCACAACAAGCACAGCACACGAGAAAGTCAAAATTATTGAAATTCTATTGGAACATAATAAATTCTTCTTTTTCGATTCTGAATGGCAGTCTTATTTTTAAATACACAATATACTAGTGAATGAACAAAAGCTCTGTGTTAAGGGCCCGATTAAAAAAAAAGGTCTGGACCATTAGGCATAGTACATCTTGGCTGATGCACTTCCTAAAACATAGGGTTTGTTAAATTTTTGTTTTGACTTACCACATTAAATCGACTAATGCATATTGATAAGTTTTGAATATTGTAGTATATAATAGTTTTGAATATTTTAATTAAAGAAAAAAAAGTTACTGTTAAGAAAGGTGGTATTTTTTGCAAAATTAATATATATATATATATATATATATGTATGTATTTGTTTTGATAAAAAATTTTTCGATGCTGTCTGTTTTGAAACTTTCATCTGATAAGCACCCAAATGGAAGCCCACTGGTAAGCTATTGTCACAGGCAATATGGACAGACACCCGAGAGTCTGCAAAGGAGTGGACCGCTGCCAAAGGCAGCAGGGAACCAAAACGGGCTTTAAAACAATTTCATGATTTCTTTAAATTTTATTTTTGTTTTAAAGCGGTATAGAAAAGAGTTTCCTTTAAATATAGTGACCAGCAAAGTGAGAGAAACCTTCGTTGACCTTCATTGATTTCATGAATTAAAAAATGGTTTCATTAAGAAACTTTGATCTATATGCATGTAGGCTGCATCAGGATGAGTTATGTGCATTTCAAGTTTGATTTTGAAATTTTTCCCGCATTCGGAATTTGGTTTGTTCCCGAACTGGGGCTTTGCTAGTTTAGCCTAATTGATAAAGGTTGCAATACTTTAAAAGCTGATTTTCGTAAATCACGATATCTTTATATAGCTGATAGCAGGGTTGGCAAAGTGGACCAGGGTTGGCAGGTTTTTGACACGTGACAGTTTTTGACGGTTTAAACCATGGTTAAAACCGTCATGTCAAAAACCACCTTGTCAAAAATGTCAAAAACTGTCATAAACCTATATTTATAATTTAATTGTTATAAAAAAAACTTAGTTTAACAAAATATAGTTTATAAAGATTTTTTGAAAAGTAAATAGATTGATGTTCTTTGAAAACCACATTGTTACAACATTTTGATTAATACAAAAAACAAAACTTTAGGCTTTTAAAAATTTATCATGAATTATTTCTATGTTCATTCAAAATATGCTGTGATACTTTTATATATTATGAAATTAATTTATAATTATGCTTAATATAGTATATGTTAAACTTAGTTATGTGATACTTTAAAAATATAGTTGTTTTTAATAAGATATTATTAATAAGTATGCTTTATTATGTATTTAATCCATAAAATAAAAATGCATAGCCTAATATTTTGTATTTAAATATTTTATAGAAAAATATAACTTTTTTTTTTTTTTTTATAATGACTGCTGATATTGCAAGTTTACAAGAAAAAGAAATAATTCTGAATATTAAGCAAGCTTGAATTGCGTCTGAAATTCTTATAATAACCATGAGACAAAAATATGAATGTTTTCTGGACATGTATAAATTGCAATAAATTTAATATTTACTCGTACAGATACTTAAAAAATTTATTAGTCTAAGCTGTAGGCCCCACCAGCGGCCAAGCGGTTCTACGCTCAAAACTGGTAGACATGAGGTGCCAGGTTCAATCCCAGGGCACGCTCGTCGGCCTAGACGTTCAGAGTTTTTCATGGGTTTTCTCTGAAATTTGTAGAAATACGGGTTAGGACCCTTTAGAAACACCCCATGGAGGGCACTGCCTCTTAGGCCTAAGACCCTAGAGTAGTCAATCAGCCTTACTCCTAAAACACCAATAGTCCAAGCTATAAACAGGTACAAATATTTATACAATCAATAATAATAATAAATGGATAAAAATCTGGAGTGACTCCACTCGATTTTCCGAACATTGAGTAATTAACAGTTTTGTAGATAAAGTAAAGAAAGAGGAATTGTTAAACAAACAAAAGAGAGAAAACCATAATAGAGTGTAAGTATTTTTCTCCATATATTACACGATGTTTAGTTTTACTTAACGCTACTGAACTTTGACCCATAGACCATAATGATAAAGAATTTTTCGTTGTGTCCCTGTAAAAACCTATAAATGCTAGATTCACGAAAATGCTTATACTTAGTGCAACAGTGATTTATAATATTCATATAAATTTTCAGCTCAATTGAATAAGGCATTTAGATGCTATCGCACTTTTAAAAATTTGGTCCCATAGGCCATAATGATAAAGAATTTTTCTTTGTGCCCATGTAAAAAAACTAAGTGCTGAATTCACCAAAATCTATACAGTTGGTGCAAGTGTGACCTTTAACATGTGTACAATTTTTTTTATCAGATTAATAAGGCGTTTAGATGCTATCACACTTTTAAAAATTTGGCCCCATAGGCCATAATGATAAAGAATTTTTCTTTGTGCCCCTATAAAAAAACTGTAAGTACCAAATTCACCAAAATCTATACAGTTCGTGCAACTGTGCCCTATAATATGTGTACAAATTTTTTGCTTAGATTAATAAAGCATTTAGACGCTATCGCACTTTTAAAAATTTGGCCCCGTAGACCATAATGATAAAGAATTTTTCCTGGTGTCCCTGTAAAAAAACTATAAGTGCTAGATTCACTAAAATCTATAGGGTTCATACTACGGTGACTTACAATATACATACCAGTTTTCAGCTTATTCGAACAAAGCGTTTAGACGCTAGCGTGTTCACTCACAGACATACACACACACACACATACATACATCATCGTAAAAATAGTGGAAACGCACTCAGGGGACCTCGAAACATATAGAAACATCAAAATCTCAAATTCGGATTTTTGACATGATTACAATACTTTTCTCACTATAGTGTTCGGAAAGTATAAATTTATTAATAAAATGATAAAGTGTAATAAATACAGATTATAAATATAATTATTTTCAAATTCATATTAATTTACTGTCCACATATATTATGTTTTATTTAAAGAATTAAAAAAAATTAAAAATTCCTGTGTTTTCATGGCTTATGTGAAAATTCATAAATAACATTGGAATTTTAGAATTTCATAAATATTAATACAAATAAACATACAAAATATGTCTATGCATACTTTGTATACATTTCTTAGGTTATAAACCAGTTAATTTATCTAAATTTTTTATAAATTATCTACAAATTGTTTTAAGATTTGTTAATTTATAAACAGCATAATATTTAGTTATTCACTTGTATATGGCAAATATTACTAAATCCTATTTCTAACCTGATTCTAGCTCATTTATAGATTTTGAATTTTGACAATACAGGTTTTTGACAGTAGAGGTTTCTGACAGGTTTTTGACGGTTTAAACCAGGTTTTAACCATTGTCATGTCAAAAACCACTTTTTGACGTCAAAAACCACTTTTTGACGTCAAAAACCCAACCCTGGGACCCAGCCCAGAAAAACCCGGGCGGGTTTTTCTGGGCGGGCCCACCAACAAAAACCCACTGGGTTTTTGCAAATAAGCGGGTTTTTGTTAAAAATTATTTATAATTTACAAATCCCATCTATAAAGTATAGAAAAACACCTTACCTTTAAAGAAAACTCTTTTATTTTCTATGAAATAGTATTAAACATAAAAAGTAACTACAGTTATAAATATAATAAAAGCAAGTTTATCTTCTATAATTGGTTCAATTTTCCTTTTCCTGTAAAACCGAATGATATTTTTGTTTAACAGTGGACATAAGTGTTGTCCAGAATCAATATTTAACTATTTAAATTGCTTAGTTTTAAAACTTTATAATAATTTAATTTTAATTTTAGTACCAACATAATTATAAATCTAATAAAATAAAATTTTCTTCTATAAACGTTTCAACTATTAAAATACTTAAAAAAAAAAAAAAAGGATAAAGCAGTGCAACTTATTTTTATAATTAAAACTAGTTAGCATAAGTGAACTCTGCTCAGTTCCCCATCATATATATGTTCTCATAAATTTCTAGTACAGGACATTCTCTTAACATGATTATTATGTTAAGAGAAATGAATCTGACCAAACACTTGACACAGAGACAGAATGAAATCCCCACCTAATAGGCTATCCACCGTACACTTTGATACATTTATCTTATTCTAATCTATTAATTTATTTTATTAGGATCAATTTTGTAGTTTTGTTTTCATGCTACAATTTCCAATTCAACAATCCTCAAAATGCATATTTATATGGGATATCCCCCCCATTTTGCTATGTTGATAAAATCTTAAATTATGAGTAACTTGCAAAATTTTCCTATTAGAATATTTGTAGTCACTTATGTTCAAACAAGTATCATAAATGTTTTTTGAAGTTGTCTGATATATTTATGATCCTCAAAATGGACATTTATGCTCAATTTTACCCTATTCTGCCATTTTAAGTAAATCGTAAATTCCAAATAATTTATGAATTTTTTAAATTGAAAAATTTATGCTCTATGATATTCATGATCTATGATATTATGCTCTATGATATTCAGATGAAAGATGCAATAGAAAAGGGATTTTCATGGAAGTATTAAAAAATACTTCGTTTTTATCGCCTATATTCGCTCCATTCCAGAAATTGATTTGAACAATTAGTAAGAAATCTTTTAGTAAAAAATAGATTTTGTTACTCATTTTTGAAATAAGTAACATATAAAAGTTGTATAAACTATTAAAATTCAGTATTATTGATGAATTTTCAGTTTTTGTGAAAAAAAGTAAACAGATATTTTACAATATTTATGTTTTGCATAATTTTGAATGTTGAGCAAATTTCTTGCAAAAATATATTAAAAATATTCATAATTAGGTTTAATTGAAGTATGAATCATGATTGTTTTGCCTCATTAAGATTACGTATGCAATAATAAAGTAATTTTCATGGAAATTTTAAAAAATGACACTTCGATTTCATCGCCAATATTGTCGAACCTTGGTAACGTGAATCTCAACGGTGGTAACAGATCTGTTCATGTTGTCAGTGGTAATACTATAAGTAATTCGAAAACTAATCTTCCTGTTGACAGGGATTGTGGAAACAGTTCACGTTAAAAGTAATTCACATTAAGCATGTCCATGTTAACGAGGTTCAACTGTATTCGGTAGCTTGCAAAAATGAATTTGAGCCATTAGTGAGAATTATTTTTGTTAAAAATAGATTTTGTTACTTATTTTTGAAATAATTAACATATAAAAGTTGTATAAACTATTGAAATTCAGTATTATTGATGAATTTTCAGTTTTTTGTGAAAAAAAGTAAACAGATATTTTATGATATTTATGTTTTGCATAATTTTGAGAGTTGAGCAGATTTCTTGCAAAAATATATTAAAAATATTCATAATTAGGTTTAATTGAAGTATGAATCATGATTGTTTTGCCTCATTAAGATTACATATGCAACAATAAAGTTATTTTCATGGTAATTTTAAAAAATGACACTTCGATTTCATCGCCAATATTTTCGAACTTTGTTAACGTGAATCTCAACGGTGGTAACAGATCTGTTCAGGTTGTCAGTGGTTAATACTATAAGCAATTCAAAAACTAATCTTCCTGTTGACAGGGATTGTGGAAACAGTTCACGTTAAAAGTAATTCACATTAAGCGTGTTCACGTTAACGAGGTTCGACTGTATTCGGTAGCTTGCAAAAATGAATTTGAGCCATTAGAGAGAATTATTTTTGTTAAAAATAGATTTTGTTACTTATTTTTGAAATAATTAACATATAAAAGTTGTATAAACTATTGAAATTCAGTATTATTGATGAATTTTCAGTTTTTTGTGAAAAAAAGTAAACAGATATTTTACGATATTTGTTTTGCATAATTTTGAATGTTCAGCAGATTTCTTTCAAAAATATATTAAAAATATTCATAATTAGGTTTAATTGAAGTATGAATCATGATTGTTTTGCCTCATTAAGATTACGTATGCAACAATAAAGTAATTTTAAAGGAAATTTTAAAAAATGACACTTCGATTTCATCGCCAATATTTTCGAACTTTGTTAACGTGAATCTCAACGGTGGTAACAGATCTGTTCATGTTGGCAGTGGTTAATACTATAAGTAATTCGAAAACTAATCTTCCTGTTGACAGGGATTGTGGAAAAAGTTCACGTTAAAAGTAATTCACATTAAGCATGTTCACGTTAACGAGGTTCGACTGTATTCGGTAGCTTCGAAAAATGAATTTGAGCCATTAGTTAGAATTTTTTTTGTTAATAATAGATTTTGTTACTTATTTATATATATATATATATATATATACATATATATATATATATATATATATACATATATATATATATATATAGACATTTCATCAGTGAGAATAATTTAGAACCTGTTTCGCACATACATGACTTTTCTCGGGTTTATTTCTATTTTCTAGAAAAACATTTAGAACACACATGGCTTTCCTCCTGCATCAGTTCGAAAACGTGTATTCAAATTGTCCCTATCAGAAAACTTTCTAGAATATATTTCACAGATATACGGCTTTAAACATGTACATGATTCATTTTACATGAATGCGTGAATGCCTATTTAAATCACCCTTCTGTGAAAAGTTTTTAGGACATATTTCACACGCGTATGGCTTTTCGCCTGTGTGAGTGCGAGCATGCGCCTTTAAACAAGCTTTAGAGAAAATCCTTTAGAACATATTTCACATACGTATGGCTTTTCTCCTGTATGAGTTCGTAAATGTTTATGTAAAACCTGCCTTCTAGAAAATTCTCTATAACAGATTTCACACACGTATGGCTTCGCACCTGTGTGAGTTTGTAAATGACAATTTAGAGCCTGCCTAGTAGCAAATTTTCTTGAACAGACTTCACATACGTATAACATTTCAGCAGTGTGTAAGCGTGAATGCACATTTAAATTATTTTTATCAGAGAATCTTTTAGAACATATTTCACACGTATATGGCTTTTCTTTTGTGTGAATACGTAAATGTCTTTTTAGATGACTCGTATTAGAGAATGCTTTAGAACATGTTTCACACACATATGGCTTTTCACCTGTGTGAGTGCGTAAATGTTTATTTAAATGATCCTTCCGAGAGAATCCTTTAAAACACATTTTACACACGTATGGCTTTTCAGCTGTGTGAAATCGTGAATGTTCATTTAGTTCATTCTTCTGAGAGAATCCTTTAGAACACATTTTACACACGTATGGCTTTTGGCCTGTGCGAGTCCGTGAATAGTTAGAATTTGCCTTGTAGAACAGATTTCATACATGTATCGTTTCTCACCTGTGTGACTGCTCTTTTAAATCTTTCTGGGAGAATGCTTTAGAACATATTTTACGCAATAAAGCTTTTCTTCTGTGTAAATGCGTAGATGTCTACTTAAAAGTGCCTTTCCAGGAAAGAACTTCAGAAAAAGACTTGCACACATATGGCTTTTTTTTATGTCAGTGCAGCGAATTTCCGCATTCTGCACGGATGAACCAAATTCGCGATCCGCTGTTTGGCGAGAAAGCGAAATTGAGCAGGGTTGCATGAATAAAGGATAAAAATCCACAAGCGTCTACAGCGAGCCCCAAAAATTTTGGATCCCCTATCCTGCTGACTATGCGCATGCGTGTGAACTTAGAAATAAATTGACATTGAGTGCAATGTGCAATCTACGAGTTTTCCGTGGCGTAGGGGAAATTTTCCAAAAAGGAGAATAACGATATTCTGGTTATGATTTTGAATAAAGTAGCTGCATTGAATTGAAAAAAAGAAAAAAAAAAATCGCAGAAAGAAAAAAAAAACAGAATTGCAGAAATTCAATATTTGACGACTAGAACGAGACACGCCCGCCTACGTCACAACGACGTCACTGGCGTTTGTTTGTGGGCAGTAAGGCTCCTATATATACGAGCTGGCGCATCAGGCATTTTGTTACCGTAGGGTTGCCACATGTACCCAGCGCGTTTCTCTGATAAACAAACCACAAACACTTTTTTTTATCGTCTTACGTTATTTCTTATTTTAGAGTAATTTATTTTATTATATTTCATAATTTTAGCTAAGTAAACTATGATATGAAAGTTTGTTTAGCGATAAACTGCTATAATCTTTCAAGAAGTGATTATAAAGTGTTCACAGACCTTCTATTACTGTGTATTTCAGTTTTGGCGACATTTTGTAAAAGAAACAGAAACCGTCCTAACAACACATCCTCAGAATAAAATGACATTCTGAGAATGTACTATGACAAAAATGTGTTTTTAGGAACATTATTGTTGCTTACTGCTCTTAACTTGACCGGATTAGCTTCAGATCAAGATTTCTTAAAATCATTAGGGAAGCGATAAGGACGCCAAGCGGGAATGCTGTCCTCTTCGGAGGCAAAAAAATGGCGGTGATACGCCGGCCTATTATTTTATTTAGGGGCTCTAGTGGGCAGCGCGGGAAGTTTCGGTTTTGGATAGCTTAATGCTGCTTGTTGTTGATCATTTGATTTTATAAAAATAATAATAATAATAATAATAAAAGACGATGGTGCAACATTGTGATATTCTACAATGCAGCAACAATGCTACAATAAAGGGAATTTCGTTTTTTTTCAGTCCCAAGAGATTGAAATATAGGAAAACAATGGCTTGTAAAAAATTCGACGTGATGAACGAAAAAATGTAGAAGTTTCCGATACTATGAGTGTATGCTCAGCACATTTTTTGGATACCGATTTTATTACTTCAAAAAATGGAAAACGAAGAAATCTGCAGAAAGATGATGTGCCTTCAGTCTTTTCATTTACTTCTAGAAAGTTGAAACGTCGTCGTCCCCTGATAAGAAAGGCATTTGACACTACAAGTGCTGCTTCCTCATCAAACGTAAGTTTATTCCTTTTAAGTTTATTTGAGTTAATTCTAGAATGTTTTGATTAATGTAGCTGAATTTAACACTAACTTACATATGTCTTTCTTCTCAGTATATACATATAATTAAAAAATATGAGTCAAATAAATAGTAGTAGACCAGTTTGATTTCACAACAGGAATTATCACTTTAGCATGCAAACTACACAATTTAATTTATGTTACTATGTAAAAGTTATTTAACTGAGAGAACAGTTACTTAAATGGATAATTAGGCATTTAATTTCCACATATTAGACAGTGTTGTTTAATCAAATAACATATCACTTTTTTTATATATATATTACCTTTATAGCAGTTCTTAATGTTAAATTCAGCAAAAAAATTTCTACCTTGTGGGGAAACATCAATCCGCGATTGTAATGAAATGCTCGCCCTGTGGTGGGCTAAGGTGAAATTATCACACCACTGCATATCATCATATTATGCAATCGATTTTCCATGATGTAATGGCGGAGAAAGAACAATAATAAATACACGTGGCTATTATATTTACTAACAACTGCAGTTCAGAGAGCGCCATCTATCGATCATTACAAACGCGGATGAGCATATGAGTAGTCAATTATGACATAATATTAAGTGTTATGTAGCGTTAGATTTCAAAATCTTTATTGGTAATCATTTTGTAAATATGCAATTTTTTTTTTTTAATGCATAGGTGTCAGCAGATGAAATTGAGCTGGAATCTTGTGTTTCTCAGACAATCTTTAGGCAGAAACATCTGGTAAAATCAGATGTTTCTGCCTAAAGGTTTTGTGAGCGAGTAATGCCCACCGGTTGTCGGCCTGGATAGCTCAATTGGTAGAGCCTTGAACTTATAAGTCAAAGATTTGGAGTTTGACTCCCGGTCCAGGCATTATTTTAACTCAGTCGGCAAAATAAATTTCAATGAATATGATTTTCTTCCCAATCAGTTGATTGTGTGATTTTAATATATTGTATTTCTTTCTCCCATTGTTTAATGGTGTTTTCCTTTACCTGCGGCTTATTTCTGTCGAGCTATCTACATGACAGACCAGATGTTTCTGCCTAAAGTTTGTCTGAGTGAGTAATGGCCGCCGATTGTCGGCCTGGATAGCTCAGTTGGAAGAGCCTTGAGCTTGTAAGTCAAAGATCTGGGGTTCGACTCGCGGTCCAGGCATTATTTTCACTCAGTCGGAAAAATAAATTTCAATAAATATGATTTTCTTCCCAATCAGTTGATTGTGTGATTTTAATATATTGTATTTTGCGTAACCCTGTAAACTAATTACCAATTCTATGCCCACAAGTTACAATAGAAAAACATGCTTTTAAAATTCTAATAAAATTTCATTATGTTTAATGGTGTGTAACCATGTTAAAATACACTTTTAAGAAATACCAACTATAGACCGTAATAATACGAAATTCTTTCATGTATCCCGGAAAAGTAGCCACAGTTATTATAAACTCCAATTATAAGAATACACCTAATTAATTATAACTCATTAATTTTTCAAACTAATTTGACATCATTTGAATAATTACAGTACTTACTCGGAATTATTTTGTGTGGCTCCATAAATTATTTAGTCTATACATAACCTTTTTCTGAGAGTAAACATGATTTTAAGCATCATAATAATGTATATTAATTCTATTAAGTTCAATGCAGCATAAACGCATTAAAGTGCGCTCTTAACTAAAAACTTGTCCATAGGCTATAATGTTACGAAATTCTTTTGTGTGTCTCTGTAAACGAACCATAAACATTGTATACACCAGTAAGAACAATTCAGCTTATTTTGCGTTTAAAATTAAAACTGTTCCGAATTTAACATCGTTTGGATGACTACCTGACATTGTCAGAACACTTTTGTAAGATCCTGTACATTAATTAGAAAGCTTAAGAGCACATATTTTCATCAAACAACATAAGTTTAAGCATCTAACTCACGTACGCTAGTTTAATTTTCTTGACTGCTAAGTAATGATGTTAAAATGCGTTTAAACGAAATTCACCCCATACGCCGTAATGTTAAGTATTTTGGCGGGTCCCTGTACAAAATCCATAAAAAGTATAGACATAAAAAATTATATAGCTATTTCTATTCCGAGCCCGAATGTGTATGTCAATTTGCAAGTCAATCGGAGAATTTTTGCGGCCGCTATTGCGGTACATACAAATTCTGCCCTTAGGGCGCAATGATAAGAAAAAAAATTGTGTGTCCCTGTACACGAACTACAAATGGAGTACACACCCAAAACTATACAGCAAAAATTCTGTGTGGCTCATGAATATGTGTACCAAATTGCAAGTCAATAGCGTGACTTTTGCCGCCGCTATCGCGGTACATACAAATTCTTCCCATAGGCCGTAATGATAAGAAAATCTTTGGTGTGTCCCTGTACACGAACTACAAACGGAATGCACACCCAAAACTATACAGCTAATTTTGTGGGGATCATGAACATGTGTATCGAATTTCAAGTCAATAGCGTGATTTTTGTGGCCGCTATCGCACGACAGACAGAGAGACGGAACCCAAAATCTTTTTGAGTCTCAACAGAGGGCCTCCACTGACGTTTTGACAAAAATTGGAAGTCCAATAGCTTGATTTTTGCGGTGGCTATCGCGGTACATACAGATTCTTCCCATAGGCCGTAATGATAAGAAAAACTTTGGCGTATCCCTGTACACGAAATACAAATGTAATACACACCTAAAACTGTACAGCTAATTCCGTTGGACTCATGAATATGTGTACCAAATTGCAAGTCAATAGCGTGATTTTTGCGGCTGCTATCGAGCGACATACAAATTCTTCCCATAGGCCGTAATGATAAAAAGAACTTTGGCGTGACCCTGTACACGAACTACAAATTGAATTCACACCCAAAAGTATACAGTTAATTTCGTGGGGATCATGGTACCGAATTTCAAGTCAATAGCTGATTTTTTGCGGCCGCTATCGCGCGACAAACACACAGACAGACAGAAAGAAAAATAGACACAACCCAAAACCGTTTTGAGTCTCAACAGAGGGCCTACACTGATGTTTCGGCAATTACTTTCTTTTACCCATATATATGGTAGAGAAAGTTTTGTTTTGGGGTGGAATTTTCGAAAATGTTTCATAATCTATATAAACCACGAAATAGTTTTTTTTCCCCTTCTCATAATGAATTCTATGTTCAATGTAAATGCGCGAAATGCCGCCCTAGCATCATTGCGCCTGAGGCGGCTGCCTCAGTTGCCTCACCCCTGGCGCCGGCCCTGTTTGAATCCTTTAAAATATGTTGTAGGTAACTGTCGCAGAAATGCCATAGATTTTCATGGGTTTAAGTCCATGTAAAATAATATTTTTACAATTTTATAAAAGTAAATTTTTATGCATTGAAAAATGTAAACTTAAATTTTCATAAATATTCTTACATCTAAACTCTTAACTATATTAATTCTTCTGTCTGCCTGAGAGTCTGTTATCAGTATAACTCAAAAACAAATACTAGCGGGAATTCCAACTATATGCTACTTGAAAATTTTCATTGAGATCAGTCAAATTGATCGTGCACAGGAACATGCGATATAGGAAAGCATTTGTATACATTATTTCTGTGGGGAAAATTTATGGTCGATACATATTAACATCTTTATATTGCCGTAAAAAATATGATACTGACATAGATTTTTTATTTCCAGTAAAGCATGTTTTACACACAATACATGATGAAAAGTATTTGTCTTGCATTTACAGGGCCACACAAAATATTTCTAATATATCAATGCTATATTTGGAAGTGGCTAGACTTGAGTTTCAAACAGTGTAATGAATTTTTACATTCTTCTATATACATGTGGTATCGGCACCTTGCTTCCACTAACGTTTGATTCCAAAACTGCCCAGTTTCCTTTGCCGCAGCTATATCTTCTTCGCGAGGATGAACTCACACCTAGCGGAATGACACAGCAGTGATGTCAGATGGACGTCACTTCCGGAGCACGCATTTTCATAGACAGGAGTTGAGAGCGCTTGCCAGAGTAGACGGTTGAATTTTGAGACGTGTGGACGTACGGATTTTGATCCGCTGACTACGAAAGTTCGCCGAGACGCTGTTCTGTATCTTGCCGTGTGCTTTCCTAAGGCAATCGAAAACGAAAGCTATGTTATGTTTTCTTTTGTCAAAAACTGTGTTAAGATAAACTGTTGAAAGCGCACTTTGCCTTTTTAAATGTGACTGTGTTGGTCAGCAGTACTATTTTAATTCATATGAT
This sequence comes from Salticus scenicus, assembly GCA_963930645.1. Classification (NCBI taxonomy): domain Eukaryota; kingdom Metazoa; phylum Arthropoda; class Arachnida; order Araneae; family Salticidae; genus Salticus; species Salticus scenicus. The sequence goes on from OZ005662.1 coordinate 27,800,140, forward strand.
CGTCTTGTAAATATATATATATTATACTTTAATCTTTTATTAAATTTTTAATCAATGATAAATAAGTATTAGTTTTTCGGTTTAACGCCCACGAAAGTTGGCCATCCCACAAGTCAGAAGTGGTATGGAACGTGAATTTAGATTTAGCGTAAATTTTTGATGAAACGTTGAAAAGAGAACTATTTTTCTAATTCGTTGAACTTTTTAAAATATAAACTCTTTATTGACTGAACTGAACTTTTAATTGACTTTAAAAAAAAAACTGTGTTGAAATTTCTTCGCATGCTTAATCATGCTATGAATAGTGGGTACAATACAGAATATTACGCCTGATCTGAAATTCATATTGGATGAATAAATGTGTAAAGTGTGTAGTGATGCTTCATGATCGACAGAAATTTAAGCACCTATGAAATCTACTTAAATTAAAACAACAAGGCATCTGTTGTTCCTGTTCTGCAAGGGAAGGCCAACTTTTATTTTTATTGCGTGACGGCTTCATTAGAAGACATTCCTAAAATAGGTATTGCACTAGGAAAGGAAAAATATAATAAGATTAAAATTCTGCATCGGTTTATTTTTGAAAATGAAGGTGATCGAAAAAACAGATGCAGAATAAAAAAATTCTCCGGATTTAATTTTGCCGTTGATGATGACGATTATATTCAAAAACAAAAATTTATAGATGATAATTTTACGCTAAATGAGCTGATTATGATCAGTAATTTATTAAATGTTTCTTTCGAAGGCAACAAAGAAGAGTTAAGAGACAGGTTATTATTGAAGTTACGTGACATTGAATCACTAAAAAAAAATTCTGAGAATGATACGGATAGTGATTCTGAAAATGAATCTAGCAGCGATAGTGACGTCACGAAAATTGATTCCTCGGTGCAATGCCATAATGATAATGATAATGATATTGATGATTATAATAAACGTAAAAAATGTTATAATAATTGTAATAATATTAAGAATTCTGGAACACATGGTGCAGCTATTTCATTTACTGATTTTGAGAATAACATTTCAAAATTTTGCGGTGAGCCGCATGAAAATATAAACTTTTGGATTAACGAATTCGAAGAAATAGCGGAAATGTTTAATTTGACTGAACTACAAAAAAATTATATTTTTTGTAAACGATCTTTGAGCGGAAACGCTTCATTATTTATTAAATCTGAGAAAGCGCTACTTACTTATAAAAAATTAAAAAAAGCGCTCATTGAGGAATTTAAAGTAGAGATAAATTCCGCTTCTTTACATGACATATTAAGTAAAAGGAAAATAAGAGGCGATGAATCTGCTACAGAGCATTTTTTTTAAATGCGTGAGTTGAGTAAGAACGGGCATATTGATGATGCCGCGATCATGCATTATGTGATCCAAGGAATTAATAATAAATCTGAAAATGAAGTTATTTTGTATGGTGCAAAAAGTCTTCGCGATTTCAAAGAGAAAATAATATTGTATGAAATGTTTAAGAGAGATAGCGATAAAAGTAAACATAGATTTGATAAAGTAGAATTGAAACCCATAAGATATAATGTGCACGAAAAATTTAATCCTAAAAGGGAAATAAGTAAACTTTAAGATTAAAAACTGTTAAAAGTTTAAAATTATAAAACAGTTCACGTGTATAAATAATACATAAAAGGTAACAAACCACTTTAAAACACGTAGATAAAGTATTTTTTATTAAAAACTACACAAAGCTTTTCGCTATTATAGTATTAGCATCATCAGGTGTAATTGCGTTACATAGAACTAGCAATATATAAATAAATAAATTCAAACATTTTAAAGTTACGGTTACAATAAAGAAATTTCATTTCAATATCATTTTCAGTATTTTTTTTTTTTCTCTCTATGAGCACAACGCGTGCCAAATTTTATGAAGTGAAGCAGCATCCTTGGAGTTAATAACTTTATTGTACTTGATAATATTTACTGCTTCTGTCATTAGCAGGTCTTGAATGTCACGAGGGGCTGGAATAACTTCGGACTGGGTCCACAGATGAATAGCATCAGGGTGCTCGTAAAGAAAGTCTACTAGAATTAAAGAGAAAAATAGTTCAATTCTAGTAGACTTTCTTTACGAGCACCCTGATGCTATTCCTCTGTGGACCCAGTCCGAAGTTATTTCAGCCCCTCGTGACATTCAAGACCTGCTAATGACAGAAGCAGTAAATATTATCAAGTACAATAAAGTTATTAACTCCAAGGATGCTGCTTCACTTCATAAAATTTGGCACGCGTTGTGCTCATAGAGAAAAAAAATACTGATAATGATATTGAAATGAAATTTCTTTATTGTAACCGTAACTTTAAAACGTTTGAATATTTCTATTTATATATTGCTAGTTCTATGTAACGCAATTACACCTGATGATGCTATTACTATAATAGCGAAAAGCTTTGTGTAGATTTAATAAAAAATACTTTATCTACGTGTTTTAAAGTGGTTTGTTACCTTTTATGTATAAGTAAACTTTGTTATAATTGTGGTGATAAAAACCCTAGAGACTGCCCTCATAGAGAGAAAGGTTTTAAGTGTTTTTCTTGCAAACGTTTCGGGCATAAGAGCTCAGAAATAAGAGCATAAGAGCATGTTAAAGAAGATGAGCATGTTATATATAAAAGAGTGTATAGAGTTATATATATTAGAGTATAAGAGCATGTTAAAAATGTGCATAAGAGCAACATCGGGTTCGAAACCCGATCGGAGTAAATCATCGGAGTAAATCAAAACCTGAATAAAACTATACAAATAAATAATATAAATTTCAGTGGTATTATCGATACAGGGAGTGAAGCAACACTGTTGCGTAAGAATGCTTTTAATAAACTGAATGTTGACAGATTAAATCTTATGATTACCACTTTGAAGCGGATCGGGAAAAGTTCCGTAAAGCCGTTAGGCTCATTTGATGCAGATTTGAAAGTAGATAATTTTGAAAGTAAAACTAATATCTATGTTGTAAACAATGATGTAATGCCCTATGACGTAATAATCGGAATGAATGTATTAATGTTGAGTGAGTCGACAATAAATGAAAAGGGTATCTTATGAAAAATAAATCTAGTTCCCTCACTGTAAAAAAATAACTATTACCAGCTGCAATCTGTGATTTATTTTATCCAATCACAGAGAATTTCTTGCAAGAAATTCTCTGTGATTGGATAAAATAAATCACAGATTGCAGCTGGTAATAGTTATTTTTTTACAGTGCTTGAAGTAAACTTAGTAACAGTTCTTCCAGTAAATGCATATTGAAATGAAATTGAGACGAATATTCCTATTGACGCTCCTACTAACTTTAAAAATAAAATTTCTGAGAAATCCCCAGAAATAAATGAAATATTGAATAGTGTTGAAAAGTGTAAAAATAAAACCACTCAACCTGTTATATTGACCAAAAAATCATTAGAGTCTTCCAAAAAAGCTGTAAGTGAAAATAATGACGACGAAGAGAATTATGAAAGTGATGACGATAAAAAAATGCTTTTAAAGGACGATAATGGTGAAGATGATGACAGTGAGGAAGAGGAGGAGTCTCGACGAAAGAAATTAAGTCCGATGAATATTTTCCAAATAAGAGCGCAAAATCAAGAAAACACTTCTTCAAAGAAAGACGAAAAACGAATCCTACTTGAGAAGATTTCGCAGTTAGCAGAAGAAATGAAACAGTTGAAGGAAAAGGTTGAAGAAAATTCCAAACTTCTTAAAAGAAAGAAATTGAGAAATCCAAGTTTGGTCATGAGCGTATGTAGTGGTCTAATTTTTCTTAAAATGAAAAAATTGGCCGCAGAGCTATAACTCAAATCTTAGCATTTAAATTAATATTTATTCATTACTTTATATTTATTTTGAATTTTTCACTCCAATATTTAATGACGCTTTTTTTTTTTTTTTTTTTTTTTATTATGATGGTAAAAGTTTGGGCTTAAAGCATTATATATAATATAATTTATATTTAATGTAAATTTAGAAGAACAATGTGAATATAAAATTCATAATAATTTAAATAATTATTTATAGTTAACTACTTAAAACTGAAATGAAAATCGGATAATTAATCTCATTTCTGAACAATACCTTCTATTTCTTTTTAACTCTTAGACGCAGATGGGACACCTGTTTCCCTTTTGCTTATTTATTTTTTGACGCTCTTATTACAAATATTATTATTATATGATAGTTTTTTATTATTAAAGAGAGTCTAATAGTTACTATAAAAAATCTATTAGGTTATCAGAGTAAATTTTTTACTAAAATAAAAATGTTAAATAAAAGTAGTTTGAAAAATTTTTATCAACCAATTTCAAAAATTTATTTCTAATTAAATTTGATTATTTAAAAAAGATCAGTAATGAATTATTGCTACCCCTATATCTAAGTAATTGAATATAAGTGCAATTTGTAAAAATATTTATTCGTGGGACGCCCGTGTCCCATGATGAATTTACCTTTAACGCAGAAAAGAACACCGGTGCCCCACTCTATATTTTAGAACCAAAATTAATTTAAATTTTAAATACAACATTTTCCACTTATTTAGATCTAAAATAACTTAAAACTATCAAAAAAGTGTAAAAATTATGTTTGATGAGAAATCTGCTTCAAAGGGTTAAGAACGTATTCCGCCTTTTAACCATTTTACTTTTAAGGGGGGCAAACCCTTCAAAATGAGTCGTTTTTAAGCAGTGTTTTTAAAGGTGATAAAATAATTGGATCATTTTTAAGTTTTAACACCATTTTATGTGAACTCTGAAAAATATAAATATATATATTTTTTTTTTTTTTTTTTTTTTTTTTACAAAATGGCAGCTCAGTGAAATTTTCTTTCGGGCGTCTCTGGTGCGAGGTCCAAAATTGCTGCACTTGTCACTCTTATTTTATTGATCTGAAACAAATAAAAAAAAAAACTACTTTCTATTTCTGACACATGCACGGGAATGATAAACCTATAAAATGATAAAAAAGTATAAATTTTGAATTATGTATGCTCTTTAATAAAATATTCAGATTTTATACTATTTTTTGGACATTTTTTCATCCTCAGAAAGTAGTTTATTTACTCAATATCTTTAAAACTTTAGGTTCATCCTTCCGATAATGATGTAGAGGAAAGCCTCACAAAATTTCAGAAAAATCGATCGATAAGTTTTTAAGTTACAGCACGAGCAGTTTTTGAAAATAAAGGGGCTCTATTTTCGTCTAGTCGTTACGCGGAAACGGGCTGTTGTGAAGTGTGACAATGACGACTTGCTATTCTTGTCCAGTTGCTTCGAAATCTTGACAGTCGTTCGAGCTTGTTTACAGTTGTTAAGTCACCGGCAGCTAGGAGGCAATTGTCCAGCTGCAAGATCGTCGTTTATCACAATCAGAATGGGCGCGTCTGTATAATGATTTAATTTTCTCAGTTGAAGGAACATTTCACATTTTCCACAATTGAAAACCGGTTGTCAACATCGCTATTCACAACTTTCCCCTCCCAAAACGGATTACAAATGATCCCTTGCAACTGATTGGTTTAAAATGTCACCCTCGAACGCAGAGAGTTTCTTCTTTCACTCAAGATAACAACGGGAGACCAGAATAGCACTTAGCCGGAAGATGGTTATTACGGTGGGTAGAACAGTTGTTAAAATGTGTCGTTAACAATTACAAGGAGTGGTTAATAAGCAACTAGACGAGAATACAGCAACCAGAGTACAGGTTCGAGATTTCTTACGTCTAAGGTTCTTACGTTTAAAGATTGAGTACGATAAAACGATTAGTTTTAGTGGCCTACCGTTCAGTCAGTGATCCCAAGTGCATATAATAGACCTTCAGCTTCTTCGGAAAACTAGTTTTCTTCAAGCTGCTGCTGTTTTCGGACTGTATAAGATGATTTTATCTCAGAAAGACTCCTCTGGTTCTGTCCCGTTACTTGCTCCTCCTCGCTGTTTTTGACGAAAACTTTGGCATAGCTGTCAACAATTATCTCTAGTTTATGCATAATTCTAAGAATGACGTGTAGCTTTCATTAAATATCCTAGCAGCGATGTATGCAGAGATTTCAGAAACTTTTAGTCCAGAATGCAGGTGTTTTGGAAATAATCGCCAAACTGTCGCGTTGAAACCTTTGTTAGCGTTTTGGGTATGGCCGCCCAAGCATCTTGGGAGTAAATCATCTCTAGATAATTCTTGATAAATTGGTAGGAATATGCTCTTTTATATTTTCAGGATTTAAGGCTACCTGGCTCGCTAGCTTACAATATGCTAGCTGCGGCGCGCTCGACTATATGTGCGATTACTCCGTAAATATTTAATATTTTAATTTTTCGTCTGACCAATGTACTCTCAGTATATTATATTTTCAAAATATGAAAAAAAAAAAATCGATTTTTCGAAATTAATAAAATAATTAAAATGTAAATCAATCTCAAATTAAAGCAGAAAAACTAGTAAACACATGAGAACTTTTACTATGCACGTAGGAAGAATAGGTATTACAATTTAAGTACGATTATAAGGAGTCACTCAAGTACGATATTGCAGTGAAATGTCATTATTTACCGATTTGACACTTTTACGATAGCAAGCCCCGCCCTTCTTCTCTTCCTAAATTCTTTCCCCTACTGCAAGACGAAAAGTGTCACAGCCCCTCAGAAGGCCTTACTTTTTCTTAGACAGATGCTGTCCGAGCCCCTACATAAAGGTTAATTATAATAAAATTCATGATGGGGAAATTCGATGAATCGTTAAAACAGAGATGGGAATTAATGTTGGATAGTGATAAACTGCCTGATCTTTATCTGTTTAGGAAATTCGTTGAGCGCGAAGCGCGTGGTGTTGAAGAGATAAAATGTAAACCAGAAGTAAAATTCACTAATTTGAAGAAAACAAATAATGTACTTAGTACAATTGTGAAAAGGGAAATTCTGTGCATTCTTTGTAATGAGCGTCATGCGCTATTTAAATGTCCGACATTTAATTAAAAACCGGTTAAAGAAAGATGGAAATTCGTTGAATTAAATAAATTATGTCAAAATTGTTTGCGCCAAAATCATAGACTGGAGAATTGTAGGATAAACATCAATTGTAAAAATTGTGCCGAAAAACATCATACCTTACTGCATGTTTATGGTAGAAATCAAAATTCTAAAAGGGCGAATCATGTATCGCAAGAAATGTCAAACAGCACTCAGTTTTATTCAAGTAATGGGTCAACAGCATTCATTAAATTTAAATCAAGTAAAGGGAAAGTTTGCAGTGTAAAGCTTTGATAGATAATGCTAGTCAAAATTCACTAATTACAAAGGAATGTGCTAAGCGACTAAATTTGCCCTTACTGAGCACGTCGCATAGTATAGTAGGGATTAATTGCGTTTTGCAGAGACTGCTCTCAAAGAAACTGAATTTCAATCCACACCGCATTTTTCTCAGAGTCATTTTCGGTCAACGCTTTTATTGTTGACAGGGTTACCTCACCTCTACCTAATTTCTCATTGTTGCAACACGATTGCCCACGTATTCAAACATTGCAGCTGGCTGAACCACAGTTTTATGTAAGTGGACCCATTGATATATTACTCGGTGCAGAATTAGTCGCATAAATCTGCAATGGCAGTCCTATTCAAGGGCCATCTGGAACACTTACGGCTTTTTCGACGAAACTAGGTTACTCCTTTCAGGAAAAGTTGAGAGTTTTCATTTTACAAAATTAACTTTATGTCACAGTAATGTGATAACATCTTAAAACATTTTTTTGAAAATGAGTCAATGCAAAATGTAGAAAGTAAACGTACAGAAAATGGTCCTGTAGAAAATTTCTGCATAACAACTGAAAGAAATAGTCATGGGAGATACATAGTTCATCTACTATGAGCCAGATAAAGCACTAGGTGACAGTCAGTCAGGTGCTATTTCAAGGATTCTTTCAATCGAAAATAAATTTAAAAGGGATCCACAATTAAAGTCAGCTTATTCTAATTTCATGAACGAATATATGTCATTGGGTCATATGAAAAAGTTAAATCAAAATAAAATTGATGAAGTGCCACATTATTATTTACCGCATCATGCGGTCGTAAATCAAATTAGTGAAACTACAAAATTACGTGTCCTTTTTGAACCACTTTTAAAACCACAAACCACTTTTAAAATCACAAACCATAAATCATTAAATGATATTCTGTATATTGGTCCTAAACTACAATCTCATATTTTTGACAATTTAGTAAAATTTCGATCCCTCCCTGTAGCCTTCAGTGCCGATATAGAGAAAAATTATAGGCAAATCTTAATTACAAATGAAGATAGAAAATACCAAAGAGAGAATCTCCCAATGACCCATTATCAGTCTACGAATTAAACAGTCACCTACGAAACAGCTTGTGCACCCAATGTTGGTTTCTGTATCCGAGCAGCTCCTCCTATCCCATCTACAGATTCTATGCATCACTCCCGTCCCTCCTTTGTGGGTTTAGTGCAAAATGTTAGCACGTCTGATGTAAACCTTCACGGTGCCAAGAAAAGTGTCGACAATGTTGATCGTAATTCTACAATAATACAAGGTAAAAAATGTGATAAAACTCTGTCCCTAGAGCCAGCCTCATCTGATATTCCAATTAACTGTCAAAAATTATTTGCTTCTGAGTCTACAGTTTTTATAGGGAAAAATCTGTCTGAAAATACTCCGACCATCGACTTTCTCGCGAATTCTCATTCATCTTTTTCAAGGTCTGTTAAAAAAGTTCCGATTTCTGTTACAAATCAAGTTGATAGTAATACTATTTCTGCAATTTTGAGTCCAAATTGTTTTACAGATCTTTAAAAACACCTCCTGAACTATTTAGTTGAAAATGTTGTCTTACGTTCTAAAATTGATGATTTAGAAAAAAACTTGCACATTAAATCTGTTGAAACCACCAAAATTGAAAATACCCTAAAAAATGAAAATATGATGTTAAATAAGGAAAATCTCGCACTTCAGAAAATTTTAGATAATCAAAATTCCCCTATGAAAGACCTCCACAGCCAATAAAATACCTCACATGTTCAATGCCTCTATTAACTGGATAAATAATTCTCCTAATAAAGGAAATTTATTTGCTGCTCATAGAGCAACTAAAATCCGTTTATTCACCAACTTGTAATCCTGGAGACATATTCGCGGTGAAAATAACCCAGCCGATTGTGCGACGCAAGGATTATCCCCAGCTAAACTGAAAACTAGAAATGATTGGTGGGAAGGGCCAAAATGGCTTTATAGCTTTGAAATACCACACATGTATACCTTACAATCGGTTGCAGTTCAGGATCAAACTATTGTAAATTCCATTGACTCAAGCTCTAAACCTCCCCTTGATAATAATGACCTTTTATCTCATATTCAAAAAATTTCTAATTACCTAAAGCTTTTGAGAATTATATCATATGTCATTAGACTTATAAATAATATCAAAAGCAAGTCCAAGGAAAGTGGTCCTTTAAAGGCCCTAGAGCTAAATCAAACTGAAATTTGTATTGTAAAAATTATCCAAAAGGCCGAATTTAGTGAAGAAATGGCTTTCTTAAATAAAGGTAAACCTTTAAAACCTTCCCATCATATGTTATGCCTTGATCCTTTTTTGGATGAATCAGGCATTCTTCGTGTTGGAGGACGCTTGCGGAACCATCCATCGCTACGATAAAAAAAAAAAAAAAAAAAAAAAAATCCATTTGATACCAAAATCCCACCACTTCACATCCTTAATAATCAAACATTATCCCAACTTAATGCTATCACTTTTTCGAAAAAAAAACTTTCGGATTCCTCACGGTCGATGCACTGTTAAATCAGTCGTGAGACAATGTTTGATTTATCTTCGTTTGGCAGTGAAGTCTATATTAAAACAATTAAAATTGCCAGAAACCTCATTAACTTTCATGTATTTAAGTCTCTCTTCTAGGTATAAATTTCTAATGCAGATGAAAGAGAAATTTTGGAGCAGGTAGACTAAACAACATCTGCAGAGTCACAACCAACAGCCAAAACAAGCAAATATGTTAAGCAACTTCTGTCCTGAACTCGAACAACGTCTCCAGAAGATCATCGGACCTGACAACATCACGAGAGTTGTGGAAAGTGCAGATCTCCTCGGCTTGAAATCTGATTCACCCAGTGTCCCAAGTCATCTTTCTTTCTGCATGTCGAATCTTGTCCCAGTGCTTCCTCTGCCCGCGCAGCCTGTTGAGAATTCGGAGCGGATATGCTGGCGCTGGTCCTCCGAAATAGACAGTCACGTGAAAAGAGAGAGAAAAAACTTTCATTCCTTTTTCTCTGTATAGTTGCTCTCGGAACATACTCGTTCAGTCAAGTCAAACCGTTCGGGTTTATTCGCAATCTAGTGAAATCACGCAATCTAGTGAAATCATCATTCTGAATCAAACTTTATTCTTTACTAGCCGGCTACGCCCGCTTCGCTGGTCACTATTTTTAAATGAATTCCAATAATTAATGAATTCTCAAAATTGCATTAATTTTTATCACGTGATAAAAAAAGAGAGAAAAAAAATTCTGATCGGGAAAAATGTCGCACCGGGTCCCCAATGCCTTCGGCAGCGTAGACCCGTGCGCTGCGCGTAAGTATTCCTTCACCATCCTTATGACTTCTCAAAATTACATGTTATTACTCATAAACTTTCATTCTTAAGAAAAAGAATTAAAAAATATATCATTTAGTATCGGGTAAAAACTCACACCGGGACCCCACTGCCTTCGGCCGTGCAGACCCGTGCGCGCGAACATGTTAAGATATACGTGCGGTGAGCGCACATATTCCTTCTGAAACCAAACTCTTATTCTAAAGAAAAGAAAATTAAAAAAAAATCATTTCTTATCAGGTAAATTGTCGGACCGGGTCCCCACTGCCTTCGGGAGCGTAGTCTCGTTCACGCTGCGCGCCTATTCCTTCCCCATCCTTCCAGCCCCTCCTAATTAACTTACATATAACAATTTTGAACGGTCTTACTCAATTAGCTGAGATGCAAAAGAAAACCTCATCAGGACACCTTAGAATTGTAAATCAGATGAAATCTCGAATTCCACATTCGATAATATAAAAGAACTTTAAAATATCTTTCGAATGCTGTATTAGAAATAATTTAATCATAATTAGAATTTGAAATATTGATATTTAAAAATTTTACAGAGCCATCTGGCGGTAGAAATTTCAGTAATCTATTGTTCCATTCCAGATCAACACAGCTTTCAAATGATGTATTACTCATGAAATTATTTTAATTAGTAGCTGAGATAAAAAAGAAAACTGATTCAGGAGACCACAAAACGTGTAAATCTGGAGAAAACTTTCGATAATATAAAAAAACCTTAAAATATCTTTCGAATGATGTATTAGAAATAATTTAATCATAATTAGAAATTGAAATTTTAAAATATTACATCGCTATCTGGCGGTATAAATTTCTGTAATCCACTGTTCGATTCCAAATCAAAAAAGCTTGCTAATGATGTATAACTTATGAAATTATTTTAATTAGTAGCTGAGATACAAAAGAAAACCTAATCAGGAGACCTCAAAACGTGTAAATCGGGTGAAATCTCGAATTCCATTTTCGATACATTAAAATGTTTATCAACTCAACAAAGCTTTCAAATGATGTATTACTTATGAAATTTTTTTAATTAATAACTGAGATGTAAAAGAAAACTGATTCATGACACCTCAAAACGTATAAATCTGGTGAAAACTTTCGATAATTTAAAAGAACTTTAAAATATATTTTGAATGATTTATTTAAAATAATTTAATCATAATTAGAAAGTGAAATATTGAAATTTTAAGTATTACAGCGCCATCCGGCGGCACAAATTTCTGTATTCCACTGTTCGATTCCACATCAAAAAAGCTTTCTAATGATGTATTACTTATGAAATTATTTTAATTAGTAGCTGAGATACAAAAGAAAACTCATTCAGGAGAACTCAAAACGTGTAAATCTGGTGAAAACTTTCGATAATTTAAAAGAACTTTAAAATATCTTTCGAATGATGTATTAAAAATAATTTAATCATAATTAGAAATTGAAATTTGAAAATATTACAGCGCCATCTGGTGATAGAAATTTCCGTAATCCACTGTTCGATTCCAAATCAAAAAAGCTTTCTAATAATGTATTACTTATGAAATTATTCTAATTAGTAGCTAAGATATAAAAGAAAACCTAATCAGGACACCTCAAAACGTGTAAATCGGGTGAAATCTCGAATTCTATTTTCGATAATGTAAAAGTACTTTAAAATGCGTATGAACTCAACAAAGCTTTTAAATGATGAAATTTTTTTAAATAATAACTGTGATATAAAAGAAAACTGATTCAGGACACTTCAAAACGTGTAAATCTGGTGAAAACTTTCGATAATTTAAAAGAACTTTAAAATATCTTTCGAATGATGTATTAAAAATAATTTAATCATAATCAGAAATTGAAATAATAAAATTTTAAAATATTACAGTGCCATCTGGCGGTACAAATTTCTGTATTCCACCGTTCGATTCCAAATCAAAAAAGCTTTCTAATGATGTATTACTGATGAAATCATTTTAATTAGTAGCCGAGATTAAAAAAAAAAAAAAAAAAAAAAAAAAAAAAAAAAAAAAACTAATCAGGACACTTCAAAACGTGTAAATCGGGTGAAATCTCTAATACCATTTTCGATAATGTAAAAGTACTTTAAAATGTGTATCAACTCTACAAAGCTTTCAAATGTATTACTTATGAAAATTTTTTACTTAATCACTGAGATATAAAAGAAAACTCATTCAGGAGAACTCAAAACGTGTAAATCTGGTGAAAACTTTCGATAATTTAAAAGAACCTTAAAATATCTTTCGAATGATGTATTAAAAATAATTTAATCATAATTAGAAGTTGAAATTTTAAAATATTACAGCGTCATCTGGCGGTACAAATTTCTGTATTCCATTATTCGATTCCAAATCAAAAAAGCTTTCTAATGATGTATTTTATGATTCTTATGAAATTATTTTAATTAATAGCTGAGATACAAAAGAAAACTGATTCAGGAGACCTCAAAACGTGTAAATCTGGTGAAAACTTTCGATAATTTAAAAGAACTTTAAAATATCTTTCAAATGATGTATTAAAAATAATTTAATTAGAATTTGAAATATCGAAATTTTAAAATATCTGGCGGTAGAAATTTCTGTAATCTACTGTTCAATTCCAAATCAACAAAGCTTTCAAATAATGTGTTACTTATGAAATTATTATAAGTAGTAGCTGAGATACAAAAGAAAACCTAATCAGGACAATCCCAAAACCTATATACCACGGTAGTCGGGAAATGGAAGTAAAAAGAAAAAGAAAAGTATTTTTTAGTTCCTTCAAATGTATTTTGTTGCTATGGGAACTCCTATCTTCTATTGAAAGATAGATTACGTGTTGGAATAAAATTTAATTTGCAATTAAAATGTAACTGCTTTGTTTATTAATGAAAATTGATGAAATTTTAACTACAGGTTGGTTTTATGCTGAATAGGCTGTATATTAAGTGTTGTGTACGAAAAAGAAAATTTGAAGCACTTTGAAATTTGCAATTTTTAACCCCAGTTAAAGATCATGTGACATTAATGACTTTTACATGTTTTGTGACCGTTAGAGACAGACGTTAAAATCGTCTGGTGAATGCTGATAGAATGCGTCTTTTTAAGCAATAAGGATTTTTGGTCATTGTTCGATCGACATGGGTCAACATTTTAATTAATATCTCCGAAACTAATTAAGATTTTTAAATTTTGTTTCGAGGAAAACATCGGAAAGGCTCCAGAGCATCGGTATGTCAATTCTTGTACTTCTGCGTTCAATAGAGGCTGAACGTATAAAAGAACAGAAAGACAGACAGACAAACCTTTCCATTTATTACTATAGATTCGTTATTAATTCTTGTGTTTAGGAACATATTTGTGAAGTCAAGTCAATTTTTTTTGTGCAATTAAAAAATTCAAGATTCTGCATATTCATTTGGATTCTTCATTATTTACATGTGGACTCTTTTTTTTACTGCAATCATCGTGGAAATCTGGGAAAAAGGTGAGTACAATTCAATTTAATCTTTGCATGCAACGTAAGTTTCGATTTAGAAATAGAAGTCTGTTTTGTTTTTATTTATTATTCGGATTACCATTCTTATTCTTTTATCTCATTCAAAATTAATCTTACACTTTGTTAGTAACACTTTCCAACAAAGTTCGTAAGTGGTAATGACTTCCCAACAAACACGGAGGTAATGGCCCACTTGTGGCTATGTTACCTTTGGCCATAAGCAACTTGTAGCGGCCCGCTATCGGTGGCCGTAACGGCAACGTAAAAAAAGTGTCACGCCGGCCTCAATATGGCCAAATTAAGTTTGGCCGTAAGTACAGTAAGCTGCCCGCCATCATGCCACTAATGGCCAACATAAATGAAAATTAGCCAAAACATGCCCATTATCATGACATTAATGCTTAACATAAATGAAAGCTAGCCAGAACTTGCCCACCATCATGTCATTAATGGTCACGATAACTGAAAATTAGCCGAAAGATGCCCACCAACAAGCCACTAATGGTTGACAAATTGAAAAATTGGCCAAAAGTTGCCCACCATCATGCCATTAACAATTAATATTAAAGAAAATTAACTGAAAGATAGCCACCAACCAGCCACTAGTGGTTGATAAATATGAAAATTGGCCGTAAGTTATCCGTTATCAAGCCACTAATGGTTGACAAATATGAAAATTGGCCGCAAGTTACCCATTATCAAGCCACTAATGGTTGATAAACATGAAAATTGGCCGAAAGTTACCCATTATCAAGCCACTAATGGTTGACAATTATGAAAATTGGCCGAAAGTTACCCGTTATCAAGCCACTAATGGTTGACAATTATGAAAATTGGCCACAAGTTACCCGTTACCAGGCCTCTACTGGCTCCCAAACATGAAAATTGACCGCAAGTTGCCCGTTATCAAGCCACTAATGGTTGACAAATATGAAAATTGGCCGCAAGTTACCCGTTATCAAGCCACTAATGGTTGACAATTATGAAAATTGGCCACAAGTTACCCGTTACCAGGCCTCTACTGGCTGGCAAACATGAAAATTGACCGTAAGTTGCCCGTTATCAAGCCATTAATGGTTGACAAATATGAAATTGGCCGCAAGTTACCCATTATCAAGCCACTAATGGCTGAAAATATGAAAATTGGCCGAAAGTTGCCCTCCATCATGCCGTTAACAGTTAACATCAATGAAAATTAGCTGAAAGTGGCCCGCCATCATATCATTAACAGCCATTATACATAAAAACTAACCGAAAGTTGCCCACCATCAAGCCACAAATGGTTAATATTAATAAAAATTGGCCAAAAGTTTCCCACAGTGTTACTAGCAATGGCCAAAGCTCAAATTATTCCACTGGAAAATTTGTTACCAGAATTATTCATCACTTAATTTTTTTGAAATTCCATTTTCACATTCAGAAAAATCAACATCCATTAAATTAGTACTAATTTTCTGAAAAATTTATAAATTTTTCATATTTTATATTTAAAAATGTGAAAATTTAACTGTTTGTTTTAACTGTGAAATAAAATATTAAAAAAATGAACTTACAAAACAGAGTACTAATTGTATGGATGTGAATTTTCTGAATGAGAAAACAGAATTCAATGAAATGCATTATGTGAAGTCATTGTGGTAACAAATTTTCCAATAAAATCGCTTTGTTTTTCTCTGCCAGTGAACATAAGTATTATGATCTTAAAGTTATATATGGATTTGTTACAGTCATAAAATTGTTTTCAGAAGAGCAAAGTCTGCATTTCTGGTCAATTTTTAATGAGGAGAACTATTAGTGGCGTATCTGTAAAAAATATGCTCAGAAAATGAGAGAAGCACTTCTGTAACATATAGAAATTTTCAATGTTTCACTCAACTACTGAGAATATTTTCAGAAAGCAAAAATTTAATCTATAATAATAAAAGATGTTTGTCTCTCTGTCTGAGCATCTATACGTTCAGCCCCTATTGAATGCAGAACTACAATATTTGACATACGGGTGCTCAGAAGCCTACCTGAGTGCATAGTGAAAAAATAATTTAAAAATTTTAATTGGTTCCGGAGATATTAATTAAAATGTCGACCCATGTCAAATGAAAAGGCGATCTCAATGACTGAGAATTCACCGCGATTGCATAAAAATAGATATTTTAACGGAGTTAAAATCAGGAAAAGTGGAAAATAAATTAGAAATATTAGTTCGATTGTTACGAATTTGGCACAAAATGAAAGGGGATTTTTTTTCCTAATCTAAGAGTGCAAGTGGCTTATCTCTACAGCAATTAGATTTTTTAAAATGAACTAAAGTATGAAATTTAGTTGCCAACAGGCAGTTATTTCATTTATCAAGGATTCTGCAGTGCCAGGTGCTAGACATGCTGACTGACTATTCTTCCGGTCGGGAAAAATTGCTTTTGTTTTTCGCCCACGTGACAAAGTACTGGAAATTAAAAAAAAGCAGTTTTTGAATTTTTTTAATTTAAAAAATCGATCAAAAGCAGAACTTCGAAATTGCCCGTCATTATGGCTCACCTGTATGCAGTTAAAAAATCTAAAGTATAGCTTTAAAAATAAAATAAATAGACATATTTATTTAAATTCATTTTTATTTCATCTGTTAATGACACCAAAAGTTACTTTTATCAGAATATTATTGATTTTTTTTTTTCCCTTTTTTTTTTTTTTATGAATTCGGTTGTAAAAAAGCAGGTTTTGGAATTCTTTTTACTTTTCAAAATAAAAATATTTAATTTTGCTGCATTTCAATGCATATGTGTGCAAAATTAACATTTCAAACACAGTAATTTATAAAAACTGATTACAATATCTGCGATACCCACCCTTAAGGCTGTACATCAGTCAGATTCCCTCTCTCTTTCTTCTCATTTTATTCAATGGGATTTTTGTTGCTCCGTTTTATAAAAATCTCATTCAAAAATGAAATTTTTCGAATTCTGTTTCTTGAATATTACTCTTTGAACATGTTGTATTTAAGCTTAGTGGGTAATTAAAAAAAAGAAAAAAAAATCACTTAGAGATCCAAACTTACTTATAAGTTTACTTATTGAAATAAAATATTTAAATTGATTTTTTCGAAAAATTACTCACTAAGCTAAATGATGACCTGTTCAAAAAGTAATATTTAATATTAAAAAAAAGAAAAAGGAAAAAAAAAAAAAAAAAAAAAAAACAGATATCGAAAAACTTTATTTTTGAATGAGATATCCTTTTGAAACGAAGCAACAAAAATCCCATTGGATAACATGGGAAGAGAGAAAGGGCTCTTTTAATAAATTAACAATGAAAAAATATTTTCAAATGCAATATATAGCACTTGCATAAATCTCAGTTAAAATCCAGTGTTGATTGTAGCTCACAGTAGAGAATCTAAGCATCAAATCTTTATTATAAAAAAAAAAAAAAAAAAGGAAGAAGAAGCTTTACATGTTCTACTAAAATATAAAATTTTAACACTGCATTAAGAAATGAAATATTTACCACAATTTAATCATGTTACATTATATATATGCAAATACTTTTCTCATTTTTAATAAGCAAGAGTGAACTGAAACTAGGCTCGTAAATACTAAATCTAACTGAAATAAATGTAAGACTACAACATTTTTTATAAATAATGCAAAAAATCCAAGGAGCTATAGCCAGATTCTCATGTAAAATGTTTGTAGACCTTAAAAAAAAAAAAAAAAAAAAAAAAAAAAAAAAAATCAACAAAGATTATATTTTATTAGTTTTTTAATATTTAAATCACTTTTTTCTCTTTTAAATATTTTATTCTGATAGAACTATGCTGGAAAAATCCTTTTTTTTTTTTTTCTTAAACTTACTATTAATAATAACAAATTAAAGAGAAAGTTCTTAAGTCGAACAATTTAATACTTAAAAAGGATATTTTATCTGTTCTTTTAAAAGTAAAATAGATGAAATGTCATCATGCAACAGTAGAATCTAACACATTTATGAGTCAATTGGCAATAGGATATATTAATTTTATTAGCTTAATGCAGTTAGAAAGAAACATATAATTAACTTTTTTTTTTTTCATATTAAGCATTAACAAACAATTTAAAAATTTAAACTAAAAGACTTAATAACTTGAGACTTTAAATGATTTTAAAGTCTCTCAAAAAAATGACTGAGTTTTTCCTGTTTTTACAATAAACTGTGAAACTAACTGATCTTTCCAAGTTTTCATTAAAATTACAGGTTTTGTAGCAACCCTGTCATTTTCTAAGTAAAAAAAAATAAAAAAATAACTTAAGCTTTTTCTGTGTGTGTGTGTGTGTAAACTTTGCTTTGTAACAAACAAAAACCAGTAACTTCAAAAAATTTCATTTATTTCTTTCCACCTAGTTAATAAGATGACTGACTTTTTCCAGATCTGATCCTCCTCACAGCAGCTAGAAAAAGAAAGAATAAAATAAATACTTATTTACATTAAAAAATCTTGACATGTGAAGCATACAATCTGTAATTAAAATACAATGCTTTTATGAGCTTTAAATGATAGCTCAGTTTGTTCCCCTAATTTATTTCTTTTTTTACTCATATTCTTCGCATAATCATTAAAAAAAAAAAGTTTGTCAATATAAAGAAAACTATGGGATTCAAGAAAATTATATATATATATATATATAAACATACCGTAAAATACTGCTCAAGCACCCCCTCAATCTTTCTTTGGAAGTCAGGATATGTTCAGAGAGAGGACGGGTAAACAAAAAAATTGGCAAAAGTATAGAAATTAACAAGTATTTTCCAGCTGAAATTAAATATGGTTAACCTACATTCAACAATCTGGAATAGATAGCTAAACTTTCCTCACTTCCAATAAATTGTTTTTAAAAAATTGCCGCTATTTTAGGAAGCTTATTACAGTGCCACCGCTATGACAGAAAACGCGAGACATGAGACATACAGTGCGTTGCATGAATATAAACGCACCTTTTCCAATAACCAGAAATAGTAATTTTTAAATTTTAAAAGAAGGAATGTGACTTACAGTTATTGCATATTACTAACAACTGAATAAGTTGCTTTGAGCACGTATGTTTAGGCTCATGCAAGCTTATGTAAATGAGTGTTTAAGCATTTTCTTATTTTTTCTGTTTTTCGTTTGTTGCGCGAAATTAAACGCACTCTGTATTTTGTGTTTAAAATTTATCAGAGCCACCGGAATTAAACTAAAACACTGACAGTCATGTTGCTAAAGTACTCTAAAAACAGTTTTAATGCTTGAGTGCAAAATTTACGGAGTTTGTTCAGGATGGTAAGAGGGGAAACTTTGACAGTAGACGAGAGGATAAAAATCGACTTTATGCATCATAAAGGCAATCGTGAAATTGGGCGCCAAATCGGAAGAAGCGAGAGTGTTGTGCTAAATTATATAAAGAAAGTACAAAATGATAGGAAAAAAGCGTATAAGAAGCGAACAGGAAAGCTTAACAGTTACGACAAACATCGAATATGCAACGTTGCAAAGAATAAGAATATTTCCTGTGTGAAGATAAAGGCTCAATACAAGCTGGGTGTTTATCGGAAAACCATATGGAGAACTATCAAAGCTGCAACATTCATTAAATTTAAGAAAATGAAGGCGAAACCACCCCTCGCTCAAAAGCACAAAGATATGCGGTTGGAATGGGCAAGAAAATGGATTCTAGATCGACAAAATGGGAAAAATTCATCTTCTCCGATGAAATAAGTTTAATCTCGATGGCCGGATGGATTTCATAGCTACTGGCACGATTTGAGAACCGAAGAAATGTACTGTTCAAAACGTCAATCAGGAGGTGGGTCTGCCATGGTGTCGGCAGCCATAGGTTTTAAAGGGACTTTCGAATTAGAGTTCGTGGATAACACTATGAACTCTGTAGATTATGTCCAGATGCTCACAAGGAATCTCCGCCGTCAAGCAGTCAAGAAAGCTGGAAGAAATTATATTTTTCAAGATTGTGCATCTGTACCTACAGCACATATCGTGAAAAAATGGTTCCGAGGCAGTAAAATTAAAGTTCTGCATTGGCCCTCAAAAAGCCCCGATTTAAACATAGTGGAGAACGTATAGGGTATTCTGGCTTGCCGTGTTTACGTAAACGGAAGGCTGTTTAGCACGAAAGATGAACTAAAATCAGCCATTCTATTAGCTTGGAAGACAATCAGCTTGGATGACCTCATGCCACTGTATCAGTCAATGCCAAGGCGTTTACTGGCTGTTCTAGAAGTCCACATACCGTTTGCATCAAGTGTCACCTATTCATATTTTTTTTATTACACTTCTATACCATTCTAATTCTTAAAGCTAAGGTGCGTTTATTTTCATGCAACACACTGTATATTGCTGTTTCTTTTCAAAATAGTATTGTTTAAAAATTCCAAGTCTCCTGATTTTTAATAGAAAGATTGCAATTTCTAATTTTTCTCCCTCCATAGCATAAATGTCCTTTTAAACATGCTTTATTAAATTCTAGAATTTAAAGAGGGAGATGTAAAATATTTTTACCTTATGTAAATAGATTCCAGAACCTATAAAGAAGTAGAATTGTTCAATATCTCTCACTTATAATTTTGTGATTTCCAACCCCCCCCCCTCCTAAAAATCTGATTAAATGCTCTGCAGAAGCCTTATGATTTCCAATCTTTCTCCATATGCAGCATAAATATCATAATTTTTGGAAGCTTGCTTTATTAAGTTTTAAAACCTATAAAAGGTAAAAGCGTTCAATATCATCGATTCATTTAATTTTTGTTGTTTCTTTGAATATATACAAGATTTTGCATCCATTTCAACGTTTGATGATCTTGTCCCACTTTAGTTTGAGCACCAGTATTTTTGTAAATGTGGTTTCTTACTACAAACATTTAACTAGTCAAACAAAATTATGAACAAAAATTTTTATCTTGTGTGACACCAAGAATATTGCATAAAACTCTTTTGCTTACTTTATGTATTATTAAAATTTCATAATTACAATGCTTTGATCTTATCTATCCCCCATAGCAGAATACTTTTGAATGTTCTGCAACAAGATTTCCCGGTGGTCAAACATTTTTGACAGGACACATACACATTTTACAAATTTACTCTCAATAGTACTTACACACACATATATATACATAACAGCATAAAAATTAATACTAAATTGATATTTAAAAATTTTACTTAACTTGTAATAAAAAAAAAAAAAAAAAAAAATCAGAAGGTTGTGACCACCACATTACTTTTTTCTATATAATTTTACACAAATTCATGCACTACAAGTTATTTATTAAATTATTATTTATGGAAATTTTTTTTCATAATAAGTACAGACGAGTTTTTATCTGACAGAATTATAACACTAAATGCCGAAAAGAAAGTTTTGTGCCAACATAAGAAGAAATGTGATTTTTTTTTTCTAACTTTTTGTTAAAGAATAGAAAAAAAAAAAATTATAACTTAGTTTTAAATTATCACAGATCTATTGTTGAACCATTTGTCTTAAAGTATTTAAAAGTTTTTCGAAAGACATCCATATTGAAAATTTACATCCTGAAAGGATGGGGGGGGAGAAGCAATGCTAATTTACTAGTACTATTACATCAATAATCCATATTAACTTTACAATTACACATTAAAAATAACTTGTATAACGTACATTTGTGAAATTTTGTCCTATAATGTCATGTTAAAATTTTTTTAATTGAGATCACAGTGCCATCTGTTGAGCGATTGATCTCCCAATCTAATCAGCATCTGTGTAGGTCAGGGTTTAACTAAATACCAAGATTGGTTAAATTTCCTTGATTAGTTCTTGAGATACAGCATCCACAAAATTTATGACACACACAGACAGACATTTTAGAGTTCAAAAATTTTCATAAAACAAATACTTCCTCTCTCTCTCTATATATATATACAGTGTCCATTCTAGGCAGAATTAACGAAGCGCTGCACCCTGTTTGCCCTTCAGATAAAAGAATTCTGCCTCGATACCCTTTGAACTTGATTGTGCAACCCGAAATTTGAAAATGCAAGAAATGATCGAAAAAGAAAAATTTCAGAGTAAAACCGACGAACGATTTGAAGGAAATATTGATTTCAGAAACAAATTCTTATGAAAATTGTCTGTTGATTTAATTAATAAAAATAGTCTGCTTATATAAAAAAATATATATATATACACTGGAAACCTTTTATATGTGGAAGCCTAAAAAAAAAAAATGAATCACCTGATAGGTTAGCATTACATCATTGTTTTTGTATCTAATTTCGTTCTATCCATTAGAAAATGTTAATTTAAATTTGTCAACTTGCATTCTTTTTGATTTTGAACACCTAAAACTAATCCAATATAGCAGTTTTTGCCAAGATTTGATTTTTTTCTATAAGTATTTCAATATTAAAAGTGCTTTCAAGTGAAACAGCATAATGACCACAAGCTTCAGGATAAGGCTGACTTCTATAATTGAAAAAAGATAAGTCTTTTTTATATTTTCTTATTTATTTTAACATTATTTGAAAACAATCAATAAAGTGCTAATATTAATGTAAATAAATTAAAAAAATAAATGAAAATAAAAAGAATTAGAGCTGAAACTGAAAGCCATTCAGTGCATTTTAATTATTTATTACTCAAATGCGATTTTGGAGATGTAGTACGAAAATATGCAAAATAAATGAATAAATTAGGTAAAGCAAAATAAAGAATAAAATATATACATATATTAAGTGGATACATAAATATTTCATGATTAATCCAAGCTAAAGAAATTACCAAATTTCAAATTATTTTTGTTATCTAACTAAAGTGCCACAATAATCCTCACACAGATCACATAAACACTTTAACAGAGTGCAGCGTTATGTAATCAAAGTTCTAAGAAGGAAAATAAATATGTTTATTTTAAATGACAAACGGCATTGCATCATTACATAGCCGGAAAAAACGCCATGCATCTAAACATCGCCAAAGAATAAGTTTTATTTCTACATATAATAAAAATGTCTATTTTGTTTTGTGTATGCTGGTTGCTTTGTTGGCAAACGGATGCCAGCAAAATAAAAAATAAAAACACACATATTCAGGTACGTTTTGACCTTTCATGATGTACCTCGTTGCTTGATTTTCGAATTTTTTTTTTATTACAGTTATAAAAATTATAAAAATATGAAATTTGACTTCATTTTATGTTTTTTTTTTTTGGCGATGTTATGACATGGTAGCTTTTGCAGATTCCCTCTCGCAGACAATCGTTTAATTGAGAAATTAGCCACGATAAAGGTAAATTTTGTTAACAAGCCATAAAGCGATATATTTTGACGACCCACCGCAAGAAGATAACGTTGTTTTGTAGTGAAATAATGGCTTATTTCAGCATATAATTTAAACGATTAAATATAAATTTTATCGACAAATCGATCTCATATTTCGATAGACTTTCGTATTGTGTATTATGGCAATCACGCATAAAAAAGCAATTCTATTATTTTTTGTGAAACAATTGCATATTTCGGTATTTATTTTTGAAAAATATACAAAATTTAACAATTAACAGTAAAATAATAACCTTTATTGGCAATTAATGCTATTACATAAATTTTAAAAATTAGCAGTAAAATGATTCCATATTTTGGCTAATTTATTGCATACATCGGGAATTATCTTTGAGAAAAAGTGCAGATTTCACTGAACACCGTGAAATAAAGCCTATTTCAGAAAATAATTGGGCGATTAAAGTAACTTTAATAATTAGCGGCGAAAGGATTGATGGTTTCAACAATAAGCCACAAAACATCCAGATTTTCGGAAATCACCTTTAAAAAAATGGCAATTTTTAACAATTAGTACCGAAATAATATAAATATCATATTTTAGGAATTAGATACGTTTAAGCATAACTTTTTTACAGTTAGTAGTGAAATGATACCGTATTCCCGAATTAGGCCACAAAGTTATTTCTGAATTTGGGATTCATATTTGAAAAAAAAAAGGAACTTATTTCATCGATTAGCGGCAAAATAATTGAGAATTTGAGATTCAACTTTGTAAAGAATACGAATTTCATAGACTAGGGGGCGAAATAATGCAATCGGCCACAAAAATATCATGAATTTCAGGAAGAACTTTCGGCAAAGGAGAGAAAAAAAAAAAATGCGAGTTTCATTGATTAGCAGCAAAATAGCAGAAATTAAGAATTAGTTGTGGCTAAATGTAAATTTTGACTACAAAAGATTGACAGTTAGCGGTAAGAATAATCTCATATTTCCAAATTCATCTGCAAAATTTTTGCCTATTTCGGTAATCAGCTTTGAGAAAAAAGCTCAAATTCCCACTATTATCAGCGAAATAATTGAGTATTTAGGAATTTAACTTCACAAACATAAGAAAATTTATTGATTAAGAACAAAAAAAATTACGTATTTCGGTTCGGCAATCAATCGTAAAAATATCGTGCATTTTGGGAATCAGTTTTGAAAAAAGACAGGAATTTTATCGATTAGTGGTGAAATTACGTCATATTTTAACAAATCGTTGACACTGTAAATTTTGTTAATTGACAGTCATCTTGCATATGCTGTGTAGTTTTTTCTTTTTTTTCCCCCTCCCTCCAAAAGTTTCTAAATAACAAGGGACATTATTTTAATCTATATATATATATAAATGAATGTTTGTCTGTATGTCCTTTATAAAATCGTAAACGGCTTGACCGATTTCGATCATTCTTTTTTTGTTTTTTTCCTTATAGGTCAGGGATGGTTTAGGAAAAAAAAAAAAAAGAAAAAATTTGCCCCCCAAGGGGGGGGGGCAAAACATGAATTCAAAAAATCCTTCATTATCTCAAACAAAAAAACAGATATCCGTAAAATTTTTGCTTTAAAATATAGCTAATATAAATGTCTAAAAACCAATTTCTGGAATTTTCGAAATTCGGCCCCCAAGGGGGGGGGGGGGAAACGGGATTTCACATGTGTAAAACGTGATTTTGCATAATCCTATATATCTCAAACAACAAAAAAAAAATAAACAGACATACGTGAAATTTTTGTTATAAAATATAGCTAATACAAATATCTAAAAACCAATATCTGGAATTTTAAAAATTCAGCCCCCAGGTGGGGCAGCAGGTGGGGTTTTTGTAAAATTATTAGGAGGTGCGGGAAGGGGGGGGGCTATGGGCAAAAACAAATAGAAATGCAGTTAGGCCGTTCAAAATTGGTACAGATTGGTTTTAAAGGCCTGCAAGTCGAATGGGGATATTTTCGAAAGTGTAACGTTATTAGGAGGGACGGAACGGGGGGCGAAGGGGGGAAGTAACAGAAATAAGAGTTAGAGCATTTTGAGAATTTTTTCCGAAGGCAGTGAGAACCCGGTGCAACATTTTTCCTAATCAGATTTTCTTTCGCTTTTTTTTTTTTTTTTTTTCCCCCACGTGATAAAAATTAATGCAATTTTGAGAATTCAGTTATTATAGTGATTCATTTAAACATAGGGTCCACAGAAGCAGGCGAAGCCTGCTAGTTTCTTTATATATATATATATATATATATAAAAATGTATAGACCTTAAAAAAAAAAAAAAAAAAACATTCTTATATATTTTATTGCATAAATATCTTAGAGAGAGACAATATATACTTACTACTCCTTATAGAATTCCATGTAATTTTTATAATTTATGGAAAAAAATACTTAAAGCATCTATATGTATATTAAAGCTAGCAATAATTTAAAAATATTTGTAGATTACAATTAAAATATTTTTAAATAAAGTTTATGTAAAAAAATAAATATTTTGAAATTATTTAAGTAAAATTCTTGAATTGCAAATATTTTACCACAAATCAGCTTTTAATTATTTTATTTATACTTCTATGAAATTTCAACTCTTTTGGTGAAGTAGATTTTGAGCTACACCTGAAGACCCAATTTAAAAGAGAAAAATGAAATTATCATTAAAAAACTCACAAGTCCCAATAAGTATAATAACTAAACTTATTGACCAAGTAACTTTATTTTGTGGACTGTACATTTAATAAACCATTTAACAAGTGGTGAATAAAGTGCCCCATCGGCTATTAACTCTCGAAGCGCTATCGTCTCGCTGCGAGACGACTCGTAAAATCTATATAACAACTCACAAAATCAAGATATCAATTGATTTTATATATCTGCACGGTGCCTTAAAAAATGCTTAGCACTTAAGAGTGAAACGATCAGCACTTGGAGGATTAATATGTGCCCTTTTACTCTAAAAAAAGTGCCCTTTTAGCTAAATCCACCCTGCCCTTTTTTTAAAAAAATGTGAACACTATTTTAAGGTTATTGAAATTTTTATTTTATATAGCTAGTGTTAAATTTCTTTTTACATATTAAAAGAATTTTAATGATTTTAATTACTAAGTAAAATGACTTAAATTACTAATTATAATTGTACTAAGAATGAAGGGGTTATAAAACAAAATTTCTCATAATTTTAGGTTTTAGATATACGATAAGAATGACTTCAAGTCAAAAAATGTTACAAGATTACTTATCTGCATATCCATAAGGCCACAAGATTGTTTTTTTTAATTTTCTTTTAGCCACACTAAGATACTGCATGCGAACCATCATCAAATTTGGCGACTGCTAACATCCTGTACAAAAAATATGAAAATTTCATTGCTTTAATTTACAGTTTGAAAAAGCAAGAGGAAAAGATTACTACACAAAAATGTATTAAAAAAAAAAAAAAAAAAAAAGTACTGCTTACGTTCTTTGCAAACAGAATTTAATTTAGCATGATAGGCTTTATTTTAATATATTCTTCCATATAAAGGCATGCTGTAACTGTAATAAGTACAAAACTTTGAATAAACACCATAAAATACAATAGACTCCCCTCTGTTAAATTCTGCGAGTTTATTGCATTTTATGGTGTTAATTCAAAGTGTTGTACTTATTACTTTAAAATCAGTTCTGCAGTGATTTCTAATAATGCAGTAACTGTATTTTATTCCCTAGCATCATTTACTATATTTATTCATTAAAATTACTTTGGTATAGTATAGGTAGAGCTTTAACTTAGGAGCCCCTTGGCGGCTTTTAAATCTTTATAATTTTGATGATGAAGTGAGATGACTATTGCAATTCCGTAAGTAAAGACCTTAGCAGGAAATGTCTGAGCTAATTTGATGTCAAATTTAAAATTCTGCAAAAGGGTTCTATACTGAAGCTATTCTGATCTCTCTAGCATGATTTTTCTCAACTTTATATATATATATATATTCATTCTACTTAAATTCTATTTTATACTACTTAAAAAGCCATTTGTAATTTATACAACCAAAAGCTTAATTTATACCCCATGGCAATGCATACTACCTTGTTTAGTAATCCAAAGGAACAGGGGCCAATGGTTCATTCTACAACACAGTGCAAGATTATTTTTAGGATTTTTGAAATTTCTGGAATCTTTACATAACAAAATGTAAAAAAATAAATAACAAGACCACCATAGTTCTTCTTACCTCTTTCTTATAAGGTGCCTTGTGCATAGCCTCAACATCAAAATCTTCAGCCATGATAAATCCTGCAATTATAGGCAAAAATTCTAAAAAAGGAAAAAAATAAACTAAATTAATTAAATATGCTATTAATTAATCAGGGTTATTTTGTCCACTTTTTTGTCAAAAGTCCGGGACGCTGGACAAAAGTGGAAAAAAACCACACGAAACTGGACAAAATAAAATCCTCTAAACTGTACATGTTCAATGCATAAAGCTATTCTGTTAAAACAATAAATTGCAATTTTAATTTCAAATTAGCAATTTTAGCAATAGAAATATTTTATTAAAAATTATTAATTTGATTAATGAAAAGTGTAATTTCATTTTAATCACAATAAACAAACAAACAAACAAACAAACAAACAAACAATTTTTCACAAGCAGCATGATTGATTAATACATAGGTCATACACGATTATAATCTTAAAAATAATTTAAGTTGTTTCTTTGTTATTTTGTACTTAATATGGAAATATCTTATTTAACATTAAACCAATTATTTTCATTAAACCAATACACCATCGGCATTGATACATCATTACCCAGGTACGACGACTAAACACCAGGTCGATAGCATACGCTGACAAGGAGCAGTGTAAACCAACTCCCTAAAACAGCACAATAATTTAATACCGAGTTGTGAAACATGCACCTAATCAATCCCCTAATTCAACACATTATCTCAAAAAGTGGTGAGAGAAGCAGGAATCAAGACAGGGAAAGTTAGCCAGCATCAAAAGTAGAATTGGAGCCCGATTCTAGACCAATTCTTTCACCAAAACATACATTAAAAAAAAAAGTTTCCTTAAAATTGAAAACGAACATTGCTAGTTAAAAGATATTGGTCGCCAATGCTGACCAGCTGACTGTATTTCACGAGCGCTGCACATACACACATTGAAGCTATTCTGATTTCTCTAGCACGATATTTCTCAATTTTATTTTAATTATTAAAAAAATATATATTCTACCAAAAGCTTAATTTATACCCCGTGGCAATGCATACTACCTTGTTTAGTAATTTAAAGGAACAGCGGCCAATGGTTCATTCTACAAGACAGAGCAAGATTATTTTTAAGATTTTTGAAATTTCTGGAATGTTTACATAACAAAATATAAAAAAATAAATAACAAGACCACTATAGTTCTTCTTACCTCTTTCTTAAAAGATGCCTTGAGCATAGCCTCAACATCAAAATCTTCAGCCATGATTAATCCTGCAATTATAGGTAAAAATTCTAAAAAAGGAAAAAAATAAACTAAATTAATTAAATATGCTATTATTCAGGGTTGTTATTTTGTCCACTTTTTGTCAAAAGTCCGGGACGCTGGACAAAAGGGGAAAAAAACACACGAAACTGGACAAAATAAAATCCTCTAAACTGAACATGTTCAATGCATAAAATTATTCTGTTAAAACAATAAATTGCAATTTTAACTTCAAATTAGCAATTTTAACAATAGAAATATTTTATTAAAAATTAATAATTTGATTAATGAAAAGTAATTTCATTTTAATCACGATAAACAAACAAACAAACAAAAAAAAAATCATGAAGAAAATGCTAATTACATTAGTTATGTACAGTTTGTAGATGTAGCAAAGTAAATCTGCTGTGGTGGACTGTAATATTAATCATACTGGATATTAAGATTTAAAAAAAAAAGTTATTTAATGCTATATCTAAATCTTTAAAAACAAAAGAAATAGACATGGCTTTTTAGCCAGAAAAAGATTTCTTGCATAATGTTGAGTTATCTCCAGTACAAAATGTTGACGATTAAAGAATAACTTAATCCCCCCCCCTCCCCAAATGGACTTTTCAATATTAAAGTTTTTCACAAACGGCATGATTGATTAATACATAGGTCATAGACGATTATAATCTTAAAAATGATAAGTTGTTTCTTTGTTATTTTGTACTTAATATGGAAATATCTTATTTAACATTTCTATACTAGGTAAAAGAAAAAAAATCTCATAAATGTAGGTAGAATGTTTTTATCAATTTATGTCCACAAGTCCTTTCAAAGCAAAGTTTTCATTTTTATATAACATTTTATGTGCAATACCAACATGTCATTTTTTTTATCCAAGAATTAAAAAAAATCAAATTTACATACTTAATCATTTGATAATTTTATATTCTTATTTTAATTTTCTAAAAAAAATATTACTTGGTAATAGAAATTCCATATGAAAAATATACAAAATTAAATTTTACTTCTACATAGAAAAGTTATTTTTTTATTTTTCACAAAAATAATGTATATAACTATATATATATATATATATATATATATATATATATATAACCAATTTGATAAATATGCAAAAACATTAAGAGAAATAATAAAAATGTTGAGTGACTCCAGTCAAATTTCAGAACTTTAAGTAATTCACTGTTGTTTAAATAAAATAAAGTAAGAGAAGTCATTAAATAAACAAAACGAGAAAATTAACAATAAGTGTTTGATTATTTACTCTCAAATAGTACATTGTTGAATAAAACAGAATGTATTCAATTTTTTTGGGTATCTCTGTAGCAGGGTTGGCTTTTTGACGTCAAAAAGTGGTTTTTGACATGACAAAGGTTTAAACATGGTTTAAACCGTCAAAAACCTGTCATAAACCTCTATACCGTCAAAAAGCTGTATTGTGAAAATTTAACATCTATAAATGAGCTAAAATCTGGTTAGAAATAGGATTTAGTAATATTTGCCATATACAAGTGAATATCTAAATATTTTGCTGTTTATAAATTAAGAAATCTGAAAACAATTTGTAGATAATTTATAAAAAATTAGGTAAATATACTGGTTTATAATCTAAGAAATATATACAAAGTATGCATACAGTTATATTTTGTATGTTTATGTTTATTTATATTAATATTTATGAAATTCTAAAATTCCGAAGTTACTTATGAATTATCACATAAGACATGAAAACAGGAATACTGGATTTTTTTTTTTTTTTTTTTTTCTTCTTTAAGTAAAACATAATATATGTGGGCAGTAAATTAATATGAATTTGAAAATAATTATATTTATAATCTACATTTATTATACTTATCATTTATTAATGAATTTTTATCTGTGTATTATTATTATTGATTGTATAAATATTTGTACCTGTTTATAGCTTGGACAATTGGTGTTCGGTGTTTTGGGAGTAAGGCTGATTGACCACTCTAGTATCTTAGGCCTAAGGGGTATTGCCCTCCGTGTGGGTTTGTCTACAGGGTCCTAGTCCGTATTTATACAAGTTTCGGAGAAAAACATGAAAAACTCTGAATGGCTAGGCCAATGAGTGCGCCCTGGGATCAAACCCTACACCTCACGTTTACCAGCTTTGAGCGTAGTACCCCTTGGCTGCTGGTGGGCCCTACAGCTTAGACTAATAGTTTTTTTAAAAATCTGTACGGGTAAATATTACATTTATTACAATTTATACATGTCCAGAAAGCATTCATATTTCTCATGTTTCACGGTAATTATATGAATTTCGGATACAATTCAAGCTTTTTTAACATTCAGAATTATCACTTTTTCTTAAAAACTTGCAATATCAGCAGTCAAAAAAAAAAAAAAAAATCTATAAAATATTTAAATACAAAATATTAGGCTATGCATTTTTATTTTACTGGTTAAATACATAATACTAAAAGCACAATACTAAAAAAATTGAAATGTTGTATTGCAAATAAAATGATTTATCAATGATTTATAAATCATAAATTTTTAGAAGCCTAAAGTTTTGTTTTTATATTAAACAAAATGTTATAATGATGTTTCACCAAAAACATTAATATGTTTGTTTACCTTTTAAAACATACTTATAAATAATGTCTTATTGAAAACAACTATATTTTTAAAGTATTACGTAACTAAGTTTAACATATACTATATTAAGCATAGTTATAAATAAATTTTGTAATATATAAAAGTATCACAGCATTTAAATCAGCATTTTTTGAATAAACATAGAAATAATTCATGATAAAATTTTAAAAGCCTAAGTTTTGTTTTTTATAACATCATATCTAAGTTTTTGTAACAATGTGTTTTTCAAAGAACATCATTCTATTTACTTTTCAAAAAATCCTTATGAACTATATTTTATTAAGCTAATTTTTCATATGACAATTAAATTATAAATATAGGTTTTTGACATTTTTTGACATTTTTGACAAGGTGGTTTTTGACATGACGGTTTTAACCATGGTTTAAACTGTCAAAAACTGTCACGTGTCAAAAACCTGCCAACCCTGCTCTGTAGAATAACTATTACAGGGTGGCTAGCATTTAAACCTTTTCAAATTCCCTGACTATTTTTCGAGATTTTCCTCCATTTTTCCCTGACTCTCATGTTTATTTTTGATGAAAATTTCACGACACTAGCAAAAAATTTAGTAATTTAAAATATCATTGATAATTTAATGATTAATATAGCTTATTTTCACAAAATTTGTTAAAATTCCCTGACTTTAAAGGAAATTCCCTGACTTTTCCAGATTTTCTAAATTCCCTGACTTTTCCCTGATTCTTTGATTTTCCCTGACTGCTAGCCACCCTGTATTAGTGTTACATTCACCAAAATTTATACAGTTTGTGTGACATATACTTATAACTTGTATATGAATTTTAAAGCTCAATCAAATGAGGAATTCAGACACCATCACATTTTAAATAATTTCAGACTGTAGGCCATAATATTACAGAATTTTTCATTATTTCCCTGTAAAAAAACTATAAATAAGGGGTGGGGGGAGAATTTTTTTTTTTTTTTTTTTTTTTTTTTTTTTTTTAAATGAATAAAATATTTTAAATTTATTAAAAAAAGAAAACTAAATTTCATAATCCAAAAAAATCAACAAAACTGCAGAAAATAAAATACTGGTAAATGATTCGTAAAACAATATTAAGTATAGTGTTAATGTATTTGCTGCTAATTTATTTAAATAATCATTTATGTAAATTTTAAATTTTATTTCATGCAATGAAAAATCTTAAATTTTTTAATGGTTCTCAAATGTAAATATCATAATTTATTCAAGGCAATATATGACCATGATTACTTGATAAGTTTTATAATTTGTAAAACGATATAGATAATGCAAGATTCTATAATATGCACTACTTCTGGGCCTAAGGTGTGCATTATAAAGATTCTCTACTGTATTAAGTTTTCTAGACTTGAATTAATTTGTGTTTTAAAGTTAATATGCAGGGTTGGTAAAAAAACAGGTTTTTTTCGTTTTAACCACGTTTTTATTAGTAAATGTTTCTCAGTCATATTATACATATTTGTAAATTAAATTACCACTTTCAGAAGTAGTTGATACTCTAATATTAATTATTACTTCATTTAAAAATAATTTAAATTAACAATAAACAGGTACGAGATTTTTTAAGCCTTTTTTGTAGGTTGTGATTTTCTTTCTGTAACAATGTACAAGAAACAAACCTTGTACTTTCTAAATCAAAGCTTGTACTTTCAGACATTAAATTGTGTTATATCTCATCTAATTGAATAAGTTTTTACTACACCGGTTGTAGAATCTTTTGCGATTAGAATTATTTCAACATTTTCCTATATTTAGATATTAAATTTTTTACTGTCATTTTCTTAATTCTACTACTGTAAAACAAAGCGATGCATACATACTTGCATGAGAAATGTCAGGAAGATATTACTTACATTTGCTTCGTTTTCACCATTTCACATTAAGTTGCTCCACTCCACGAACGAAACAAGACGCCATGTATGTTTACTTACTAGGCATTTTGACGTGATACAAAACGGTCTGCGCGTGCGCGAGATTAGCAGATTCAGGCATAGTTACGATAGATGTAACAGGCCCGCTTCTCTTTAAATGATGCAAGGCCACAACAGTTTTCCCGGAATCCGATCTGCAGTGGCTACTCAGCAAGGAAAAGGCATCAGCTTCCCCTCACTGGCCCGTGATAAGTTAATCACCGACTGCCGGAAGTTCAGGCGCTCTATTTAAAATGTAGCAGTGGCATGATACCAGTGGCCACAAGTCTGTTTGGCCAGAACGTTTACAGCTTGTGGCCAGAAGTCTTGTATTTGTTGGGTTCGGTTTGTCTATACTCGCGTTAACTCTCGTAAATAATCATGGACATTTTTGAAACCATATAAAGCATAATATATTTACACAAATTCAATTTAGAGAATTGGTTATAGCAATTATAAACATTTTATAAAAGAAATAACTTAAAAAGAACGAAATAATAAAATATTAAAAAGAATCTTACCTGTGAAATAAAATCTTTATTTTACATAACTTCTAGTCCCGTCCACTTTTACAATAGGTCTATGAACTATACTACTTTGTGTCAATTTCATTAAGCAGATAAAAATGTAAGATCAATATTTTTTTCAATTTATATTTATTTACGATCGTACTCATATTTTTTCTTACATTCGTGTTAAAATCATGTAGATAGTTTTAAACTGAAGTGAAAATATATATATATATGTATTATAAACAAAATAGTCTTTTTTACATTAGGAAATTTTACAATCCAGTAAGCTTTCCATTCTATGTTGGGAAATTTTTGGCGTTTCCAATATTAATTAAAATTATAAATACTGTATATAATTCAATTTGTGTACAGTTAAACAAGTATTTATTTTATAAATACACTTTTACAGGTAGCGCCACGAAAAATTAGAAAATCATTTAACTATTCATCATTCAAGAAAATTCCACCGCACAGAATAAAAACAAAACAACGCTATAACAAACATTAACACACACACAGCTAAAGAAAGTTGAGAACTCTAACGTCTGACCAAATTATATATAAAATAATAAATGAGAAACAATAAAATAGTTTAATTCTACGAAATTTAATAACGTAAAAAAAAAAAAAAAAAAAACTTTCATTTGGTAATCACATACAGAAAATGGCGACGAAAATGTATCCGCGTTTGTAATGATCGATAGATGGCGCTTTTCCAGCTTTTGTTGTTAGTAAATATAATAGCCACGTGTATTTATTATTGTTCTATTTGTGTTACTACTTAATATTCGTGCAAGAATTTCTCCGCCTTTACATCATGGAAAATTGATTGTTTTTGGAAAAAATATTTCAGTTTATTCAAAGTTCGATCGGAAGTAGATTTTTAACTAAAGCTGAACAAATATAAGTTTCAAATTATCTGATTAATTCTTTACTTCCATTAGCCGAAGCACTGAAATTTTAAATTTGTCATTTGGAAATAAATGGAAGCTTAATTCTGGATTTCTTGATCCTTTGGAGTTACACTGTAGCACACAACCGGATTTATTCATTTTTATTCAAAATATATGTGAAACTAAACATCGCTAAACAATGGCGTCTCGAGGAAAGCTATTAATGTCAATTGTAATTTCACCTTAGCCCACCAGAGGGCATTTCATTACAATCGTGGATAGTTTTAGTATCAGTGTTTACGTAAACTGGATTAGAGATTTAAAGAGAAAATGCATAATAAATACATTTATTTCGTCTCATTGTAATTGTCTGTAAATTTTCAAATTTTCAGCTATTAAATATGTTCGAAAACCTTTTGAAAAAAATTAAAAATAATTCGTCCTTAAATAAATAAGCAGATGTTCGTACATATTTCTTTTTAATCTTGAAATTTTACTTCACATCCAATTGGGTTTTTCCGTTTTATGAGATCGAGCATTTACATTTTAAACAGACATTTCAGGATATTTTTCACGTTACATGAACGCCCATAATTGTATTTTCGTGTCTACTTAAGTCTATTTTTTGAGAGAAACCTATATAACATATTTCAGATCACTATTTAAAGTAACCATTTTAGAAAAATTTTGGAAAATTTTGTTGGCACATCCATGGGTTTTATCCTGTATGAATATAAAGAAGTTTTCTTAGATTGTTTCTTCAGGAAAAAGTGTTTTAGAATATTTTTCACATACATCGTTTACAACGGAGAGAATGCATAGGTATGTTTTTAAATGATACTTTAGGGGGGGGGGGGGAAATTGAGCACACTTCTCACCCTAAGGCTTTTTCCTGAATAAAATCGAAGATGCCTTTTTAGATCATTTAATCGAGAACATTTATCACACAGATGGTTTTTCTCCTGCATGTATTCGAAGATGTTTTTTAGATTACTGTTTTCAGAAAATTCTTCAGAACATATTTCATATACAAGAGGTTTTTTCTCCGGAATGAGTCAGGACATGATTATTCAAATTATCTTTTCGAGAAAACTTTTTAGAACATTTTTCACACTCATACGGCTTTTCTCCTGTATGAAATCGAAGATGCTTCTTTAGATCATATATTCGAGAAAACCTTTTAGAACATACATTACAAGTATGTGGTTTCTCTCCCGTATGAATCCGAAGATGACTTTTTAAACTTGTTTTTTGAGTAAATCTTTTTGAGCATTTTTCACACACATGTGGTTTTTCTCCTGAATGAATTCGAAGATGTTCCTTTAGACTACTCTTTTGACCAAATCCTTTAGAACAAACTTCACACTTATGTGGTTTTTCTCCTGTATGAATGGCAAGATGCCTTTTTAGATCATTTATTCGAGAAAAATTTTTAAAACATTCTTCACACGCGTACGGTTTTTCTCCTGTATGAGAGCGAAAATGTGCAAATAAATTTCTTTTATAAGAAAATCTTTTGAAACATGCTTCACACACATACGGCTTTTCACGGGCATTCATATTTTCAACAAAAAAATAGTGTCTTCTTCAGTTAACTACGAAAAGGTAAGTATGTTAAATCCAGGCTGCAACGCTCGCAATCCAGTGATCAGAAATCTCAAACGTGGAAATGTCTCTCCCTGTGTTGTGTATTATATTATCCACGGATTAAGTATTATCAGAGGGAGATAAAATACAAAATAAGACGATATTCACACTTATATATGAAGTTTAATGCAGTTTTTGCTTAAAAAAAAATTAGCTGAACTTTTTTTTTTTTTTTTAATTGTTTACATGCAACTTTTTTAAACTTAGTTTAAAAATATTAATGTGTTTGTATCTTTTATATTTTTCGCTTCAGAAACGTGAAATGTCACCTTTCATTTATTGTCTATACTGAGAGCCGTATTCTCCCTAAACCGGAAAATGGAATGTAATCGGAATGGACACTAGCCGGAATCTAGGGGTCAATTCTGAGTATTTACGTTGCGATAAGTCGGTGATTTGTGACGTCACTGAAATCTGTTATCACATCGTATGCTATAGTCGCATGTAGAGCCCCTTAAATAAATAATAGGCCGGCGCATCACCGCCATTTTTTTGCCTCGTAAGAGGACAGCATTTCCGCTTGGCGATTTTATCGCTTCACTGGTGGTTTTAAGAAATTTTCATCTAAAAATAAAATCGACCAAAAATGATAAGCAACACAAGTAATCTGTTTCTGTTTCTTAAATAATTCATAACATTTGAAAGGGGGAAAAAAAAAGAGCGTACCAATTAAAATTGGAAAGTTTTTTCAACGACCTAATACTATCAGGACACGGAAACAAGACAACTTTGGCGAACCAAAAAAACGTCGCCAAGACTCTACAAACACACAGTAAAAAAGCGTTTCTTAAAATAATTTATGGTTATTAAAATACATATTTAGATTTAAATAATACTTTTCTTTTTAAATTTTTTACTTTATAAATGTCAGAAATGCAAAGAAAAGTATAAGTGAATAACAATAAAACTTACTATGCAAAGCTGTGCATTAGGTCCCGGGATCCAAGAATCTGGACGACAATTCGCAGCCCATTTTCTCCTTCTTGCATTATCCGAAGGAAACCTAAACATTTTGTATCCTTTTCTGGAGTGTTTACAGCAGTTTATTGCTGAACAACCTCCCATATTGCAGTTTATTTCACTAAAATTACGAGCAAGACGGTAGAAACAATGGATGCCGTTTGTTTATCACGCTGGGTACATGCGGCAACCCTAAGGCAAAAAAATGTCGGATGCGCCAGCTCGTATATATAGGAGCCTTAGTCGCATGCGACCAAAAGAGCTATTCTTGGACTACCATTTTCGTAATAATACTGTTTCTAAACAAGCACTTCGAGCGGTAAAGGGATGTGAGGCATTTTTACGAAGCGGGGGAGAAATTTGATCCAAGACGGTTCTCTTGTGTCAACTCCACATACAAATTTATTGCAAAGACTGATTCAGCTAGCCAAGCCTTTCATCCTGGATAAAGAAACCGCAGCCCTGATGAATGAAAATACCATCTGGGAAGAGGTCAGGGGTCCCATATGGTAAGTATATTGTGGGGGTAAGTACATTTCTGTTTATTTCCACTTTTTTCTCAATTCAAAACGATGGAGCAAAAGAAAAGCCGTGCGTCCCTCGAGCAATTAGATTTTTTGGTCGAATATATGATGGCAAATCCTGCATTGTCAGACGGCAAATTAACCCCACAGTTTTCAAAAACAGACCGAAAAAGGATGTGGGATGATTTATCCCAAACTCTTAATGCAATGGGGGGAGCATATAAAGATGCTTCACAGTGGCGTAAAGTAAGTACATGCTTAAGATGCTGATAAACATAAGAATAATAATAGTTTCATATTTTAAGTTTTGCCTTTGTTTTTTGAAATTTTTTTTTGCAGAAGGTGCATGCCTTTTGTTAGTAATATTTTGTAACTGTACTGTATTTGTGAGTGAAATTTCATAATGGAACAGCCACAGTACAATTACAATTTGTGTATGCAGTACTAAAAACAAAATTCATGTACCTTGAGGCTTCCTCAATTGTAATTTATCATGCTCTAGAATATAATATTTCTAAATAAATGAAAGCAATTTAATGTGAAAATTAATCAGGGGCAACCCATGTTTTTATATATTGGAGTCCATTTTTGTTGAAAAGAGAATTTCTCTGAAACTCTTTATTTATGTTGGGTAAAATCTATAATTGCAGTCACCTTGTACATAAATAGTTTAATGTATAGACCCGAGTATAGATAATCGTATAAAATAATACTAAGAGAACACACACACATAAAGGAAAAAGATTGATTTTGTGAAAGGGCCCAATTTATGATGAGGGACAGTAAAAGGGCCCTTTTTTTTTGCTTGAATTGGCTCCTGTTTATACAGTGAATCTGAATTTTTAATGTAACTCTCCTTCAAAATTATTTAGAAAAAGTTGTACATGTAACTTATAAAAGTCAACTATCCTGTTCCGGACTCAAAATTAACAGTGTCATTGGTCCAAGACCACAAAAATATTCAATGGACCAGCAAAACATAAATTTTAGTGGTCCATCAAATCAGAAAAATGTTTTATTTATTTATTTTACTTCTTTCAAAGGTCATGGTGTTTGCATCGTGCAACTGAAAATGTCCATTGAAAATAGCAAAAACAGACACTGGAAAATTTTTATAACTTAGACGAATAAGAATAGCTTCATTCATAGCTTGTCTTTTAATATTGTTGGTGATTTCCGGTGAGTGTTGATTTTAAATGAAGAAAATTTGCTTGCCCCTGAAAGGGTTAAACTTTTGGTAAATTTATCACAGAATAGTATGTTATAACAATAGTCATTGTACTTCATTGCAATTGTCAATATAACTTATTCTCTTTAATTTTTCACTTAATTTTAATTTTGTGATTTATTTATTTTTGGATTTAATGTAATACCTTACAGTAAACATGTAACACTTATCTTGTGTATACAAACATAATTTTTTTTTATTTATTTAACATTTCATTTATATTTTTAATTTTTACAAAAAATTATTACATTTGCCATGTAAATATATTTTGATTACAAAATTTTAAATGTTTAAAAAATATATATGAATGGGTGAACAGACTAGTGATATCTTAAAATTACTGGTTCTGTGGTCCGGTGACATAATTTTCTGATTTTTTACCATTGCTACACTATTGTATTCCATGAGAAATAAATTAGATGTTAGATGTTATCTTTTATTTCAGATTTTTAATTTAATGTGTTATCATTTAAATGTAATGTCATATCCTCCCCCAAAAAAAAATAAATAAATAAATAAACTGCTCTGTCATTGTAATTACAACATCTGCATGACTTGTATGTTACAATAAAAATGACAGTTGTTTATCCAGATTTTTATTTTTGGGCTCTATTGTGAAAAACTAAATGTCAAAAAAAGAATATACATATATATATATTGCGTAAAATCATCCATTTTAACAATCACACTCTATAATTTTTAATATAAAGTTGATAGTGTTTCACTGAGCGTGCTCATCTGAAATAATGCTGAAAGCATGGATAAATGTTATAAAAAGAAATTTTGAAAAGGGATCCATTTTACAGTTTTCAATTTTGTAAAGTGCAGAAGCAAAAAAGACCCAATTTTTGCATATATTTGGCAGTCATTTTTTTTTTCATTTTAATGTATGTGTGCGAAGATTTAATAATTAGCTTATCTAATTTATTTCTTGCTGTTGTAGTTGATATGCTGTGAATAAATCTTTATATACTTTTATAAAGTTATAATTAACTCATTTTTCAGACAGTGCTTCGGAAAAATCTAACTTAATTGCAGATGAAAGGGGGGGGGGGGAGGACAGGAAAGTTTTTCAGTCAAACACTCAAAGGAAGTGTAATAAGTCACTAATCAAATAAAAAAATATATATACAGTAACCGCCGTTTAATAAAATCAGCCGCTAAATCTGATCAAATTGCCAGGACCGGAATCAAATCAATACAAACTATTGTTGAAGCTGCCGCTTAATAAAATCAGCATCGCCGGTTAATAAACTCAAAAATACCTCCTCAGCAGCCAAAACTAGCATCTATGCACACTAAAAATTTTTTATATTTACATTGAGATTATATATATATATAAAAGAAAAGAAATTAAAGTACCCATTATTGCTCATTGTCAAATTTTACACTTGCAGCATAGTTACAAATTAAACATGCCTCATAACATCTCTGTAACAGTTTCAAGGAACGTATTCTTCAAAGTGTAGTAATATGTTGCAAATATGATTTGGTTTGATTTGCAAATGATATATATTTTTAATTTTTTAATTACTAAAAGACAATTTCTAGTCCTTATTTTGAAATAGCTACAAATTAAGAGATTTTAAATTTATAAAAAAAAGTGTGATCTTTTGGTAAAATGATGATGATTTTCTTCGAAGAAAAGTGCATTGAAATTTGGGATGAATTTAATTTACTAATATCGGAGGAATAATTAATTATCTATCAAAATTAATTAACATTGTTTATTAATTCCCTTATTTGTTACCTTTTGAAATTTCTTTCCAAATTCATGGAAGTGATACCTTTTCCTTGAGTGCTGGAACGTTCGCCAGATAAAAAAAATCAGCCGCTTAATAAAATCACTTTGGCTCAGGACGAATGTGTTTTTAATAAGCGGCGGGAACTGTATACTATATATATATAAGCATTCAGTAGCATTTGCTTTGTTAAACAACCAATACATTTGTGAGTGTTTAAAAAAATTAATTAGAAATAATACAATTGTTTTATATTTTAATTTATGAACTGCATTTAAAGTGCTTATTTCAAAAGTAATTTACTATAACTTTTCATTTTATAAATATTTCTTATTGCATCATTGTTTTCTACTGTATTTATTAGCCTACTTATTTTTGAATGTTTCTTAGAATATCACTAGTTCATAATCATACATTCATTATTAAATGCTAGATACTATTAGAAAAAAATAATAAATATCTATATTATAAATAATAAATTATTGCCGCACTAACACCAGGGCTTGAAAAATCTCAAAATTTTTACTTATTGGGCATGTAAGTCTGCAGAATTATAAGTAAACATTTACATGCGTAAATTTCTCATTCAAATGCATATTAATAACAAAAAACATTCACATGTCTAGTGAAAAGAATCTAACATTATACCTATATTGACATTGTTTATTTCTGTTTCATTTAAGTAAAAATCATATATAAGAAACTATTTTAACACATTGTAATTTGCATACCCATCTTGACATGGTAGGGAGGAAAAAATACATGCCCAATCTGAATTTTTATATGCCCCAGATATGTTGGCCAATGGAATTTTCAAGCCCTAGCCAATATGTGCAAAATTCTAAAATCTGTACAGTTTGTGATTTACACATGTACAGATTTCTAGAAATCTAAGGGAAAAATAATTTTTTAATGGGTCGTAATTTTTTTTATCATGCTTTTCTTTAGACTTGGAATGATCAGAAATCACATGTTCGTATGGGCACGACGCAATTCCGCCGAAGCATAGGACAACTCCGCCGAAAATTTATCAGCTGTTTCCCCCAGTAGGACAAATCCGCCGCATTTCTCTCTGCCGTTTTCCCTCGATAGGACAATTCCGCCGAATGAGGGGGGAAGGCATTACCTTTGGCGAAGTAAAGTTGGCGACACTTTCCATGCTAAAACTTCAGGCATTCAACTTTTGTTAAAAATAAATACACAAAAGAATG
Organism: Salticus scenicus; assembly: GCA_963930645.1. NCBI lineage: Eukaryota > Metazoa > Arthropoda > Arachnida > Araneae > Salticidae > Salticus > Salticus scenicus. Next base: position 27,842,285 of record OZ005662.1, read on the forward strand.
GTAATAATCTATATATTAATTCGCAAACATGAAATTTGTTGTACATTTTTAACATATTAATTATGGGGGTAGAGGATTGAAAGTAGCATTGTTAGAAAGTTATGATTAATGAGAACTTAAGGGAAAAGAAAATCTCTTATTAGAATGTCAAAAAGGCATTCAAAAATATCTTTATTTTTATGCACTTTTTTATTTTATACACGTAATCTTTTTTATTAAAAATTTTTATAGAAGAAAGTTGTTTAATTTGTCAGTTTCTTAAACTTCAGTAAAACCCATAGACACAGTAATTTGTATAGATGTAGCTTCCCTATATTTCTCAACTACAGATTTTTCATTTTAAAAGGCAACAACCTGTAGTGTTAGAAATGCTTATTGACTGAACGAATGAAAAGTCGTAATTTAATACTATTGAACTTCGAGAAAAAAAAAATAGATTTGAGTTATAAAAGTTATAATTAATTTTCTAATTTATTTATGATGTAATTTTTATTATTATTTTTATTATTATTTATTTATTTATTTTTATTTATTTATTTATTTTGTGTGTGTGTGTGTGTGATTTACGTCAACTATAATTAGAAAACAGATATTTATTATTTATTTTAATATAAAACGTAATGCATTCCAATTAACTGAAACTTGATTTCTTATTTTTTAAAAGTGTATTTATTACTATATGCTATTAATTTGGAATGCATATTGGACAAAAAATAACACTGCTATGCTGCAATTTAACTACATTTCAATTTAAGACCATCTCAGCTTTTATGTTATATACCGGCAACAAACTTGCTATATAAAATATGTATCATGAAAGATTATGCTGATTTTATTCGGGTGTATATCGACCGATAAGTGGTACTACTATTACTTTCTACGATTTTCCAAATGGTTATGCCTCAGCATCTCTTGGTAAAAACTGCATCAAATTACAAGTATAAACTTTTCATACTAAAAAAAAAATAATAATAGCAGCGTCACCTTTTTGTACAGTGTGTCTGTGTGTTTTGTAAGTTTTGTACACCTTTTTGTACAATGTATCTGTAAATCTCAATCAGCATATTTTTTTTAATAATTTGTACATCTTAAACCGAGTTTGGACTATCTGTATAACATAGAATCAGGGATATAGTGTTCATGTAAATAGGATAAAATTTGAGTATAGCACTTGTCGACTGATATACAACCAAATTAAATCAGCAGAATTTTACATGGTATACCTATCACACGTACAGTTTTGGTGCACTTTTACACAGTAGAAGCTGAGATATAACCTTCCTTAGAATGGGGAAAACTGCTACATGACAGAGCCACCTGCTATCTCTAAGGTTAATTAACACCAATTTTAGCTACAGGTATTACCAAATATTAAATTTGAATAGCATTCTATAATAATTAATTTATCATTTATATTACTAAAAGTCGTCCATTTAAAAGAGTTATTTTCGGACATTTCTGTTCCATCATTTTTATTTTTAATCGATCCAGAATACCATTATAAAATTCTTTATCCGTTAATACGTGGGCTTTTTTTCTGGGAAAATATTTTTCGAGGTAAAATTTTCTGTTCACCCCCCCCCCCCCCGAGTGATTTTTTTTCCTGTCTACCAACAAAATCAGCCATGTTACTAAAAACTATCTTCTGAATGTCCCTCCAATATCAAGTAGTAGTTATGTTATAACAACCATGAATCTTTCTTCTATATTTTTTCTATACAAATTCACGTATTACAAATTATTTAATAAAATTATCATTTATTAAAACTATTTTCCACGATATATGCAGAAAGTGATTTTCTGTGATTTTCATCGCAGAGAATTATTACAGTACAATTTTTAATTCATATTTTGGTTAAAATCTGCTTTACTTTTACTTAACTTTCCAAAGCGATGGGGAAGGGCTCTTATAATGCTCAATGTGCCGCCAAAACGCAATGCGTCGCCAAAAGTGGAAGTACTTCTGTAGCCCCCTCTTCTCGTCTCAGGAAAATGGCGCGGCGGAGTTGTCCTATGCCAGAAAAGGGGGGTTAAAATTCTCGGCGGAATTGTCCTATGTGGGGAATAGGGGATTAAAATCTCGGCGGAATTGTCCTGTTCCGGTTCGTATGAAGGCCACCCGCATCCATGCACACCAAAGTGGAACAGGAGGGGGGCCTTCAATAAGTGAAATTTTAACTCCAACAGAGGAAAAAATTCTCAGTGTTGTTGGTTGGGTTACGTCTGTTGGAGACCCAACAATTGAAGAGGCTGGACCAGAAGAAGTAAGTGAAAACATCATTTTTCCCCCTCAGCAAAAGTTGTTATTGTTATATGTGTATACTATCCACCTTCAGTGACCAGCTGATTCGTGATCCTTGAAAAATCTGACTGTATTAAACTTCTGTTCATGTATGCCTTCTTTCTGTTTTAGGACCTACAAAAAATACCTTGTTTGCGTAAAGTTCAAGTTGTTTTATTGAAATTTCTAACTGAAGCAAATTCCCGTTCGATAACGCTTGTGGCGCCTTATTCCCATTTCATGATCTGAAATAACATAATCGCTCAATGTGCAAATGATTTTTTTTTTTTTTTTTTTTTTAATTCTGATCATGGCAAACTGCTGCTCAATGGTGCCTGTCCCTCCTCTTAAAATAGCCTGTCCATTCAATGTGAAAAGAACCTTTGAAAATTCTGTTAGTGATAAAATCCCACCGAGTAGTGCACTTATCTGCCTTCTCCTCTAATAATTTTATACTTTCAAAAGTATGTGCAATCAACAGCTTTAAAAAAAAAAATTAACCTACACTCTATTTTTTTTTTTTTTTTTTTTTGTAAATGAATCTTATTTTTTCATAAGTTGTAAATTGGCAATATGAAGAAAAAAAAAATCATTTAAATGTGCATATTTAGAATTATTTTTTACTTTTCAAGGGGAAATTACAAATTATTTAAAACAGTAATAGTAACAAGAGATTTTTCTTTTAAATACATAGAGCATCATTAATCCCCGTGCCCCTTCGTACCTATGTAAATATTCAATATATGTATCTTTCAAAAGAACTCATCAATACCTTTAAAAAGGAATGGTTGAACCATTGATCTGTGATAATTTAAAAGCTATTTACATTTTTTTTTTTTTTTTAATGTTCCCGATTAAAAAATGAAAAAATCAGATAAGCACAAAATTCATTTGTCTGAATAAACAGTTTTGACATTCATTATCAAAAAATAATTTTAATAAGTAATTTGTAATGTATGAATTTCTATAAGAAAAGAAAGATTTGTGTTCGGCATGACACACCTTTTTTTTTTTTTTTTTTTTTTTCCCCAAGATTCAATAATGTTACTTTACAGAAACTTATTAATAAAAATTTATTAATGTATTATTATAAATCAATAATAAATTAAAGTCACTTTCAAGTTTTGAAGCCCCTTTGAAATGAATGGGCTAAACATTACTGATTAGTCAATCTCTAAAGACTTGAAAATATTAATTTAATTTTTATAATTTGACTGTAAATGTTAAGTAGTAAGTACGTTCTTAAGTAATGTAATATTTTTGGTTCTCTGTGTATTGAAAAAAAAAAATGTCCAGTTTCTTCTACAATAAATTGAAGTTGAAATTTAATACAAAAAAAAAAAAAAGTTATATATATCAGGGATGAGATTTCTCAGACTTTTCATATAGTTTTCTTAATTCTTTCAAAGTAATTATCACATTTTTTCACCCCGGAGTTCTCCTCAAACTCCCTTAGCTCTCCTCAAGCTCTCTTTCTGTGTTTTGTCTTCCTCTGGTGAAGCTGTCTCAACAGCTGTAGGTACTTCCAAAGCCCGTGATGATGATATCACATTTTTTGGTTTTAAATTTTCCTAATTTGTTTGATTATTATTATTATTTTTTTTTTTTTTTTTTTTTTTTTTTTTTTAGTGTTCTGGACTTGTTGGAATTTTTTTATTAGTATTAATTTCAATCTATGGGAAAGACATTGTCGCTGGTTTTACGATGGATGTACAATTATCGAAATAGAAAATATAATTTAATAATTTGAAAGTAATGTTATAATTTAAAAGACAAAAAAAAAAAAAAAAAAAAAAACACTAATAGTTCTCTGTACTAAACTAAATTGTGCTTGTGACAGAATTTCATATTTTTTTTTTTTTTTTTTTTTTTTTTTTTAAGGAAAAGAAAATTAATAATAATCAGTATTGAAAAAGTTGAAGAAACCCTTTTTTAGACAAAAATACATGATTTATTTTAATTTTTAATTGTTGCCAAAAAAGTTTACGAGTTGATTAAAAAAATTTTTGAAAGGAAAAGAAATTCACACATAGATATTAAAATTAATATAAAAGTTTGTAAAAAATTAAACTTGCAAGGTAAAATTGACGTCATTGTAGCTCTAAAAGTTTTTTTTTTTTTTTTTTTTTTTTTATGTTCTGGAAGAACTTATTTTCATAAATTCTCTTCATCTTTTTAATGACATGTATGATTTCTTCTGTTTGCTGCATTATTGCAAAAAATAATGTTTTGCAGATATTTTCAGGCTTTTTGCCAGTTCCCCACTCACATATCTGATTACAGCATATTAGGACTTTTAAAGAGTCATCAATATCCAAACTAATTTAACAGTTAAAAAACCAAAAAAAGTTATAAAATTTGTTTAAATTAACTATTTTGTTAACTATTATATACCGCCAGAACTATTACATCGATAAAACCGTTAGCTATTTGCTTTGGAAAAATAACTTTTCATTATTTCCTGCTAGGAATTCTGTGAAAGTATTTCTACATAAATTCTTTCTTCTGAAATGGCAGATGACCCTGGCAGCCATATACCTATTGACAACCTGTTGTCTGTTGCTGTCTCTTCAACAATCACAGCCCCACCAACAGCCACCCAATCCCAAGCTACTGCAGGACCATCATCTGATGCTGCAGGACCATCCTCTGGTGGTGAAAATGTACAAAAAAAAATTTCCAAGTAAGTTGCAATATTGACGAAATTATATATCATTTTGTTTTGCATTTTTCTTTTATACTAATATTGCCCAAAGATCTAAAGTCAATTAGTTTTCATAAGTAAGTGTTTAAATAAAGAAATTAATGTTGATAGATTCTACCAAAAAAAAAATAAATAAATAAATAAATAAAAATTTACATAGCAAGTTCAATGCATATAACATAAACTGAGATATAGCCTTTCTGTAAATGAAAATTAATTACAGCATAACAGTGCCATCTGTGAGTTGATTTGCACCCAAAATGAATAGTGTGTTTATGCAATACAGAATTTGAAATATAGCTTTTATTTAAATGGATCAAATTACAGCAGAGCGTTGTCATCTATTGAGTGATATATTTCATAAGTTAATCATGACAAATTTATTATGTCTAACCAAATATTAAACTTGTTTAAATTCTATCTACTGGCTCATAAGCTGTAAAATTTTGCTAACAGATCGTACGCACAGCTAGATAGAACACCTAGGCATCTGAAAATGTGTAAATTTATATTTAAAAAAAATGTCAAAACTTTTTATGATTCTTGTGCATTTTCTCTTATATACAGAAGATAGTAGATTCCAACAACAATAACTATAGAATTCACTAATCTTTTTTTTTTTTTTCTTTAATGCTCGTATTTTTTCGCCAATTGTCTCAGTTTCATCATTTGTCAGTTAGTTTTATTAATAAAATACTTTATTTTCATATATACACCTCTGTGCAAATTTAAAGGAACAACCTGCTTTTCCAGTTTTTCTTTTTCCATGCATTTTAAACGAAGAAGTACATATTTTGAATAGATGTTTGTTATGAAATTTTATGTAATTTCAATATAATCAATAATTATTTAACTTATATGAATTCAAATTCTCTGAAAAGGAAATTTAGGAAGAATTTACCCTTTATTTATTTTATTTTTTACCTTTAAAAAAAAAAAAAAAAAAAAAAAAAAAAAAAAAACTGAATATTAAATAGTGATAACATTTCATTACAAGCAGGTGAAGATGTGCATGCATTCATGTGTTAAATTATTATTTGTTTTTTTTTTTTTCATGTTTTCACTTTTCTGTTTCTTTTCTTTGATATATGAATAATTTTCCAAAAAATATACAAATGACTATTAAATTTTGATAAGATGCTATTTATAAAATTATGTATTCATTTATTATTTTGGTGAAGGTCTTAGTTTAAAGATGATTAATTATATTTTGTTCAAAAGTTTCATTATGATGGAAAAAGAAAAGTGAAATCTTCTCGTATCAGTAATGCATCCTTACAACCATTTTCCATTTTTTTTTTTTTTTTTTTTTTTTTTTTTTTCGCAAATATATATTTTTTAAGAATACAGAAGGAAAGTAATATTTGTTTAAAAACTATTACTTATGTTAAAGTTGTATAATACTCAATCAATGAATTTAAAGGTAAAACGCTTTAGTTTTATTTTTTAATCTACAAATTTATATCATCATTAATGTGTATAATTTTATTCTTTTCAGGACGAAAAAGAACTCTTGCCGCCAGAGCGGATGAGACGCTGGTGGAATTAAAGAAATATAGGGAAAGTATGGAACGCAGTGCAGCTGCTTAAGAAGCACTTGTGAAAACCACAAGTGAAGTGTCAAATACCTTGCGAAACATTGAACAATACAATGCCTCAATCGCTGTATCATTAAATGATATAGCGAGAAATTTAGAGGTTATTTCAAAACGTTTTTTTGAAACAAAAAAAAGAAAGATTATTATTTTTTTTTCTTTTTTCTGTAAAATTAAAAATTTTGTGCATAATCTTTTTTTGCCTCAAAAAATGTTTAGTTCTTTGTACATAAAATTTGTAAATATTATTTTTATTATTATTAATAATTTTTTTTTTGTAATAAACATTGTTTAATTTTGCCTCTATAATGAGTTATTTCATAATTTTCTCTCTTTTATGATAAATCTGAAATTTTTAACTTCTGATCGAAAATTCTGAAGTCTTCCGCTGAAATCGGAAGATTTGGCAAGTATGGAATTCTGTCATTTAAACGTTTTTATAAGATATAAAATATTGCAGTATATTTTATACTGTATGAAAAACAAAAAGTGTTCAGATGGTCTCGTCTCATTTCCCCATCATACATTTACTCTCAGAAATTTCTACTGTAAATAATTAAAAAAAATGTTTTTATAAGCAAAAAATATACATCTAAAAGAAACTAAATAAAATGCATATATTTTTCTTGCTTAAACTATACAATAGAAACAGAAGAATGTAAAATCTTCAGCAGCATGTAAAAGGTTGTGCAATGCTCAGAAAAAAATGTTTAAGTACAAACTTTAAAAAAAAAGTTAACACGAGGGTATTGGTATAACAGCAATACCAGATAGATCAAACTAGTAGCAACTAGATATTTCGATACAAGAATCTATAATATTGGACAGTTTGCACAAGAAAATTTAAATTAGCTTCAAATAGAAAATAATCAGACTGACCAAAGTTTACTGAAGTACACATTTTTCACAATATTTTTATGGATAACATTGATATATTCAAATGAAAAAAGATAATTATACTGATAAATTATATGAAAAAATAACAAGATTATAATATATGATTAAAAAATAACAGGATTATATATGAATTAAAAATATATGAAAAAATAGCAAGATAATATATGATTTAAAAATATAATAAGTAACAAAGCTAATGGTATAAGAGTAGTGCCATACACATTGAAGCAGCAGCAAATAAATGTTATGACTAGATTTCTTGATACAAAGATATACAATACACTCCCAGAAACCTGCACAGTCTGCATCAAAAAACAGCCATTATTCTTTATCCAAACACAAATATCAGTGCATTAAAAAAACTAAGAACTTGTTTCATTTAATTTTAATTTCTTTATATCATCAAATTCATTTTTTACAGAATTGTCTTTCGCATCATTGATATCTTGATTCCTCCCCCCCCCCCCCAAAAAAAAAATAAAAAATAAAATAAAATAATAATAATAATAATAATAATCTTTATTTTTTAAATTGAGAATTATGATGTGTGGATTTTTGGAGTACAGATTTCTAGAAATCTATTGCATACATTACCAAATCACCTATTATCAGACATGAATACAAAGATTAATGTACCGCAATTTTTGGAAGAAATGTTGCATCGGCTTTAACGCTGCACTTGAGTAAAAGTAGTGTAGAAAAACTTAAAAATCGTCAGAAATGCTGCCATATACAGAGTACGAAGTCGAAAATCCGGAATCATCAGGACCGCGCCAATTCTGGTTGGTTGGTTTTACTTGGATAATATGCAAATTCAAGTAATAAATAATATAGTACGATTTTTACGCATATTCTGTAATATTTTTTAAAATAACTTTAAAAAAAAATAAACTAAATATTAAACTTGGAAAAAAAAAAAAAAAACAGATTTATTGAAATATTTGCATACAAAAAATTAGTACAAATTACAGTAAAAGAAATAAATTGAATTAGAAAAACATACCATTTTAAAATCATTTCTGTGCTTTTGTTTTGTTTGTTTTAGTACTTTACGTTTTTCAATGGAAAGTTTGAGCGTAATTAAAACAGAATATAGAATTTATCTCTCAATTAGATAAATGTTTAAAGAATTTTTACTACCATTATAATTTTCTTTCCCTCCTCTTTCACATTTTGCAAATGCCGGTTTTGAAGATTAATAAAAAATAAAGTACTTTTTTGGTTATTTTTTTAAATATATTGTGGTGCCTGCTTTTTCGCACCTGGTTCTTTTCTTTCGGTAAATTCATTTCGAGACACATCAAGACACTGATCACACTTGGTTTACTTTTAAACGTATATTTACTTACGGCACAAACATAAAATACATAACGAATACAGAAATTAACATCAAGTAAAGTATTTTCTAAAAAACATGTAGAATGGAACGTTAGTCCATCTTGATTCACATACGCACACACTGTTGCCACATTTTCGTAACAAACTTTTCAGTTCTTGTTTTTTAATACTCTCGAAATCAGAGGTGCGGCGTTCACACCTTCCCTCCAGTTTCACTTGAGGGACAATGGCCTTCACAGTTAAACTACTAACAAACATTTGTGGATAATTTATATAACTGTTCATGAAAGTCTAATTGTCCTTTTAAATTCTTAATTATTGTTTCACCTTTAAATAAATGTTCATGAAAGTTTAATTGTCCTTTTAAATTCTTAATTATTGTCTCATCTTTGACCTAATATGCGATGTTCCATCAAGAGCAATAACATTTATATTTCACTTAATATTTAAATATTTTCTATGGTATAAAATAAGTAACATTTAAACACATAATAGAAACAAAATATATATATAATATATATGAATAAACATTTATCCTGACATGGATTTTCTTATGCACTTTAAATAATCTTAATGAATTAATATACTTGAATATAAGAGACAAAATAAACACACACATATATATATATGTAATAACAAATACAATATTAAACTAACTTATGACTTTATTCATGAATGCGTGATAAAGCATCTGCAATAGTATTACTGCTTCCTGGCTTATGAGCAATAGTCACTTGATAGCGAGATAGAGCCAATGCCCATCTTTGTAATCTGGCGTTCTTAGGAAATGTTTCTGTCAAATATTTTAAAGGGTTATGGTCCGCGTGTAAGATAATAGTGGCTCCATAAGTCCACATTTCGAATTTACCTAATGCCCATATTACAGCATAAGCTTCCCTTTCAATAGTGCTCCACTTTGATTGAGCAGGGGTCAGTTTTTGGCTTGCAAAAGTTATTGGTTTCAGTTTATTCTGCTCATCTCTCTGCATTAGACAGGCTCCAATTCCGGTCACTGAAGCATCAGTATCGATTTCAAAAGGTTTCGACATATCAAGTGTATACAGAGAGGTTATAGAGCACAAACAATTCTTTAACGAATTAAATGCGCTTTCGGCTTCTTCTGACCATGGAAGGTCGTTTGGCACAGTTTTTCGAGTTAAGTCCGTTAAAGGTTTTGCTATATTGGCATACCGAGGCACATAGTCTCTGTAATAGTTAAATAATCCTAGGAGTGACTTCAAGGTTTTCTTAGTTTTAGGGGCTTTCAAATCTTTAATAACTGATATCTTGTCCGGATCTGGGCCGTGCTCTCCTGAGCCTACGACATGTCCTAAATATTTTACTTTCGACATCGCAAACGAGCATTTCTGTAAATTTGCCGAAAAATTCAATTTTTTCAGAGTTTCTAAAATGGATTTAATATGATTAAGATGATCTTCCCAGTTTGAAGAAAATATGATAATATCATCAAGAAAACTTTCGGCGTAGTCACTATGAGGTCGTAATACTTGATTCATTATTCTTTGGAATGTTGCTGGTGCTCCAGATAACCCAAATGGCATCACCTTCCACTGATACTGACCCTTTGGAGATACAAAACTGGTTAATTCTCGGCTTTGCTCTGCTAAGGGTATTTCCCAATATCCCTTAAGGAGATCTAAAGTTGTCAAGTAACGAGCTCCACCGGCTTTAAATCTAAGATTTTCTGAATTCTGCATAGGAAAAGGTGGAATCTTACTAACTGAGTTCAGCTCTCTGTAGTCCACGCAAAGTCGGACAGTTCCATCTTTCTTGGCTACACATACCAATGGATATGCTATTTCTGCTGAAGAGGGTTCTATCAGGTCTTTTTCCAATAATTCTGCTATCTGTTTTTCTATATTAGATCTTAATGTTTCTGGAACTTTATAAAGATGAGGTTGTTTCCTCTCTACTCCAGACTTTAACTGGATAACATGTGGAGGAACTTTGGCTTTCTTTAATTCCCCATCAAATATTGTTAGATATTCTTTAATCAAATTCAACAGCTGTTTATGTTGCTTTGCTGATATCGAATTTGATTTTATACCAGCTTTTAGTTCTTCATCCGTTACTTGCCGTGATTCTACGGGCGCATGTTGTATATCTCCAAACTCTTCATCGGTTTCGTAAATAATTCCTACAGCTCTGACAGGTTGAATATATTTACGCAATTTATTTTGATGAAGATGTCGAACACTTCCATCAGGTAGTTTGACATAAAAAGAATGTGGAGACTTCTTTTCTACTATTTCTCCTGGTCCTTTCCATTTTGAACAAAGACGATTTGTTGAATCAGGGATTAACACTACAACTTCATCCCCAACAGAAAATTCGGTATCTTTTGACCGTAAATTATGATAATGTACATATTTCTGCTGCTGTTCTTGAGCTATGCTATTCGCATACTGTGCCGCGTCTTCTAAACGGTTCCGGAGTTTCAACAGGTAGTCAGCTACAGATTCTCCAATCCCTTGAGGAAGTACGACTTCATCTTCCCAACTTGATTTGAGGATGGCTAGAGGTCCTACAGGTGGTCGCCCATGAACTAGTAGGAATGGGGCAACACCCGTTGTAGCGTTAGGCACTTCTCTGTATGCCCATAATAAGAATGGCAACTGTTTATCCCAGCCTCGACCTTGTGAATTAATTGCATGATGTAGCATGGATTTCATAGTTCCTATCCATCTTTCAACCAAACCATTCGATTGTGGATAACCTGGAGTGGAAAATTTAGGAACACATCCTAATCGTTTTAAAAATTCTTTTGTCAGCTGTGCGGCAAAATTTCTTCCGTTATCCATTGCAATTACTCGAGGAATTCCAGTTCGTACAAATATTTCTATAAATGCATCACAGGCTGCCTTTGCTGTTAAAGACTTCAGAGGTATTGCTTCCGGCCAACGACTATGCTGGTCCATAACGCACAGTACATACTGATGGCCACGTGATGACTTTGGCTCTATTGGGCCTAAAATATCGGCATTAACCACTTGAAATGGGAGTTCTGGCCTTCCAACAGACTCGATAGGTGTTCTATCGTTTACTTTTCCTTTCCTGCGCATTTGACAATCATGACACGAAGCACATAATTGTTTAACTTCTTTTGGCATTCCTTCCCACCAGAAAGACATTGCAATTCTGTCTCTGGTCTTCTTAGCTGCCAGATGTCCACCAGTAGGAGTTTCATGAGCTAATTTCAAAATGTCCTTTCTTCTGCTTGCCGGTACGACCAATTGAATATATTTCTGTCCGCCTACTTTACCCATATGATATAATAAACCTCTTTCAATCCAGTAACCATTTTTATATTGTCTAGCTTCTTCGAAGCACCTTTTCAATGTAGGACAGGCTAACTGCTCATCCTTAAACACTTGTGCTTGTGGAACAGGGATATTTTCATTTCTTTCATCCTTACTATCGGTTTCGGTCAATGTCTGTTTAACTACTGAGTTATTAAAGACTTTGGTTTCTGGATGATGCGACTCGCTGTTGTTCAGCTTTGCCTTTCGAATAGTCTCGTGACTTTCTCCCTCCATACAGAACATACACTTTTCATTATCTTCTGTGAGTGGGGTACTAATTGCCTCATCCCCAAGATAATTGTCGTTTGAATTATTCTCAGGTACCCTGAACAAGGATTGTTCACCGACTTCATTTATTGTGATTACTTCAACCTCTTCTTCTGAAGAATAGTTTCCGGGAGACCTTCCCTCCACTTTGAACAAGGACGGTTCATTGTTTTCTTCCACTGGGGTGATATTAACCTCAACCCCTGAATTTCCAGGATTTCTTCCTTTCACATGGAACAAGGATTGTTCATCGACTTCTTTCTTCGGGATATTCACTTTATCCCCTAAAGAAATGTTTTCGGGAGACCTTCCCTCCACACTGAACAAGGATTGTTCATCGACTTCTTTCTTCGGGATATTCACTTTATCCCCTAAAGAAATGTTTTCGGGAGACCTTCCCTCCACACTGAACAAGGATTGTTCATTAGCTTCTTTTACTGAAGTGATTCCTGTATCATCTCCCAAATAAGAACGCTTTTGTTCCTTCAACCATTCATATACCCTGGGAGTGATTAAAGCTTCCTCATGCAGCCCTTCTACTACTGCAGCATGCACTTGAACATATGGAATGATTTCTTCATCTGTATGAAGACTTAGCGGAACTGACACAAGTTGTGCTTCCACTGGATTACCTATAGCAGGTCTCAAAAGAATTTTCCCACTTGACTGTAAGTGTTCCTCAGGTACAACTGATTTTCGTAGTACGGTGATTTCTGCACCACTGTCCACGATGCCTTGAAATTTTTGACCTCCGATTCCTAAATCCACTTTCAGAAGCTCGCCATCTTTCTCGTTGACTGGAAATTCCCACTCGAAACAAGCGCTATTTAGATTAACACTGACCTTATTAAGGCCCTTACTTTCTTGACTCTTTTTGTTTGTTTTCACGTAAGATGTACTTGCTGAATTCAATTTGGGACAAGATTTTTTCATATGGCCTTCCTTTCCACACCAATAGCAGGAGAATTTCGAACGAATGTCTCTTTGTTCTTGCTGTGGCTTAGTAAAAACCCTTTTTTCATCTCTATTGTTATTTTCGAAATTCGCCCCTTTGGATGGAAGATTCCAATTTTCTTTATGAGAAATTTCTTTCGTTTTTTTATTGAAAGTCATTTTGACATTTTCATAATCATCTAATTTACTGGAAATAATATCAGATGACTTAAACAATGACCATTCATCGATGAAATGTTCTTTAATTTCTGGAGGTACTTTCCTTTTAATTTGATCTGTAATAATCAAATCATATAATTCTTCAAATGTGTTAACTTCTAATCCCCGAATCCATTCAGTAAAATAGTTTTTCAATTCGTAAGCAAAATCTCTCCATGTGATATCAGCTTTTTTAGTATGCTTATTGAAAAGTTGTCGAAATCTTTCAGGAGTAAGTTTATATCTCTTTAACAATAACTCTTTTACTTTTCCGTAATCATTCGTGATTTCTTCGTCTTCCCGAGCTATAACTTCCGCGATTTCGTATGGCAGTAGCCCAATGAGATGAGAAACCCAATCATCTCTTTTAATTTCGGCACGCTTTGCCTGCCGCTCAAAAAGAACTAAATACAGGCTAATTTCGCATGTTTTAGGATCAAATTTTTGTAAGATGTTATGTAATTTTACGCGCGTTTTCTCAGAAGTTTCATTTATAATTCCTTTCTTCTCAAGTCCTATTCTTGCATTTTCCAACCGCATTTTTTCCAATTCTATTTCTTCTCTTCTTAGGCGTTCCTCCATCTCTTCTTTTCTCTTACGTTCCTCTATTTCTTCCCTTCTTATGCGTTCCTCCATCTCTTCTTTTCTCTTACGTTCCTCTATTTCTTCCCTTCTTATGCGTTCCTCCATCTCTTCTTTCCTCTTCCGTGCTTCAAGTACGTTCGCTAATGTTTCTTTAACAAATTCTTCATCGTAATTCTTTGAAGCCAAAATAGCATCTCTTAACTCATATAACTTTAAATGTTGAGTTCCTTCCACTCCAAGCTCCGTAGCAACTTCTTGCAAATCTTTTTTATTCCCTTTACCCAAAAATGCCATCTTCGGATGGATGAAATCAAATCAAGTTCAAATTTTCCGTGAATAAAATAAATTTTCTTATATTTATAATCACAAACCCCTTAAGAACGCCAGATTTGACATCTTATTTTTTATCTTAAACAACATTTTCTCCCAAATTAAATAAAATAATCATTAAGTCGGAATGCATACATAAAAGGAGAAAAAAAAAATAATATGTATCGAAATAACAAATAAAAGAAAAATGTTTACACAATCAACTCTTTCATTAAATAAATCAGAATATACTTTATTACATAACCAGCTTTCAATAAATTAGAAATAATGTTGCCATAGCAACACAATCAACTCTTTCATTAAATAAATCAGAATATACTTTATTACATAACCAGCTTTCAATAAATTAGAAATAATGTTACCATAGCAACCTTTAATCAAACTTACTTTTAAACAGAAAAAAAAAAAACAATTTCCGATTCATTCCTCAAAGTAAAAAAATAAACAAAACCGGACGTTCACAAGAATAATTCACTAGTTTTTTTTTTTTTTTTTTTTACTGAGATATTTCATTAATATTCCAATAATAATAAAGATAAATAAATATAAATAATTATCAAGGTCTAACAAATACACAATCATTCAATAAAACAGAACAAATAAATCAAAACAGAGCTCTCTCTTTTTTTTTTTTTTTTTTTTTTTTTTTTTTTATCTGCTTTAATGAAATCTTATTTATTCTAAATCACGTGATGAATAAAAAGAACACACAGAAATTAATCACAATTATCTTGAATAGCATAAAAACATATTCTTTTCATCATTCTTTTTACTATTTTCCGGCTTTTTAAATACAAATAAACAAATATATTTCTATTTTTCATTTTTCAAACACTAGAATTATTATTATTTCAACATTACGAAATATTCAATTTTCATTTACATACTCTTTACCTTGTTGGAATACAAAATCGGAACAAAATATCTAAATGCTTAATCCTAATTATTTAATTTAAAACTTATACAAAATATGACTCTTGATGGAACATAAAAAAAAAACATACCCTTTTTTTTTTCATCACTATCATGACATAATCCATACGAGTACTAGCTATATCACATATGCTTGTCGACTGCGCCAATTGTGGTGCCTGCTTTTTCGCACCTGGTTCTTTTCTTTCGGTAAATTCATTTCGAGACACATCAAGACACTGATCACACTTGGTTTACTTTTAAACGTATATTTACTTACGGCACAAACATAAAATACATAACGAATACAGAAATTAACATCAAGTAAAGTATTTTCTAAAAAACATGTAGAATGGAACGTTAGTCCATCTTGATTCACATACGCACACACTGTTGCCACATTTTCGTAACAAACTTTTCAGTTCTTGTTTTTTAATACTCTCGAAATCAGAGGTGCGGCGTTCACATATATCTATACTAAAAAAAGAAAAAAAAGAAAAGGAAAATTGCAGTTGATGATTAACACAGTTGAAATTGTCCGGATTTTTGGCTTCGTATACGATGAATGTTTAATGTTTATTAATGTTATATCAGCTTTCATAATAATAAACAAATTAAAAATAAATAGAACACTAAATTAGTAAACTACAATTTAAGTATTACAGTGAAGCAAACTATAATAAAAATATTTACTAACTTATCTACATGAAAAAATATATTCCTTTAAACAGCATTTTTGGGTTTCGAGATAGAGTAGAGAGTCAAAAATCCGCACAGCTCGGTACTAGAGGTTGTGCAGACTTTAGGATTTGGCGGATTTCGGGGCCCATAAAAAATGTTCACTTTGAATAATAAAAACAGGATATTATTTTTATTATTACAGATATTATATATTCTTTTATTACAGATATTTTATTTTATTGCATCGTAAACACTGAATCATTAGAAACGCCACACAACTGAAAATGTAACTTTTAAACACATAAACGGCACGGCGTTTCTTCCGGAAATTACGGTACTTTTACATAAAAATTTGGTATTGTAGTGCATTGAGAAAAATATTTAAACTAATGAAATAAAAAAAAATGGTTCTATATTCTATTGCTAATAATGGAAAAAAAAAATTATTACAATTGCAGTGCAACCCTGTATCTTATTTCGCGCGCTATTGCCAAAGTAGTTGTATTCATGTCTGAAATGTTACCTATATTGCCTACTGATGAGACATCATCAGGGTGAAGTGGTTCATCATCATCATCAAAATCTAGTCTATAATCAGTGCAAAGATTGTGAAGCACGGCACAGGCATTTGTGATTAATGCAGATTTAGATGGTGAATATAACAGTTGTAATTTTTCTAAAAATTTAAATAAAAAAATAAAAAATCATTAGAGAATAAGCAATTTTCATAACGAATTTCTTCATAGAATAACGTGGGTTTTAGCTGCCATTGGCGGAGAAATTGTATAAGGTGATTGGCAAGGGATAGCTGAGACCATGTAATAGTTCATTTCATCAAAATTCTTATGATTTTTAATTCATTTGTTTTATTTTTAAGCATAGCTTGCAAACACAAAATCCTAGTTCTGTTAGTATTGGATAATGGATCTAATTATCTATCCCTCCCCCGAGATTGCGAAGCACAGCGCAGGCATCTGTGTTTAATGCAGATTTAGATGGTGAATAATTCAGCACTCTGTGCTTTGACAAACATCTTAATCTGGATTTTAGTACCCCGTTGACACGTTCGATACAATTCCGTGCTGAAGCATGTTTACTATTGTAGTAATCCTCAACTGATTTTTCATCTGGCTCTGGAAAAGGTGTTAGGAGCCAGGGCTCTAGAGGATAACCACTGTCTCCTAAGATGAAAGAAGACTTTTAAGAAATTTCTCATATAACAATAATAAATAATTCAATTCCATCTTTATAATTTTAATTAAACTTCCTAACATCATAAATTAAATGCGATATCTTAATTCAAATATGTTTTGTACTCTGTTTTCTCTCCTAAACTCTATTACTTAGAAATAGACTACCTTACCATAAATGACCGCACACATTCGATTTGAAGCGTTTTCTGAAATAACTCAAAAAGTACTAAACAAACCATCTTGAAACTTCAAAAGTGTGAAGAACATATTTTACTTCATTTATTTTAGTTAAAGTTTTTCCATGGAAGTAACAGGGTAACCAGTAAAAAGTAAAGAAAAATTTAAGTGTTTGGCATCACCCTGTAAAAAGTAATACTTGAAATGTGATCTGACTGTAGCATGTGATTATGGGGTTCTTTCTTATTATCTGTATAAATTTTTATGCCTCTACCGCATGTAATCAGGGAGATAAAATGGTATATGTAAAAAATAACAAACATTTTTTTTTCTTTTCTAGCTATAATACGCAAGGTATTAAACCCAATGCAAAGACATTTTCAGGAAATTTGACATACAATATTAGACAGAGCACATTGCAGTCAGAATAAAAAAAAAAAATATTATGTATCTAATGAATTATGTGCACTTTTAATAATTACTTTTTTTATTGTGCATGTGTAAGATTCAGTGAAATTTCATTTGCATAATTTGATAGGTACATGTATTGAGCAATTTAACAAAAACTTCAAATAGTAGTGTGAAAACTGAAAAAGTTATACTCGATAGAATGAACTGTTATTCGGTTTCTTAACCCCCCAAAAAACTAAACTATAAGAGGGTTTTCTCACATTTTTATTTTAATTAAATGAATTGTAATACAGTTACAGATTATCGTAAATAAATATTGAGAAAACCTCTTATCATTTTCTTACTTTGGGCAACAGCTTAAATTCAGTTAATTCTATCGTGTACAACTTTTTCAAGTTACACAATACTTATTTGCGGTTTTTATATAAGTACGTCAAAGCATTTTATTATACAAGTAAAATTTCGCTAAATCTTACACATAAGCAGTTAAAAATTATTTAGTGAAACTGCTGATATTTCATTAGATATTTAATATTTTTTCATTATGAGTGCAGTATGCTATGTCGAATACTGTATGTCAAATTTCTTGAAAATAACTGCAAAGTGGGTGTAATACCTTGTGCTTTATATTATAGCTAAAAAAGTGTTTTTTTTTTTTTTTTTTTTTTTTTTTTTTTTTTTTTTAAGAAGCCATAATATCTTCCTGATAACAAAACAACATTCAATTTTCTTTAATTTTTTACTGGTCCCCTTTCACATTCAGGACAAAAATTTAACTGAAATATATGGAGTACAACATTTTTTTTTTACACTTCTGAAGCTTAAGAAGATTTGTTTAATACTTTTTGAGATATTGCAAAAGGCTTCTAAAATCGAAAGAGTCTGGTCATTTATGGAAAAGTAGTGTAATTTTCATGTGTCATTTACAAAATAAAACTACATTTTCTTTTATCTGCAGTTCAGATTTGCAAGAAATTAAAATCAGGAAAAATCTTGTGGTTTCAGCTAACTTAGATTGAGTAAGCAATTAGTTAATACATGATCTGCAATAACAGCAATTTTCTATCTATATTACTGTAATGAAAAATATGAGAAATTTATCAGTTAAAATTGAAGTATTCCCTGTAAAGAGCAATAAATTTCATTAAAGTAAATAAGAAATTGAAGCAGGCTGCTACGAAGTTTTATACATTATTAAATTTTAAGATTATCCTGCATAGTATACATCAGGTTTTGGTTAAAAATTACATTATTTTAAATGCAAACCTAACAACCAGGCATTGCTATTCTGCTGACTGTGCATATGCATTAGTTGCTTACGTACAGTACTATTACGCCAAATGAAGGAGTCATGCACACTTCCAGGGTACTTTGCACAATTGCCTCTGGTTTTTAAATTGTCATCTGCTACCTAATGAAACAGAAAAGGTAATGCTCCCTATCACTCAGTACATGTTGAAAAAATTCCCACAAAATCCATAAAAAAAGAAGATGTACAAGCATGGCTGACAGAGAAAAAATCCATTGGACTAAAGACATGTCAAAAGTCGAATTACTTAAACTTGTTAATGATAATAAAAAAAAAAACTATGAAGCTTACAGAATCGACAGAATAGCTGCTCAGTATGGCCATACGATTCTCCGACTCCCTCCATATCATTGCGAATTAAATCCAATTGAGCTGTTATGGAGTCAAGTAAAAGGACATGTTTCCTCAGAAAATCGTACATTCAAGATAGATGAAGTTGAAAAGCTTACAGAAGAAGGAATAGAAAAAAGCATCATCTTCTTGGAGTAATTGCGTGAAACACGTAATTGAAGAAGAAAAAAGAATGTGGTTATTAGATGGTTTGGAAGAACAGATTGTTGAAAATATGAGTTTTAATATTGATAGTTCTTCGGGTGACTCTGAGCAGTCAACGGATAATGATGATAGCCTTAGCGGAATCGAGCCATTAGACGAATAAGAATATTTTTTTCAAGGCTAAAAAAAGTTCTTTTCAGAACTAACATAAAAAATTCTTTTCAGAACTAACATAAAAAAAAGTTCTTTTCAGAACTAACAAAAAAAAGTTCTTTTCAGAACTAAAAAATAAGTCCTTTTGAGGACAAAGCCTTATGAAAGGCGAAAAATTAAAAGATAGAAAGATTAATTACACTAAGAATTTAGAACACAAATTACTCAATTGTCTTTTTCAATTACCCCTCCCTTAAACAACAATAAAATAATAATAATAATGAGTAAAATTAAATATATTAAAATTAAATGAAATAAATAAATATAAGAAGAGATTTTATTTAAGATTGCATAAGCAGAGCCTCCTTAAGTATATGCCTAGCGAGTCGCTCCAAAACTTGGCAACAGTACAAGAAGCGCATAGCCAGTAGATGGCGCTTGGTACCATACGTAAAGTTCTGTTTATTTCCCGCGGTTCAATTGAGTTTCAATTGAGTTCTTTATGGATTATGGTTTATGTTTTATTAATTTAACAAATGTGAGAGGTTTTTTTTTTTTTTTTTTTTTTTTTTTTTATAATATGGTGTATTGCGTAGTTCCATTTTGTACATTGGACAGTCGCCGTGAAAAAATAAGTTTTCACGAAATACCAAGCAATGCAATTCTGCGTAAAAAATGGCTTACAAATATTTCAAGACAAGGTACGTAAACTGCATAAATAAGTAATGCAAAATTACCAACCCTCCGGATTTTTGAATATCAATAATATTTTTCACAAAAAAAATTATTTTTATTTATTATCGTAAATTCTGTGATTAAGACGAAGATAAATTTAAAAGAAATTATGATCTAAAAATTCGAAGGGTTGACACCTCTGTTAGTAAGTTAGATTTAACAAATAAAATAGTTATGCTTATTACAAAATGAAATGAAATTTTTATTTATTGATGTAGGAATACAGAAAAGTAACTTGTTCTTAGTTACTTTGAAGTAACTCTATATTGGAGTATTTTATAGTTTTATTCATAAATTACATTAATAACTTATGAATAAAACTATAAAATACTCCAATATAGGAACGAGATTGATTTATATTTTTTTAATACCACTGTTTTTCAAAAACTTGCGTAAATGCGTATAAAAATTTGATTATTTCAGTTAAATCGAAATAAAAGTGTTGGGAATCTTGAAAAGAAAAAATAGAAAATTTTTATTTCTACTTTTGTTCTTTTTAAAAATAGTAAGTTTTAAGATTCAAAAGTATTAACCTTTTGCTACACAAATGGAATATGGAATTAAAAAATTCATGTAAAAATTAATTATCATGAGTACTGATTTGAAAAATTATCAGATATAACAGAAAGATGACTTGATTTTTTGAAATAGAAATTACAATTTAATCATAAAAGGGAAAATGTACAGAAAAACTTAAAAATGACCTATTTTACCTTCTACCCCACAGTTTAAAAATTCACATATTTTAGAAAACTAAGCAAATGCTTCTAAAAATGGGCTGGCAAGTTTAAAATAACTTACATTATTAAAATATAATAATATTTTAATATAATAATATTTTAATATAATAACATTGAATAATAATATTAAATATAATAATATTAAATTAATAATTTTAAATTATATATATATATATTTAAAAAAAAAAAATACACATTTTAATGATAGAGTTCTTTAAACTAAAGCATTAGAAGGCAAAATATGTAAAAATCTAATTTAAATTACACCCGGATCTGAAGGCGACATGTAAAAGGTTAACAATGATAAAATGTTTATATATGTTAAAATCCTGTTTTATTAAAAGTATTTAGTACTTTCTGGACCAACCTCTATTTTAAGTAGTAATTTTCCTTTTGTTAAACCGAAGGTGGGACGCAGAATAATAATAATGTGATGAGTCCCACGGGACACACAGTATTCATTCATTATATATATGTGTGTGTGAGTGCGTGTGTATAAATCGTAATATTCAATATATATACATTGTTTCTTTTAATTCAAGAGTTGCGGAATAGATGTTATGTAAAATCGTTCAAATGCATTTCAATACGGCTTTTGATCATTTCTAATTAAATTATAAATCATTTATATTTATTCCATATTATTTGAATTATATACATATAGGATTAACTCGCAACCAGGGCCGGCTCTAGGCGGTAGGCAAGGTAGGCACTTGCCTACGGCGGCAAAATTTAGGGGCGGCAAAGCCAACTTAATTACAAAAATGTAAAAAAATAATAATAATTTAAAATAAATAAATAAATACAACAAGAATTTACAGGCTTCTATGTCCATTCCTATATTTTGAAATGCAGAACAGACAAGAATAGAGAAACTTCTAAGTTCTGTGTAGTAGGTATTATATGCGCGGCCGCGAAAAGAAAGGAGAAATGCGCATCCACCACTGATTTAACAAGCTTTTTATTACCCACTAATAACAGAGAGTCAGAGTTTGCCAAATGTAGGGATTTGTCCCTACGCGCAGGCACTTTTAGCAGTGTTCTTCAGCATGAAGGGACAAAGTAGGGACTATTTGGAGGTACCCATTCTTTCCAGGGCCTTCTCAGTATATCCTACGAACGTCTTCAGTGATAAAGTAGGGATATTTTGAGCTGTCCGTAAAATCATGGCAAAATTTGAATTTGAGTTAGCAACTGTGATGTCAGATTTAAAATAATACTTTATTTAAGCAATAACATATGTCGGATTAATTGCATGGGAATAGCGATAAAGTTTATGTAGTAAGATATATTTCCATTGACCAGTCAGAAGCGGAATTTCAATGGAAAAATAATCAATATTTTCTCGGATTACTTTCTGTTGAAAAATCTACTGGTAAGGAATTATCTCGAGTTTTATCAAAAGAGTTGGAGAAAATTAGATTAAAATTAGAAAATATGAGAGGTCAAGATTACGATAATTGCTCAAATATGAGAGGCGAGAGATTCGGAGTACAATCGAGAATTAAAACTTTAAATCCCAGAGCATTTTATATTGCAATTTATCAAACTTACACTCATTTGCAAAAGTTTAAGACCACCCATAGAAAAATCAGATTTAATGGAATTCCGCAAAAATAAAATACATATTTTACATATAAAAGAACAAAATAGACTGTACATGTTTTTTTATTGTAATTAAAGTCAGTATTTTGTAAGAACTCCTTTGTTTTTTATAACTTATACAATCCTCTTAAGCATGCTATAAATAAGAGACTTGCAGTAAGCTTTAGAAATGTCTGTGCACCAGACATGCTTTATTGCTTCAACAAGTGCCGTAGTAATAGATGGTTGCTTTTCGACGATTTTATTTTTCACAATACACCACAGATTCTCTATTGTATTCAAATCTGGGCTGTTACCTGGCCAGTCAAACACTTTGATTTTCTGCGCCCTCAGATATTTCTTGACAATCTTCGCCCTGTGACACGGGCCTATTATGCATGAAAATTCTATATTTATGAACATGCATGTGAAGTTTCAACTTCTCACGTAACAAATTAAGGTACCGCTTTCCGTTCATAGTGGTTTTAGGTGGCGCAAAATACAGACTAGCATTATCGGACACAGACATTGCTCCCAATATCATTTAGCTTGGAGGATGTTTCACAGTTTGAATCGTATATATATATCTCATCATATCTTTTTCCTCTTGGGCGGCGAACACTTGTAGCACGTGCAGAAAACTGTTGCATACTTGACTCATCCGAAAGTAAGACCCTACTTCACCGCTGTACTGTCCAATTCTGATATTCTCTGGCGAAAGTCAGTCGTTTCTTTTTCATATTTGGAGTAAGTCAAGGTTTCTTTGCAGGTTAATGGGATGATAAACCAAAATCTTTGTCCCATTCCCGTCACCGCCGAGTCTTATACTAAGCGAGACGTATTTAATCTTCGACGATAAGTTTAATGCCACGGCCGTCCCTCCCGCTCCTCGATGTCTTTTTCTAGTCAATTTTGTCCTTTAATTCCTTCTGGAGTTAGCCTTTTTTTTATATACACGTAACGTTGTGAGGTTTTTTTTTTCCTCCCATGCTTTTTCTATGGATTTTTAGCTTTCCCTCCCTCATTTCTTATATTCTAAAGTTAGGTGGAAACAGAACTTGAAATAGTACTCAAACTGACGTTGGTGTCTTTTGCAGTCAGAGAATGTCTAATCGTATTACAGGAGGTTCTTGGATAAAAGGCGACCATCCTTCTTATCCCATGATCACCACGTGTACTCTTTTTTCTAGGACGACCGCTTTCCTTAAGGTCCACAAATTTTCCCGAAATTTTAAATTTACTAATAGCTTGATACACAACTGTCTTGCTCACATTTACCCTCGAACTTATTTGACGTTCAGAAAATCCAATTTTATGCAGGGTCAATATTTCTGACCTTTTCGTAACATTAAGTGAAGATTTTTTACCCATTACAATAATTACACAACAGCACTGTCTACGACAAAATCTAATAAACAACTGGTTATAAACGTGCTGGCCACCTTTATTTATAGCAGTAGAATGCGTCTGATGCAATCAGTACATGAGATGACGCAATAATCTGCGCAAATGATGCAACGTGTTAAAATACTGAAAATCGGCTACTGATCTGCAACTTTTGCAAATGATTGTAGTAGTTAATGAATGGCTGGTAAGCTGGGAAAGTCGTATAGATAGATTCCTTAAAACCTTTACTTCTTGAAATAGAAAATATTCGGGAGGCTTTATTAAGTATGTATGAAAATGTAGAAATGATAATATGACTCAAGATGAGGCAGTTGTTTATTGATTACAATAAAACAATTTATTTTTATATTTGATCGTCATTTGGTACAAAATTTTGAATCACATTAATTCGATAAGTAAGCTACTTCAATCAAAAGTTTTTGATTTATCGAAAGCGACTGATTTATTAAGTAGCTCATTAACTGCTTTTTTAAAGAATTGATAATGTTACGTTAGAAGCTGAAAAATTAGCTAAAGAAGTAGACGTAGAAAAAGACTTTGAACTGACTACACCATGTCATCGTGTTCGATCTAAAACACAAAAATTTCCCAATGAGAGTGTAGACGAACCCATACAAGATTAAAAAGAGAAATATAAAATGGAAGTTTTTTTCTTTACAACGATCAGGTGATCAGTGCACTGGAGCTGAGATTAAATTTATTGAATAATCATAACTATTCTTTTGAATTTTTATGCAATGTCTACAAACTTAAAGACGTGTAAAAATGAGTTACTGGCACACTGTAAAGATCTGGAAAACGTCTTAACAGATGGTGATTCCTTTGATCTTAACGCTTTAGAGTTAGCTGATGAAGTAGACCATATTTCTTCACCTTTGAAAAAGAAAGAATGTCCAGATGACGTTCTTAAATTCAATACCTCCCTTAACATTGGGCCAAATTTAAGCATTGCTTTAAAATTTTTTTGCCAACCTTTTGCATAACTGTTGCTATCGGAGAAAGATCTTTTTCTAAACTAACTAGTATGATGTGGCCACCACATAACTTTCTTCTATATAATTTTACACAAAATTCACTGAATACAAATTATTAATTATTTATTAAATTATTTTGCATTATCAATGCTGACGATTTTTATCTGACAGAATTATATCACTAAATGCCAAAAGAATGTCAATTTTTTGCCAATAAAAAAAAAAAAAAAAAAAAAAAAAAAAAAATCCAAGGTTTTTTTTTTTTTTTTTGTTAAAAAATAAAAAAAATTCTATAACTTTGTTTTAAATTATCACAGATCTATAGTTTAACCATTCATTTTAAAGGTATTGACGAGATCTTTCGAAAGACACCCATATTGAAAATTTACTCCCCCCGGGGTTTTTTTTTTCTAGTTAACTACTACTATTATAAATAATTCATATTAATTTTACAATCACACGTTTAAAATAACTCTCATTATGTACATTTATACGAAATTTTGTCCTATACGGACATACTAGAAAAAATGCGATCACAGCGTTACCTGTTGAGCAGTTGGTCTACAAATCTAATCAGCGCCAGTTTATGTCAAGGTACAACTAAATACAAAGTTTGGTTAAATTTCGTTCATGGGTTCATGAGTTACAGCGCTTGTGATACACACACACAGAGACTGACAGACAGACATTTTCCAAATCGTGTAAATCCATCGAAAACTGGAGTTCGAAAAATTTCACGAATAC
This sequence comes from Salticus scenicus, assembly GCA_963930645.1. NCBI lineage: Eukaryota > Metazoa > Arthropoda > Arachnida > Araneae > Salticidae > Salticus > Salticus scenicus. The sequence goes on from OZ005662.1 coordinate 27,868,272, forward strand.
AATACTTTCTCTATATATACATATAGAAGAAAATAAAAATTATATAAAAATTACTTAAGAACCATGTCTACTAAAAATCACCTTAATGCGTTAGCAATGTTGACCTTAAGAGAGTACTTAAGAGAGTAATTAATAGACTACTTTAAATTTTGTACATCGTACTAGTATTTTTTATTTTTGCTGGTTTGGAAATATTGTCTGTACTAGTTTTAGTTTCAAAGATTTTGTGTTTTTAACTTTTAAATATTGCATGAGTGTTTTTGTCTTAGTTAAATTCAATTAGACCGTATTTTTTTTTATGATTCTCATTTTTCTTTTCTTTTTCTTTTTTTTTTTTTTTTTTAGATACAAATCTATTTTCTTTTAAAGTTTTTGAAGCTTGAGGGGGCGGCACTTTTGAGGTTTGCCTACGGCGGCAAAAACATTAGAGCCGGCCCTGTCGCAACATAACCATACACTTTTCTGAGGGCAGGTACTGCCCCTTCAACCGCTAAAAACATTATTTTTCGTTTCAGGAGACCTCAAAACATGTAAATATAACACAACTTTATTTCGAAAATGTCTATCAGTTTCGAAAGCATACCCTCTCGTAACTGGTGGAGCAAATAAAATCTTGAATAATAAAAGAAAAAACTTGGTGCGAGAGGAAGCTTATACTCAAGAAATCCTCAATTTTAAAAATTTAAATCTTAATGGTTATTTATTTATTTATTTATTTATTATTATTATTATTTTTTTTTGTGACGGACTAGACAACAGATTGTTTTCTTGTCCAATTTCTATTAATGAATCTTAATTTATCTCCTTAATGTACTGGTCTATCTTTCTTAAAAATAATAATATAAAATTTTTAATTTAAGAAAAATAATTCACTTTTATAAAGGTAAAAATGTAGCGTGAAGGACATGACCAAAAAAAAAAAAAAAAAAAAAAAAAGAGATCCTATCAATAAAATTTAAAGTAATTGCATTAGTTGAAAAGCTAATGGCCCTGTCCACTTTCGAAGGAAAATTAAACCCAATATTTTTTAAATATTCGAATATTTTATTGAAAATATTTTCGATAAAGAACTTTGACTTCATTTAAAAAAAAAAAAAAAGAAAAGAAAAGAAAAGTAAATGCAATTTTGGACTTAAAATTGAAATTAATAGCTAAATTTTTAGATGAAAAACAGTATGTATCTATGAAACAGAAGAAAATTGTTTGTCTGCGTAGGTGCTGTCACCTAGCGGCAGTTTTGTTTTCTAAATGTTGCCTGGTTTAACATTAGAATTCGCCGCGCTCGTCAGGCATTTATTTAAGGAGGCTCTGGCATAAGTAAAGCCTATATTTTCAATTTTCAACTCTAGATACTAAAATTTAAAAACCTTAACACAGTACATTTTTTGTTTTTAATCGCCCTCCCCTATTTCGATCATTCATTTTTCTCTCCGCCAGGTATTGAGAGGTTCTCTTAAAACTGAGAGAGGGGCGGTACCGGGTTCGAACCCAGTTCGTACTCGGCAGCCTAGCTAATCAGTGTTTTTTGTAGTTTTCTCCAAAACACATTTAAACACGGACTAGGTATCCTGGAATCCTTCCCCTCCCACTCTCTTAAAAAGCATTCCATCTATAACTTGGCTCTCGTACAGTCATTTGGCCATACCACAGTCATTCACTTTTCACTGAAAAATTGCCTATTTGTTGAAAAATGATACTTTAAAGTAACGAAGTTCTGAAACCTTTTCTCTCTCTCTCTCTCTCTTTTTTTTTTTTTTTTTTCTCTTTCTTTCTTTTTTTTTTCTTGTGTATATGTGTAGATTTAAACACTAAATCGATCATTCATTATCTAATCTACTCCTATTTGTACTTCATTCTTTTTCAATCAATTTACCTGGACTACTTTTCTGATTTCACCGCTTTTACCAGAAATTTTAACACTACAAAATTAAAATTTTACGCAATATTTTTTTCTCTTGGGAAAATAGATTTTAGAATATAGAAATTGGGAAAATAGAACATTTGCTAAATTTCACATCTTCTGCAAGTTCCAGTTTCCTTTTTTGTTTTATTTTTATAAACAATAATTATTTTAGCTTACAAAAAAAAAAAAAAAAAATAAATAAAATAAAAAAAAATAACTCATATAATATAGAGTGGTTAGAGAGTTAAAACTTTATTATTATTATTCTTGTATAAAAAAATTTCGAGTAAATTAAACAAATCTGTATAACAATAAAGTGTAAAATAAAATATAATGGACTTATAACCATGCATTTATGGATAACAAAAATATGACTGATAACATTGTTCTATTTTAGTGGAGTGAGAATTACACAATGTTACCTGTAAAACAAAGCCCACCAGCAGCCGAGCGGTGCTGCGCTCAAAGGTGGAAGATGGAAAGTGCCGGGTTCGATTTTAGTTGTGCATTCCTACCCGTTTGGAGTTTTCCGTTGTTTTCTTCGAAACTCGCGTAAATACGGGCTAGGACCCCTTAGAAATACTCCCACTGAGGCCATTCCAGCTAAAGGCCTAGGACCTTAGCATAGTCAATCCCTACAATCAACCAACCTGTTAAAGAAAGATAATTCATTCAGTTCTCAGAGTTTCTGCTCTCTAAGCTGGTAGATAAAAGGTGCCTAGTTCAAAATTCACAATCGTCGGTTTAGCCATTCGGTGATTTTTCCGGATTTTTTCGAAACTCGCATGAATACAGGGTAGGCCATTTATGCCACTGTGAAATCTACCAAAGTGTGTCCCTCTTCCTTCCTGTAATAGAGGTAAATTAGTATTAAGTCCTCTTAAAAAAATTGGGGACTGGAAAAAGTTGGCTCATAAATAGAGGGGGACTTTCAAAGAGGTTTTGCTGCATTATATAGCTTTTCCAACTTCATTTTTCCGTTAAATTAGTTCACCTTCAATGTATTTTACCAAAGTGATAGCACCTTAAAATTTATTTCTCTTTAAAAAGAAATCATAAAATACTTTTTGTAGCCCTGAAGAATGTTTGAAATTGCATTATATAATATTCTTAAAAAAAAAAAAAAAAAAATTACATGGGGGAAAAATGGATATCGTTTAAAATATTGCTAGAGCCATTTTCTTTTTAACTGGGTTATAAACAAAATCGCGCATCTTAATATTTTTGCATAGCCCTGTAAACCAGTCATTAATACTAAACATGCTATACTCAATGAGAAACATGCCTTTTGCATCTAAATAATGTATGTCACTTTCATTATGCTTTGTGATACATAAAAAAATTAAAAATATCTTTAAAAATACAACTTATCGATCATAATGTACCCGAATCCTTTAGTGAAAACTTGTTAACAAGGCAATAACTATAATCGCATTGTTTTCAATAGAAATCATGCCACAGTAGACATGAACAACATATATAAATTTCAAGGCATTGTAAAACATGTACAGAATGCTAGAGAGATGAACTGACGTCATAAATATTTTCCAAATTTTAATGAGAGTTGTTTCAAAAACATTAAATGTAGCCTATATGCATGCAATTTAAAACACTTGTGATGCTAAATGAATGCTTTTTATTTATTTATTTATTATTATTATTATTGTTATTATTTATAATAATATTAGTAGAAAATCTTTTCATTAAATTCAGACTTCTGAAAAAATATAAAAATTAAATTAAAATTTTGATAGATTAAATTATGATTGTAAATTTATAAGTTTAAAAAATTGTATTAAGTTATTTTGAGCCCATTCAGTATTGTATCTGTACTTATATAAACGCACACACATACTATTCTTTGAAATAGTATTTTAACGTTTTTACATGTAATTCTTTTCTTTTCTTTTAATTCAACACCAATTCTTTCAATAATAATTTTTGAATAATTTAAACACAGTGCGCAATTTTCCCCCACAAAAAATAAGGATAAACAGCCAAATCTAGTATCCCTACTAACTCTTATTTGTATGAATACAGGAATAAGGGAGTAAACTGGCTCCTGTAGCTGTCACAGTGTGCTCAAATTAGGCTAGGAGATCGAAGGACATATCATGAACAAGGCCAGTGGAGATAAGATAAAGGGTTAACATATTTTTTCTGATTATTCTAATTTTTCTGATTAAGTTGTTATTGATTATTGTGCAGAAAAGGCAAAATTAGAATACTTTAATAACTTGTTAATTTAATTCTGTTATTAGTTTATCTTGATATGACTTAATACTTAGCCTACACTTTCATTAAAAGGAAACAAATAATTTGTGAAAAATTTCATAAATAATTTAATCACTGAAAATATGAACATACATCAATCTATAAATACGGAAAAAAAGCCACATGTGTGTAAAGAATGCTTTAAAGTATTTTCTGTTAAAGGTAATCTCACGCGACATATGCTCATTCATACAGGAGAAAAACCATTTGTGTGTAAAGAATGTTCAAAAAGATTTTCTGTAAAAAATAAATTAAAACGTCATTATCGCTTTCATGCTGGAGAAAAGCCGTATGTCTGTGAAGAATGTTCTAAAAGATTTTTTGAAATAAGCGATCTGAAGAGGCATCTTCGCATTCATACTGGAGAAAAGCCATATGTGTGTGAAAAATGTTCTAAAGGATTTTCGCAAATAAATGATCTAAAGAAGCATCATCGTGTTCATACAGGAGAAAAGCCATATATGTGTAAATAATGTTCCAAAGGATTTTCTGCCGGGAGCAATTTAAGGAGACATCTTCTCATTCACACCGGAGAAAAGCCGTATGTGTGTGAAGAATGTTCTATAGGTTTCTCTTGTAAGAGCGATTTAATGGCACATCTTGGCGTCCATACAGGAGAAAAACCATATGTTTGTGAAGAATGTTCCAAAGGATTTTCTTCCAGGAAAAGTTTAAAAAATCATCTTCGCATTCATACCGGAGAGAAGCCGTATGTCTGTGAAGAATGTTCTAAAGGATTTTCTCAAAAGGGTAATTAAATGGCACATCTACGCGTTCATACTGGAGAAAAACCATATGTGTGTGAAATATGTTCTAAAGGATTTTTGGACAGAAGCAATTTAAGAAAACATCTTCGCATCCACACTGGAGAAAAGCCATATGTCTGTGAAGAATGTTTTAAAGTATTTTCTGATAAGAGCCATTTAATAACACATCTTCACGTTCATACAGGAGAAAAACCATATGCGTGTGAAGAATGTTCTGGAAGATTTTCCCGTAAGAGTAGTTTAAGGAAACATTTTTGCATACATGGAAAAAAATAGAAAGCCATATGTCAGTGAAAATTTTTTCTAAAGGATTTTCTACACAGAATCATTTAAAAGAATATCTTAGAATTCATATAGAAGAAATACCATGTGTGTGTGAAAAATGTTCTTAAGTGATCTAAGAATTCATATTCACATTCCTGCCGGAAAAAAAAACTATACGTGTGTGAAGTATGTTCTAATTCATTTCCTCAAATGAATAGTTTAAAAAATCATCTTCGCATTTATACAGGTCAATAAGGAGAAAATCCGTGAGTGTATAAAAAAAATAATAATAATGCTTCTTAAAAAGTCATCTACGCTCTTACACCGTAGGCAAAATATACTAAAGGGGGGGGGGGGTGAAACGGTGCACGCTGCACCCTGATTTTATTACGTTGTGTTCCAGTCCTAAAAGCAAGATATAATTTTGGAAAATATTTCAAAATTGGCAAGAACAAGGCAATTAACAGTACCGCAAAAAATATTAATTTTAAAGTGAAAATGAAGAAATATTTTAATACGAAGGATCTCAAAGTGATTAATTGTTAACAAAGGATTAGAGAGCTGTGTAGTGTACACGGAGTAATAACGACAGGAGAAGAAGATTACGCTGAAATGTTGTGATGTTATTTTCTACTGTTTACAGATGGCGCCAGCGTACAATGGTCTCTTCTCTCCAGCTTCCTTAATGTTATTCAATGTGGAAATGTCTCGTTTTAGTTATTTTTTTAAAAATAGTATCAAGTTCGAAAAATGTTCGATTTAAAGCAAATTTCATTAAATAAAGTCTTCTAAGCAACATGTTTTTTTTAAGAGCTGTTTTATACTAATTTTACTTTGAAAGAGAGCTTTTAAAAAATGACAATCCTTACTATGAAACCGAAGCTAAAGCAGACTATTGGGAGGAAGGAGAATGGAGATCGTTTGTATGCGTCGTTTGAAAATGTGGATTATTATGAATATATTATGGCAGTCTTATAATTTTTCATTATTAGTATATTGACGTATAAAAAAATGTAGTAAATAAGTTTCTAGCAATTTGATTTTTGCATTAATTTCCTTTTACCAACATCAAGCTTGGGATAATTTTTTTGCTGAGCAAGTTCTTTTTTAATTTGCATAACCTATTTTCTGATAAAATTACATACGATTTTCATAAATTTGCTAATGCATTAAAAGAATACATGTGGAGTAATTTAAAACAAAAGAAAAAGTAATTAGTTACTTAATGTTTGCTAAGCCTAACGTGATTCAACACCTGACCTATTTTACTCCACATGTGTTTTTGTACTCCAAAATATTAACGTTTTATTTTATTAATTTTTTTTTTCACAAAAGTTTAGGAAATTCATCTTAAGAATGTGCTTTTTGGAATATGATAAGAAAATACTGTAAAATTTGCTTTTGAATTAGTTAAAAACCAAAGTTTTCTTAGCAACACATTAGAGTTACTAATACGAAACACACAAATAATTACTGGTTGTACCTAAAAAGTATCAGTTACAGTTAATTTTGCATACAAATTGAAGACTAATATAAATAATATATAAAACCAGCAAAATTGGAATTAAAAAAAATGTTTGGATGTTTTTTTTTTAAAGTTTTTTTGAAACTGACCTATTTTACCTCCTGACTTATTTTATCCCACCTGACCCTACATTATTGAAAATAGCTTGCTTCTATTGCCAGATAAAACATTTTAATTTATAGCAGTAAGCTCATATTCAAAAGCAAGATGAACATTATTAACATTATGTATATATGTACGTACATACATATATATATTATGCGTTGGAAAAGTGCATACTATTTATTTTTAGGGTAGTGAATTTTCAAGAAAATTTACAGTTTTTTCTAAATATGTAGGTTTCGTAAAATAAAACTAATACATTAATGTAAACAAAAATATTCAAAGAAAAATATAAATAGTTAATCAATTCAAAAAGTAATTAATAAACAAAACATAAAAATTATGATTTAATGGTTTAAAGCATGCATTAAGCTAGAAAACTATGATAATTTTTAATGACTATTATATATGTAGGATGGTTGAGTAATCAATATAAATAAGGTGTCTCTGTGCATTCTGTAGATCTCGGAGACTCGCCATATGTTATTGACGGTAGCTCAATCCCATTTAATTATATCAGAGAAAATAGTTTTAAGAATTACTCGGTGATTTTTTTTTTTTAATTCTGTTTTTATATAATAATAATTAAAAAAAATCTAGATGTTGAGAAGTATTCGTATCACACTAGTGCTGTGCTATCGGCAAATGACACCCCTAAGAATGATCTGTAGCAGTGGCGTACCGTGACATTTGAATCTGGGCATGCTCTGAAGCGAACTATGGAAAGAACACTACTGATCAAGACGATATCATTTCATCAAATTTAAGCTTGCATTTTTCCAGTTTCTTGGTTGGTTGGTTGGTAGAATTCAAGTCCGATTGACTACACTTGGGTCCTAGGCCTATGGGTGGAATGCCGTCCGTCGTGGGTCTTTCTAAGGAGTCCTAGCCTTATTTATGCGTCTTTCGGAGAAAACCATGGAACCCGACACTTCCCATCTACCAACTTTCAGAGCAGAACCGTTCGGCCGCTGGTGGGCCTCCAATTTCTCGGTAATTTTAGATATATCATATATCTAAAGGACTCCTATATTAACTTATTGAAGGCCCATTTGGTCGCTTAATTGATCGCTGTATTTAAATGAATTTTCAAAGAAATTTAATCACAATTTTTAATATCACTTTAGAAACAAAAAAGAAAAAAAAAAAAAAGAAAGAAAGAAAGAAAAAATAGTGAAAACCGGCAAGAAAAAATCCACTGAAATCGCTGAAAACTTGGCTTTAGGTGTTCGCTGCTTTCTACTGTGTCTTCCACGACCGCACTATGTCAGATTGGGGACCCCACTGCTAGTGGCAGCGCCTTAAGCGAGCGTTTCAGTGTAGGTGCTTACCTGACCTCTAATAGTTCTTACACAAGAAGTTCATTGTTACAATTTTTAATAAAGTTAAAAATTTAATAAGTTTAATTCTCTCTATCATATTACCATTTGATTTCGATAAAACAATACATTAAAAATACTAAACATTCTTCTTCAAAAGAGGGTATTACGCCTTTACATAAACAATTTTTGAAAACGCAACTATTATGGGTATTTAAAAAAAAAAAAAGGAAGAAAGAAAAAGAAACAGTATTAAAATTTTATCATATAAAAACTATTTGATCGCATGACTTAATGCGAAAGAAGGAAAAATAAATAAAATAGCGATCTTTTATAAGAAATGCAGATGGATGAAAAAAAAAAAAAAAACACGCAATTTAAATAAAATTTAAGAAAATAAAGCAGAAAAATTAACGGAACATTCCAAAATAAATAAATAAATAAACAAATAAAATAATTAATTTAAGAAGTTCAGATTTGAAAATAAGGAAAGAAAATAAGCACACACACACACACAAAATAATAAAGAAAGAAAAATAAAGTAAAAATAAAGAAAGAAAAAATTCTATGCACATCTGCACGATCAAAGCTACGCATCTGTTAATTTTTTGTAAATCTGCGATCAGTGGCCTGACCTTCATAGCGCATACAGGCACACATGAAGAAGACATTTTGCTTTATTCATATTATTGAATAAACAAAATTTGTACATACTTTTATTTCTGGCGGAAGTCTTCGCTTAGAATAAGTAACTTAGATTTAAAATAATAATAATAATAATAAATAAATAAATAAATAAAAAGCAATTTTACTGGCACATAAAACAACTTTTGGAAATTTATCCAAATTTTATTTTGCAATTTAATCATCATTTTCAAATCAATTCTTTTTTTTTTTTTTTTTTTTTTTTTTTTTAATTATTGTAAAATAAAGTATAAGTTTTAATTTATCAATCAGTCGGAAAAGCCAACTCTCCTCTATGCGAACGTCTCTACCGAAGGTAACAAAATCCCTACGCTTTAAAAAATACCCCCAAACTCCAGAATATGCTCTCCTAGGGTAGCATGCCTTGGGTCGTTTATACAGCGGAACTCCCCTTGTAGTTTATACGTGTGAAAATTAGAGGGACGTTGAATATTCCCTCAAATAGCAAAAAATCCCTATATCAGGGCATGCTTTACAAAGGAAGCATGACCTAAGCCAAAGAACTTCTAACGAGATTCTTTGCCTAAGCAATAACCGGTCAGCAGAAGAGAGGGACGGTATCTCCGGGACGATACTGGTCAGCAGATGTCTCCTAAACAAAGCGGGAGGGAAGTAACGGCAATAGAAAGGAAAAAAAAAAAAAAAAACTCGGATTTATCCAGGAATAATGTAACAAAAGAAATTTCCTTTCACTATAATTTTTCAAAACTGAATGATGGATACTGTATAAATGGAAGCGAGTGTTTAACAAAATTAGTTCAAATAATTTATTTTTAAATAAATTCTGTTTAAAGTTTAGATAGTTTTTAGTGGGTATGCGGCGCATGCCTAGCATACCCAGAGAATACGCCACTGATCTGTAGACATTCCATCACAATTTTGATCCACTACAGAGGGGATGACTTCCCCATTTTAAGTTAAAAATTCCAGAATAATTGAATTTAGTTCTTGCTTTTCCTAAAATTTGCTTAATTTTTAATAATTCATTTTAAAGCTATGAAGTGGAAAAAAGCTTAAACAAAATGCGTTTTTGCACTTTATAAATTCAAAGTGAAACATAAATTAAACACAAAAAACTGTTTTTTAAAAAAAGAAAAAATATAACAGTTGTTATTTTTCTAAAAATTTAAATAAAAAATCATTAGAGAATAAGCAATTTTCATAACGAATTTCTTCATAGAATAACGTGGGTTTTAGCTGCCATTGGCGGAGAAATTGTATAAGGTGATTGGCAAGGGATAGCTGAGACCATGTAATAGTTCATTTCATCAAAATTCTTATGATTTTTAATTCATTTGTTTTATTTTTAAGCATAGCTTGCAAACACAAAATCCTAGTTCTGTTAGTATTGGATAATGGATCTAATTATCTATCCCTCCCCCGAGATTGCGAAGCACAGCGCAGGCATCTGTGTTTAATGCAGATTTAGATGGTGAATAATTCAGCACTCTGTGCTTTGACAAACATCTTAATCTGGATTTTAGTACCCCGTTGACACGTTCGATACAATTCCGTGCTGAAGCATGTTTACTATTGTAGTAATCCTCAACTGATCCTTCATCTGGCTCTGGAAAAGGTGTTAGGAGCCAGGGCTCTAGAGGATAACCACTGTCTCCTAAGATGAAAGAAGATTTTTAAGAAATTTCTCATATAACAATAATAAATAATTCAATTCCATCTTCAGAAGTAGAACTTCAGTAAACTTCAGAAGTGTGAAGAACATATTTTACTTTATTTATTTCAGTTAAAGTTTTGCCATGAAAGTAACAGGGTGACGAGTAAAAAGTAAAGAAAAATTTAAGTGTTTGGCATCACCCTGTAAAAAGTAATACTTGAAATGTGATCTGACTGTAGCATGCGATTATGGGGTTCTTTCTTATTATCTGTATAAATTTTTATGCCTCTACCGCATGTAATCAGGGAGATAAAATGGTATATGTAAAAAATAACAAACAATTTTTTTCTTTCTTAGCTATAATACACAAGGTATTAAACCCAGTGCAAAGATATTTTCAGAAAATTTGACATACAATATTAGACAGAGCACATTGCAGTCAGAATAAAAAAATATTTAGTATCTAATGAATTATGTGCATTTTTATTAATTAATTTTTAATTGTGCATGTGTAAGATTCAGTGAAATTTCATTTGCATAATTTGATAGGTACATGGTATTGAGCAACTTAACAAAAACTTTAAATAGTAATGTGAAAACTGAAAAAGTTGTACTCGATAGAATGAACTGTTATTCGGTTTCTCAACCCTCCCAAAAAAAACTAAACTATAAGAGGGTTTTCTCACATTTTTATTTTAATTAAATGAATTGTAATACAGTTACAGATTATCGTAAATAAATATTGAGAAAACCCCCTTATCATTTCCTTACTTTTGGGAACAGCTTAAATTCAGTTAATTCTATCGTGTACAACTTTTTCAAGTTACACAATACTTATTTGCGGTTTTTATATAAGTATGTCAAAGCATTTTATTATACAAGTAAAATTTCGCTAAATCTTACACATACGCAGTTAATAATTATTTAGTGAAACTGCTGATATTTCATTAGATATTTAATATTTTTTCATTATGATTGCAGCATGCTGTCGAATACTGTATGTCAAATTTCTTGAAAATAACTGTAAAGTGGGTGTAATACCTTGTGCTTTATATTATAGCTAAGAAAGTGGTTTTTTTTTTTGTTTTTTTTTAAGAAGCCATTATATCTTCCTGATAACAAAAACACATTCATTTTTCTTTAATTTTTTACTGTTCCCCTTTCACATTCAAGACAAAAATTTAACTGAAATATATGGAGTACAACGTTTTTTTATTTTTATTTTTATTTTATTTTTTTACACTTCTGAAGCTTAAGAAGATTTGTTTAATACTTTTTGAGATATTGCAAAAGGCTTCTAAAATCGAAAGAGTCTGGTCATTTATGGAAAAGTAGTGTAATTTCCATGCATCATTTACAAAATGAAACTACATTTTCTTTTATCTGCAGTTCAGATTTGCAAGAAATTAAAATCAGGAAAAATCTTGTGGTTTCAGCTAACTTAGATTGAGTAATCAATTAGTTAATACATGATCTGCAATAACAGCAATTTTCTATATTACTGTAAGGAAAAATATGAGAAATTTATCACTTAAAATTGAAGTATTCTATGTAAAGTGCAATAAATTTCATTAAAGTAAATAAAAAATTGATGCAGGCTGCTACGAAGTTTTATACATTATTAAATTTTAAGATTATCCTGCATAGTATACATCAGGTTTTGGTTAAAAATTACATTATTTTAAATACAAACCTAACAACCAGGCATTGCTATTCTGCTGACTGTGCATATGCATTAGTTGCCTACGTACAGTACTATTACGCCAAATGAAGGAGTCATGCACACTTCCTGGGTACTTTGCACAAATGTCTCTGGTTTTTAAATTGTCATCTGCTACCTAATGAAACAGAAAAGGTACAATAATGCATCATTGTATAAACTAGTTATTTTTATTATATTGAATTTTAATGTAAGTAGTGTAAGTTTCAAGTCTTGTGCATATGACAACTTAAAATGTCAATAACTGTTTTTCTCTTAAAGAAAAAATACATATGTATAATTAAAATATACAGAAATTTCTTTTAATTATCACCAAGTGTACACTTTTATAACGAGAATGAAACATTAATTGCAATTCTAATGTCTGCCTAGAAAGACTTGTTTAATGCGTTTTATTAGATTCCAAACATATACTGTATACAGTGTGTCTCTAAATTACTAGGCCAAACTTTAGGGAAAGGTACAGCACATCATAAGGATTCAGAATTGCACAGGAGCCCATGGCTGCAAAAGTCATCTTAATTCTTTAAGAACCGGTTTCATTTTCATTTTTTTTTTTTTTTTAACAAATGTGAGCAGAACTGTTAAAAGTTTAATTTGTATTTTTTATTTTTTTTTGTGCAAATAATTACAATAAAAGGTGTACATAGTAATAGTGCTGTCTCTAATCAATGATGTTTGAAGCACAAATTGTATTAATGCAAATATTGTACATTTTTTATAATATTAAGTAAGTAAAGAGCTGTCTTTTATTTTGTCAAAGTTTTATATTTTTTCAACTATTACATTACATTTCTGACTGTTATACAGAAAATACTTTTTAATACGTATTTTACTTATTCTAAAAGTTTGGCCTATGAATTCAGATACACCTTGTAAAATAAAAGTATTATAATCATTAAAAAAAAATGTACCATGAGTATCGAAACAATTTTGTAGCCACTTTCTTTGCAGCACTCGTGCCTCTCGCACAATTGTTGTGAGCTCTTGCATTTTATGATATTTATTCAAAGTTTTGTACTTATAGCCATTTAGTTTTTTTACTGGAGCGCACAAAAGAATTTGGGCACATTACAACTCTTGAAATAACATACAATTTGAAGAGAAATACTGAAACTATTGTGATATTCACATTTGTTTATGTAAAAATGAAGGAATACTGTTGTAATAACTGCATGCAAGTGATTAATAACCTTTAAAACTAAAGCTTTTGACTAATAAATTTATTCAAAGCCATTTTTAGAACCACTTTTAAATGTTTATAGCCTATCTTTATTTCATCACAATCTTTGTTATCCTTACAACGATCTTTATTAACCTAAACATGTGACACATGTTTAGGTTCATAAAAAAAAAAAAAAAAAAAAAAAAAAATTAAGCATGATAATGGTTAATGTTAACAAACTTAAAACAGGGCTTTCAATAAATGATGTGTAAATGAAACACTTTTTTAAACTGCAAACAAAAATATATTTATGAATATAAATGCATATGAATAACTAAAGTATGATATTAAATTTACAGGTTAATGTTTAACATAACTTTATAAAATCAATATGCTTACTTTACAATGAATACACTTCTAAATATTTAACTTTAACAAAATTAAATATTTAACATCTGATACACACATACATGGAAATTCTGATCAGAATCATACATATATATATAAGGATATGGCAAGAAGAGACAGATAAAAATCTTACCAACTGCACATTAAGAAAGTAAAATCCTTTCCTATTCATATATGCTATGTCTCTGTAAAAGGTGTTATTATCAGCCGGCTTAATCATGGCAATATGAGTGCAGTCAATAGCTCCTATGACCCCTGGTATGCCGTGCTTTTCAAAAAATCTGCGTTTAATGATTTGCTGCTCTTCAAAAGTGGGGAATTTTATGGTTTTCCTCAAAAGTACTTTGTTTATGGCAGTGGTTACCAGATCAATGGATCTACAGACTATTGGTTGGGTTACATTCATTTCTTTTCCAACATTGGTCTGGTAACCACATCTGGCACAAAATCCCAGAGCTGTCAACATCTGTTATAAAACAAAAAAGAAATTACATTTATGAATAAAAGTATGTTTATGTAAAAAATTACATTATAGTTATAGAGCAAATATTATGTAATAACACAACTTTATCAATTTATTGCTAAAAAGTAAAAAAAAGGGAGACAGTATGAGATGAACCCTTTACATTTTCACATTATTTAAAAAAGAAAAAAAAAAAAACTGTCGTAAACGTGTGTATATTTAGAAATAACAAATTACATAGTAATAATTTTTGGTTCAAAATAAACCAACTGTCTTTCATCATAAATTCATCAGGATAGTATCATGTGGTACATAATAATATAAAGAAATGAAATAAAATTACAAGAATGGGATATAGATTTTATTAAGTCATTTTGCAACATCATTTAAAGGTAAAACATTTCGACAATACATATATCACGTATAAAGGCATGCCATAATTTGGTTTAAAAATTTAGAAAGAAAGCAATTTAAATATTGCTGTATAATAAATGACATTTTATTTACAATAGCCTTTTTAAGGAATCTACTAATCCACTGTATTAACTTTCTATAATTCTAAGTATACCACGGATAATTTTTCTTTCATTTTCTTATACAAAATACAAGAATGTGTTCTAAATTCAATTTCTGAAATGAATTTTTTATCTTGCATCGATCAAAAACAAATGGTGGTAGAATGTTATAAATTTATATTTACGAGTGTCATGTAGTATATTTCGACATCTCCAACTTTGTCTTGACACAAGCTGTCTTTTTAAAAATGTCTACAAATTAAAACTTTTTCTTGTGGCTTCTGTATGTATGAATATATCTCACATAACTCAAAACCAGTTAGACATAGAATGGTGAAAATTTGCATGTTTCATAAAAATATTTCAGTTATGCCTAATTTTAAGATAATAAAATAAAGAGATGGAATAATTATACTAATTGCTGGCGATAATCGCTCACTCTCTAATTCATCTTTTAGCTCTTCAATCAAATTCCTTGCAAGGTCCTTACTCCTTAGGGAGGCATACTATTGTAACAATCGCAGCTATCGTAGATCACAAGTCGGATCGTAGTCGTAATTTTGATACAAATGTAACGCCATCGGCCATATTGGATCGTAAAGTTGTGATTGTTGTCATAAAAATTTGCGACTGCCTGCGCTCTCCCGTAAGCTCTCACAAGCCTATCACAAGTAAGATGGCGGATATTAGCGTTGATCAATGAGAAATAAAATATTTATTTATTTATGTATTTTTGTGTGTGGAATGTTATTATTGATACATAAAATTAAATTAATAACTGTATTATTTTAAAATCGCAAGATTTACTTCATTAAACGTGATAAATCGTGTTTGTACGATTGACCATTTATGATTCATTATTTAAAAAATCGCTAATGCGAGATGAACAGCATATTTCTGATTTGCTATTATAATAATTATTAGCAGACAAGTAGGAATTTTCAGTGATTTTGCATGTTAAGTAGTTTAATCCCTCATTTATCACAGAAGTCATTAAATATTATAAAGCAGCTTGATACAACTACAAAGCTAAATTCTAAACAGATTTTCATCAAAATTATCTAAATTGTAGAGTTAAAATCATTATTATAAAAAAGAAAAATTATATATGTGGTGAATTAATTTTGTATTTAAAGTTAGATTATGAGGTAGTCACTTTCTAGAATTTTTAAGCTGTTGATGAAATGCTAAAATTCATTAATGGAATATTTTTTATTCACAAAATTTATATACAGTCATTTATTTATAAGATTATTGTAACTCCTACACTCTGAGATATTTTAACTTCTACAATATTTTAAGCATCAAAATCCAGAAATATTCTTTAAAGTTTCAACTTTCCAAATTTAGGTATATACTATACATTACATATGTTTACTTTAATTTTTTATTGAATTGAAACATTTATGTTTAATAGTTTTAATGTAAGTAATGATTTAAAAACATGGGATGATTTGGGTATACATTGCATTTTATTAATTAGATAATGAAAAATAATCATTTTATACATTTGCATCATTGTTACCTAAGGTTGTATATGCTGGCAACACTGATATCAACAAAAGTTTTGTTTTCCAAAGATAGCAATGTAAACATATCCATATATTGTTAATTTAAATTAAGGTGTACTGATTCAAATTCATCATTTGAGATAAAAATGTTTCCACCACTTGTGTAAAGTAGCTTTTGAATTGGTTTTTGTAATCATTTTCATTCAATTTTGTATCCTCTAAAATGACCTCTTTTTCAAAATTGAATGCCTTCTATTTTCTTATCAAATAAAAGACATTGCGTATTTTGTCCTCTTTTACCAATAAAAAATGCTGGTCACCTTATACGTAAAAAATAGAGTAAGTTAATCATATTTTGTGGCGAGTAGCTTTTCTTTTCAGCGAGTGTAATCTAAGTTGAAATTTTGGGCCCTGATACTGCTATCTCACTTAAATTTTAGAATGTTTTATTATTATGAAAGATGCTACAATGAGTAAGATATTGTTACATAATTTGTTTTATTTCTAATTAAATCTTCATGTAATGCAGAGTTAAATGAATGCTTTGCTTAGTAGGGGATCTAATAATATCTCGTGTTTAAATTTTGAGTTATTTTTGTTAATATTTCTAGGTTATTCTTTTATAGAAAAAATAATTTATTGTGCTTTAAGTTACATTGAAATTAAAAGGTTTGTAATCCAGCTATCACTCTGTTTCAATTAATTAATAAATTGCTTAATTTAAGATTTTAAAAAATGTGTGTTTTTCACAATTTAAGGAGGTGGGAGGGATGAATTTTCTTGCGGTTAATTTAGATTTTTTTTTTTTTACTTGTTGCATTGGAATTTTAAAAGACAACTTATTGTTGTTATAATACACTTTTAAAGCAAAAAAAAAAAAAAAAAAAAAAAAAAAGATTTGGGTTTTGTTTTGTATAGAGGGCACGTATAATTTTGATTTAATTATTGATGAATTGATTCACAAGAGTTGTTTTTAAGATTTTGAACTTTGAGTATAATTTTTTTTTTTTTTTTTTTTTTTTTTGGGGGGGGGGAATTTAACACTGCTCTGCAAAAAAAAAGAGATCTGATACCATTCTTGCTTATTCTTATGTAAAATGACCTCCTGAATCCGAATATGACTTCCATTTTGCCTAGTCACCCACCGTTTTCTAGATACACCACCCTGTCCCTCAATTTCTTTCCCTGTTCGATAATTTTATGACTATGAATTTGATTTGAAGAATGAAAAATAATTAATTTAACACCTAAAAACAAAAAAATATATAGAAAAATTTAATGAATAACATTAATAAGAGATTAAAAAAATATAAGATATGTAATTCATAATTTCAGTGGCAAATTTTCCCCCCCCCTCTCCCCCCCCCAAAAAAATTCCCTTGTCGCAAATGTCCATGTTTTAGAATTTTCCACCTCTATAGCCCCCCAGAAGATATTTAACGGTTAAAATAATCCTCCCCCCTCCTAAAAATGAAATTCATAGCAATAAAATCACCAAAAAATGATAAAAATGAGGGACCATTCCTATAAAACGGTGGGTGATAGGGCAAAATGGGCATCATATTTTGATTCAAGAGGTCATTTTACACAAGAATATGCTGAAATGGTGTCAGAGACAATTTTCATGCCGGGCAGTGTAATGAACTAGTTATTTTTGTTTAAAAATACATCCAATTTTAAAAGAGTTTTTCTGCATCACAATCACATCTTTTGCACCATAATATTTACATGTTTTAGAATCCAAGTGGCTTCAAGAATTTAAGAGTGACACATAATCCTTTAATTTAAGTGTTATAATTGCCATTTGGTACTTTCATATTAATCGCATGCTGGCAATTTATACTTTAGTATTAATATTACCTTGGCTCGTGAAATACGGCACCTGGTTACCATAGCCAACCAGTATATTTTAACTGGTGACTATGTTTTAAACTTTGAAATTTAATTAAAAAAAAAAATATTTTGATAATTGGTTCTAGAATTGGGCTCCGATTCCACTCTCGATATAAGCAAACTCAACATTTTCATTCTCGTTCCTCTTACCACGTTTTGAGACATTGTGTTAAATCAATACACCATTAGGGAATTTACACTACTTTTCTTCATACATGTTTTACAGCTTGGTGTCAAATTGCTGCACCGTTTTAGGGTATTGGTTCACACAGCTCCTCGTTTGCATGTGCTTTGTGACCTGGTGCTGAATCATTGTGTGTGTAATGATATATTGATACTGATAGTGAGATTAATAAAACTTTACAATTTAGTGAGATTAATAAAACTGGTTTCATGATGTGAAATTTAAAAAGGTGTTTCCTGGTGTATCATTCTGCCTTAGTAAATATTTGTTTTTTATGCTAATTTTATTTTCTATATTCAAAAAAAAAAAAAAAAAAAAAAAAATGTGGTTTGGGGATATTTTTTACTGGCTACCAAAAAATTTTGCTGGCAACCAGTTTTTTTTTTCAGATTCTTGAAATGAATTTTTGAAACTTCAATTAGAAAGATTGGAGTGTAAGGCAGATTTCTTATACCAACAATGTGAAAAATATCAGAGCTGGGAATCAAACCCAGGTTCTCTGCTTAATGCGCAGATGCTCTGCTACTGAGCTACCCTGGCTGATAACCAGCTTGGCATTTCTCACATAATGTATGTTGGCAAGGTCACCGAGTCTGCAAACGCAGATGTAACAGGTGAGAATATTTTTCATAGCACAACTCCGACCATGAATTTTCCAGTTAGAAATTATATTCAATAATACATCAACCATAAAATTTCATTTAGAAATATTGGAGTGTAAAGCTGATTTTTTTTTTTTTTTTTTTTTTATACCAACTATGTGAAAAATACCAGAGCCTGGAATCGAGCGGAGAACCCGGGTTCGATTCCCGGCTCTGGTATTTTTCACATAGTTGGTATAGAAAATCAGCCTTACACTCCAATCTTTCTAAATGAAATTTTTAATTTTACAGCAAATTCAGAAAACTTTCTATGAATTATTTTCACATATTTATCTTGATTTCTAGAAAACTGGCCCTTCAGAGAGGTGGCCCATGAAAGAGGTCCCATGGCACAATTGCTCTATGAATTACACTACCAAATCAATATCTGACTTACACTTAACTATAAAACTTAATCCAATTTTTCCAATAAATAAAACACAGAGCTAAGTTTTAATGAAACTATTCATTCTTATCCAGCAAAAAATAAATACTCCGTCTATATTTACAGAACAGATAAAAATATTTCATCTTTCTAACAAGTTTTTTAGATGTTTACCAGGTAACTTAGTTTGTATAGTGGATTAGAATCAGTCAATAATTCTGTTCCGTACCCAATGAAAAGCGCTGTTGCAGCAGCGCCATCTGAGTTGAGTAGTGTGTGAGGTGGAGCGACATGAGTTGGCGTCGATTCGAGCTGTTAAAACAATGTGAAAATTAATTCATATGAGTTCAGTGATACAGTCCTTGAAAAATGTGTTTGTGTGAGTTATTTAAAATTTAAACATCTGGTCAGTGCGACCGGATCAAAGCTGAATTTCTTTCCTTGTTCGTTCGATAATTTTATGACCATGAATTTGATTTGAAGAATGAAAAATAATTAATTTAATACTTAAAAACAAAAATATATAAAGTTTAAAAAATAACATTAATAACAGATTAAAAGAATATAAGATACATAATGCATAATTTCAGTTTCCTCCCCAAAAATTTTCCCTTATCGCAAATGTCAGTGTTTTAGAATTTTGCAACTCTATAGCCCCTCAGAAGATATTTAACAGTTAAAATAATCCTCTCCCCTCCTAGAAATCAAATTCATAGCCATACAATCACCGAAAAATGATAAAAAAAAATAGGGGGCCATTCCTAAAAAATGATGGGTGATAGGGCAAAATGGGCATCCTATTCAGATTCAGGAGTTCATTTTACATAAGAATATGCTGAAATGGTGTCAGAGGCAATTTTCATGCCGAGCAGTGTAATGGAACTATTTGTTTTTGTTTAAAAGTGCATCCAATTTTAAGAGTTTTTCTGCATCACAATCGCATTTTTTGCACCATAATATTTGCATATTTTAGAATCCAAGGGGCTTCAAGAACTTAAGAATGACACATAATCCTTTAATTTAAGTGTTATAATTGCCATTTGGTACTTTCATATTAATCGCATGCTGACAATTTATACTTTAGTATTAACTTGGCACGTGAAATACAGTCACCTGGTTACCATAGCCAACCAGTATATTTTAACTGGCAACTATGTTTTCAACTTTGAAACTTAATTAAAAAAAAAATATTTTGATGAAAAAATTGGTTCTAGAATCGAGCTCTGATTCCACTCACGATATAAGCAAACTCTCAGTGTTTCCATTCTTGCTTCTCTTACCACGTTTTGAGACGTGTTAAATCAATATACTATTAGCGAATTTACACCACTTTTCTCCATATATGTTTTACACCTTGGTGTTAAATTGCTGCACCATTTTAAGGAATTGGTCTATAGCTCCTCGTTTGCATGTGCTTTGCGACCAGGTGCTGAAATTTGAATTATTTTATATCTTTAACTTTATTTTGTTTGAATTTCTATTTTTAAATAAAAATACCCAATAATTACCCTGGAACTGAACGAACCTAATTGGCATTGCCCGGACCCATGATAATAACCTTAAATTTGTATGATTTTATAGTGGCAGAAACACGGCGACATAGTCACGGACGCAGAAAAATTTCCAAGACCTTTCGAATAAGGTGTCACATGGTGGTGTCAAGTGCAAAATCCTTTAGTTGCACTTTCCACCACCAGGGGGTACAGTGTGTTCTGTATGAGCATCACCAACAGTCAGAAAATACCAAGACCTTTAAAATAAGGTGTAACATGATAGGGTCTACAACAAAATCACCTAGTTCCATTTTTCACCACCAGGGGGCACACTATATTGTATGCATACATCCCCAATCTACATGAACTTTCAAGACCTTTAAAATGAGGTGCTACATGTATGTCTAGAACAGATTTCCCTCTCAAACTAATTCCCCCCCCCCAAAAAAAAAAAAAAAAAAAAAAACTACTTTCCACCTTTAAAATCGAAAATTCCAAAATTGCAGAAATTGATTTTTTAGTATTCGAATCTAATCCCCCCATGTACAACTTCTTCACCGTGAAGTAATTTGGAGCTAGGTTAAGCTCGCAAACATGTTTTTAACTCCTTCCACCCAGGGTGGGAAACCGTTCGACTTTTTTTATTTTTCTCTTTTAATGACACTCTACAGACCAAGATATTTTTTTAGACACCGAGCCGTTCTCTCGATTTAGTGGATACAGACAAAACATGTTTCAAATTAATATATAGACATTCAATAATACATCAACCATGAAATTTCATAGAAATATTGTAGTGGAAGGTTGATTTTTTTTTTTTTTTTTATATACCAACTATGTGAAAAAAACCAAAGCCGGGAATCGAACAGTTGGTATAAAAAATTAACCTTACACTCCAATCCTTCTAAATGTAATTTCTAATTTTACAGCAAATTCAGAAAACTTTCTGCAAATTATTTTCACACATTTATCTTGATTTATAGAAAACTGGCCCTTCAGAGAGGTGGCCTTTTAAAAAAGGTTTGTCCTATGGCACAATTTGCCAGTGTTCTAAAAATTACTACCAAATCAATATCTGACTTGCACTCGACTATAAAAACGTAATCCAACTTTTCCAACAAATAAAACACAGAGCTAAGTTATAATGAAACTATTCATTCTTATCCAGCAAAAATTAAATAAAACCTAAAAAAAAAGTAATAAATACTATGTCTATATTTACCGAACAGATCAAAAGATTTCATCGTTCTAACGAGTTAATATTTTAGATGTTTATCAGATAACTTAGTTGGTATAGAGGATTAGAATCGGTGAATAATTCTAATTTAGAATCATCAATAAAATAAAGGTTAAAAAAAAATATTTGTAATATTGCATTTGTATTCACATAAAGAAAAGAAAAATCTATTTCATGTGAATGCTGTGGTAAACTCAAATGTTGAATGAGAAGATCCCTTTGCAAAGCAAGTTGCACAGCAAACTTACCCAAAATATTTGAACTGTAAGTTCACTTTCCAACGCTGGTTTAAATCAGCTTAGTATTTCAAAAGTTATCATGATGGCGTATTTTCAAGTGGCAATCAGATTTCAAGTGACTGCAACTTGAAAACAAAATGACAGAACAAGTTGTCTAGTAAAATTATCATCAAAACATTTCTATAAGTTCATTACCCAACTTTGGTTTGAATTGATTCAGTGTTTCAAAAGTTATTGTAATAATAAATTTTCAAGTGGCCCCGCTAATTTAAGGTACTTGCCTATTTGTTAGAAAAGAGCGGATAAAGTTCATTAATAAACTTGGTTGAGACACTTATATGGCCTATGTATACATCAAAATTTAAGTAAATCCAATCTTAAAATACACTTTTCACAATGTGGATTTGTAATTTTCAAGTGACCCCCACATGAAAATAAAACAGCAAAACAACTTGGTAAACGAACTCATCCTAGTTATTTTAAGATAGTTCGCTGTCCAATTTTGGTTTGATTTGGAGTATTATTTCGGAATTTTTTTTATGATGACAATATTATTTCTATTATATATAGATTTTTAAAATAAAGTGATTGTAGTAGGTCGATTTCTAAAGAAATCAACCTAAAACTGATTTACGTAAATGGGTGCTAGCAGGGAATGAATTCTAAATATTTTTAATATTATTCCTAAAAGGTTTTTTTTTTTTTCCTTAGCCTACTCACAATTTTTAAAACATAGCTTAAAGTTTTTTAATTATGATACTTAATATAAATAAGGTTTAAAGCTTTTAAATTATCTTTTAGGCTCTTTTGGTAGATTTTACCAATTGCTCACCGTGTAGCTCTGCTATACTGATGTGTAACGTACATGTGACATTAGCATAATGTAAAAAAAAAAAAAAAAAAAAAAAAAAAAAAAAGCACTCGCTGTTGATTTCATTCTGCCAGCATGTATGTTTACATAAATCTTTAAATAACATGGATAATTTTTGGATGTAATATGTGCTAGAATGGACATGTCTACATTACTTTTACATTTATTTATTTTGGCTTAAAGACATACTTATTACATAAAAATACATTTTAATATAATATCTACAAAATCTCATGAAATATAGACTAAATAGCTGTAATATGGACATATCGGATTACATACTTTGACCTAATTAGGTGAATTTGTGTTGACTAGGTTCTTTCTTTAATAACAATGCTCTATATACTTTTTAAAAACAAACATCAAACTTAAAAAAATAACTTTTTGAAACCCTAATGAGTAGAATAGTAGCTGTAGTGATTATATAATTATATATATTAGATGACAGATGTAAAACAAAGACATTAATAGCAGAATTTACAGATTCAAATTTTGAAAAGCTGCTTTTTGATGTAAGATTGCAAGGAAATATTTTTAAGTATCTTGCTTTAAACAAATTAAAAAATAACTTTTTCTCCGTCTCTTTCCCATTTCATGTAGCACTTAAAAAAAAAAAAAAAAAAAAAAAAACATAAATAAAGAAGAAGATATTTTATAAATAAAACATTGTTAAATTAACTTTTTATTATGAAAATAGGAAAAGTACTATATATGTAAAATTAACAATGATAATATAATCTTATTTTATATTTTTTTCTGTACTTATACATCACACAAGTTTTTACAGAAAAATGAAATTAGAATCACTTAAATGTAATCATTCACTTTATTCGTATTTGAAAATTGGTATATGTCATTAGAAGAATTTTTTAAATGCTATATACGAGCTTATTTGTACAACTCGAACAGTTGAACATGATTTATTAAAAAATAAACAAAATGTACAGATACTATAAGAAGCTAAAAAATATAAACATTGCACACGGCACACCTACATATCTAGCCAATCAGTGAAGCCTATCGTTAAAATAATCGAATTGCCAATAACCGGAAATCACAAATTTGCGATCGAAGGGTTGCCATTTGTGACAGCGTATCAGCGTTACAATAGTATCATAATTTGTGAGATGATCGCAAATTCCAGGATTTGTGATCTACGATTACGATAGCTGCGACTGTTACAATAGTATGCCTCCCTTAATTGCTTCAAAAACTTGTTTGAATCGATCGGAAAAGGGTCACTCTTGTCACGTAAGGATCTTGCAACTGTCTCCCTCTCAACAATTTCATCAATTAGTAATGCTGCAACTACTTCAGCCATGATTAACTAAAATTGATAAAATAAATTTAAATGTAATAATAATAATAATAATAATAATAATAATAAATGCTATGGAATGTAAATTACAATATGATATTTCTAACAATTTCAATAACTCACCATTTATTTCATTTTATTTTTAGATTTTAGTAAATGAAATAAAACTAAAATCACTTAAAATCTTAAATGAAAACAGAAAAATGAAAACATCAAATCTTTTTTTTAAATTAGGTATATGACATATCATTAAACTATGCTATGAATAATACTGTAACTTTAAAAATTAAATAACATGTTGTTTAATTAGTAAACAGTAAATACAGGGTTCCCACGGGTCAGGGAGAACAGAGAAAACCTGGAAAAGTCGCGGAATTTGAAATTACTGAAAAAAGTCAGGGAAAACTGTAAATATTACTCAAAAACCTGGAAAAATTATGATACAAACCTGGAAAATGCTTTTTGAGCATTCAATTTATATTGCAAGTCACATTTACTATGTTGTCTTATGTCGCGAGCTATGTTCTGTTTTATGCTGTGAGCTATTTTTTATGTCGTGAACCAAATTTTGTGGCTGGAAATTTTTAAAAATAGACCTGGAAAACCTGGAAAAGTCAGGGAATTTTATTTGTGAAATTGAGTGAGAATCCTGTAAATAATATTAATGTTAATATTAAAGTATAATAATAGGTTATCTACAACGGTTTTATATATATATATATATATATATATATTTAAGAAGCGTGTAATAAGTTATTGATATGCATAACAATCATACAAAATTTACTTTGCTTAAAACAAGAGTAATTTCTACAGTCATACTAAACATAGTTTTCTTATACAAGTATAAATTCTTATATTGCACACCTCTTCAAATACATACATGTAGTTGCAACTACTCCTACCACCCCCCCTAGACATATATAACTCCACTGTAATTTTTCATTAACAGTGATATGTACAGAAAATATCAATAACAAATCGATAAGTGTTGTTTAAAAAGATTATTTATTCTTCATCTGCCTCGCCACTGGCACCCTCCCTTTTGAACTATAGATAACTTTCACTATAATTTTAATAAGAAGTAAGTGATAGTTCTACAAGATTTTATATAAATAGGAAGCATGTTGATATAAAAGCAACCACTTTCTTACTCTCTTCTCCCAGATATGTGTAACACTTATTGTGTAATTTTTTTCTAACTATAAGGGGTACCTACACAATGTTTTTAAAAATAAATAATAGGGTAGTTTAAATAGAATATACTTTATTTCATCTGCGCCCCATTGCTCCCCTCCCCAGGTATATAACACACTCATTAGGATCTTCATAAAAAGAAAGTGATACTGATACTTATAGAATATATCATTGAAATCGGTAAAATGGTGATATAAAAAAATCATTTTATTTTTTTCCCCCCTCATATATGTCTAACACTTAGTGTAATTTTTCACAAATTGGTTGTGATTATGAAAAGTTTCATTAAAATCGGTAAGGTGATGTAAATACAATTATTTTCTTTCTGGTTCTTGCCTCCCCAGATATATAACTGAATGAGGGGTGAAACTTTTCAGGAGCTACCCCTGAGTACATGGTTTTTATAAATTTTGTTGTATTTAAATTTCATGTTAAATTACTTTGCATTTTTAGTATTTTCGTATTTCGAATGTTTAAATTGCCTTATAATGTATTAAGAACTCTCCAAATATCACTTATTATGGGGTAACCTATAATATATTATTAATAAAGTCTCCCCCATTTGCATGAAAATAGCAGTTTTCGAGGGTTTTCCATGTTATGTAGTTTCAACCCTGCTAAATGAATGTTGTACAAAATCAATTGAAATTTCTAAAAATGTAAAGTCATTCTTTAAATTCTTTATTTGATATTTATTTTTTTGCGATTTCCAAAAGTGCTCTTCTTTCCAAATGCTCCTTTTCCGGAATCCTCAAAATCTAGGCATTTCAGAAAATTACTTAACAGTCTTGAAATTGTACTTCATATTCATAGACTTTTCTCTGATATTAAATACATCATAGGCTTCAACAAACATTTGAGAAAATTTACATATTATAACAACACTTATAAAGCTATTTCCATGTATGTTTGCGTACTTGTCTATTTAACACTAGAAGAGCTAAACATGCGCTACACATATACGGCTTTTCTCCTGTATGAATGCGGAGTTCTTTTTTTTTTTAATAGTCTTTATCCGAAAACTTGGAACATTCACACTTAATAAGTACAAAACTTTTAATGAACAGGGGATTTTCGAGATATAAGCGGCCCTAGAGGCAAGCAATAAATCTCAGTACTCAAGAAACCAAACCAAATTTAATGAATAATGTAAAATGCAATAAACTCGCAACAATTTCAGGCCGAAAAAAATACGATCCTTCGTCAAGCGAACGAAGAAGGCTAAGGCTCCTATATATACGAGCTGGCGCATCAGGCATTTTGTTACCTTAGGGTTGCCACATGTACGCAGCGTGTTTCTCTGATAAACAAACGACAAACTTTTTTTTTATCGTCTTACGTTACTTTAGAGTAACTTGTTTTATTATATTTCATAATTTCAGCTAAGTAAACTATGATATGGAAGTTTGTTTAGCGATTAAACTGCTATAATCATTCAAGAAGTGAATATTATAAAGTGTCAGACGTTCTATTAATGTGTATTTGAGTTTTGGCGACATTTTGTAAAAGAAGCAGAAACCGCCCTAACAACATCTTACCCAGTACATCCATAGGATATCCTCAGAATTAAATGAATTCCTGAGAATGTACTGTGAAAAAAATGTGTTTTTAGGAATATTATTGTTGCTTATTGCTCTTATCTTGACCGGATTAGCTTCAGATCAAAATTTCTTAAAACCATTTGGGAAGCGATAAGGACGCCAAGCGGGAATGCTGTCCTCTTCGGAGGCAAAAAAATTGCGGTGATGCGCCGGCCTATTATTTTATTTAGGGGCTCTAAAGAAGGCACGAGTGCTACAATCGAAGCGTCAACGTTTTGATTTGACACTTTCTTTCAACCCCAAACATTTGTTTCAAGTTTTAATGGTGTGGCGTTTTATGGAAGAATGTGCTATGGTTCATTTTATGGTGTACGTATGCGTAAATGTATATTAAAATAATCGTTTAAAAAAAAAAAAGAACGACTTCGATATACACCCACAACGATATTTGGCGATTTTTGTTTGGCGCCGTTTTGAACGAAAACGATGTCGTTGTGGACTTTTTGCGCTGTAATATGGCAGCCTATATGTTTTTTATTTTAGATTTGTGATTTTATGTTTTATCATTTTATCATTTATGATTTAGCCATAATCGCCAAATATCGTCGTGGGTGTATATCGAAGTTGTTCCAAAAAAACATTTTTCACACACGTTTTTCTTCTTCATGAATGCGAAGATGTGCAGTTAGACTGCCTTTACCTGAAAATTCTTTATCGCATACTTCACACACATACGGTTTTTCTCCTGTGTGAATGCGAAGATGTGTCATTACATATCTCTTTGAAGAAAATTCTTTAGAACATTCTTCACACGCATGTTGTTTTTCCCCTGTAAAATGCGAAGGTGTGTCCGAAGACTGCTATATTGAGAAAAGCCTTTAGAACATTCTTTAGAAACATATGGCTTTTCTCCTGTATGGACGCGAATATGATTTTTAGATGAGTTTCTTGAGAAAGTCTTTTGAAATATTCTTTACACACATATGGTTTTTCTCCTGTACGAAAGCGAAGATGCGCTATTAAATGGCTCTTTTCACAAAAACCTTTAAAACATTCTTTACACACATATGGTCTTTATACAGTATGTCTACGAAGATGAGTTTTTAAACTACTCTTACGAGTAAATCCTTTAGGACATTCTTCACACACTTATGGTTTTTCTCCATTATGTATTCGAAGGTGGGTTTTTAAGCTACTATATATATCCTATAAATAAATTTCATTAGTTTCTATAGTAAACATCCTTTACTTCCTCTGAAAAATGTAAATTTATTTCGTATTTTTTGCGTAGTTTAAAAATATTAAAATCTGGTTTTAAGAAATATGTCTGTTACATGTGTCAGAAATAATTTCTGAATTCCGTTCCTGTGTACAAATTAATTGCGCTACATGTGACTTTTAATGGAAAACATTTTAGAGTATATATGAAAAACCTGGAGTATCTCAACAAAACTTTCCGTACATTAAATAATAACGGTTGTTTTAATAAATTAAAATAAAAGAATTCGTTAAATTAACAAAAGAGAAAGTTACAATAGGATAGATGAACAGTTTTTCCCAAATAGTAATTTGCTAAATTTTACTACACACGTTTTTTCTTTTCTCTTCATGGATGCAAAGTTGTTTTCTTTGACCACCCTATCCAAGAAATCTTATAATATTTTTAACCGATGCTGCGTTTTATTTCACACATTATGGCTTTTCTCCTGTGTGAATGCGAATATGTCTTTCTGAACTATTCTTTTGAGAAAATCCTTTAGAACATTTTTCACACACATATGATTTTTCTGCTGTATGAACGCGAAGATGTGCTATTAAACCGCTCTTCTCAGAAAATCTTTTAGAACATTCTTCACACAGGTATGGTTTTTCCCCTGTATGAGTGATTAAGTGCGCATTTAAATTTCCTTTATGAGAAAATATTTTAGAACATACATTCACACGAATTCCGGGAAAAATGGTAAACGGAAAATTAGTATTCTGAAACATGTGTACTATGAATCCATAGTACACTGTCACCGAAAATGAGTATCTAAAAAATATCTGCAATGATGATCTGAAATTTGTATCATTAATTCCATGTTTAATGTCCTTTCGTCAGGGGTAAAACTACTTAACATGCAAAACTACTTAACTAACAAACAGGCCCTGACTAACGGCAGGGCATACGGGGCAAATGCACTGGGCCCCCCTTCTGGAAGGGGCCCCCCTACAGGAGTATGCAGAAATTCTGCAACCAAAAGAGCTCTTATCCCACTGAAATGGGGTCCCCCAGAATAGGCTTTCCCCGGGGATCCAGGTAGTCTAAGTCGGGCCCTGCTAACAAAATGTGCTAACCATCGAGCTCTCGATGGTGCTAACCAGACACGGCTAAGGCTCTTATATATACGAGCTGGCGCATCAGGCATTTTGTTGCCTTAGGGTTGCCACATGTACCCAGCACGTTTCTCTGATAAACAAAGGACAAATATTTTTTTTTATCGTCTTCCGTTACTTTAGAGTAACTTGTTTTGTTATATTTCATAATTTTAGCTAAGTAAACTATGATTTCTAAGTTTGTTTATCGATAAACTGCTATAATCATTCAAGAAGTGAATATAAAGTGTTCACAGACCTTCTATTACTGTGTATTTGAGTTTTGGCGACATTTTGTAAAAGAAACAAAAACCGCCTTAACAACACATCTTATCCCAGTACATCCATAAGATATCCTCAGAATAAAATGATATCCTGAGAATGTACTGTGAAAAAAAATATGTGTTTAAGAATATTATTGTTGCTTATTGCTCTTATCTTGACCGGATTAGCTTCAGATCAAGATTTCTTAAAATCATTAGGGAAGCGATAACGACGCCAAGCGGGAATGCTGTCCACTTCGGAGGCAAAAAAAATGGCGGTGATGCGCCGGCCTATTATTTTATTTAGGAGCTCAAGACATGGCGCGCTTCAATCGTCAAATGCCCTTCTCATATTCCAGTCACAAGTGTCGACTGTAAGGCTCCTATATATAGTACGTTGGGCACACAAAAAACCCCTGCACTTTTTATTTGGAATATGCCACTTTCTGCGGCCATAGTAAATGCCAAAAGATAATTTTCTGGAAAGGGAGCCATTTGAAAATCCGTGCAGAACACCCCGATGGCGGCCATTAAAGATGGCCACCGTTAGCTGCCATATATGGGCGCTAATTGTTTTGTATCTGAACTCCTAATGATCCGATTTCAATTTTCTTTTTTTTAATACATTGTGAATAAAACACTTTTTAAATTCTATACATTTATTTATGTATATTATATGGCGTGACACTCATACTACTTATAGTACGTTGGGTACACGACAAAAAAAGCCAAAAACCTACACTTTTTGATTGGAATATGCCACCTTCTGTAGTCAAAGTTCATGCCAAAATATAAATTTCCAGATAGAGAGCCACTTGAAAATCTGCGCAGAACACCCCGATAGGATGGCCGCTGTCAACTGCTATATAGAGGGACTAATTGCTTTTGTATCTGAGCTCCTAATGGTCCAATCGTCTATCAATGATTTATAAATAATGAATTTTTAGAAGCCCAAAATTTTGTTTTTATATTAATCAAAATGTTATAATAATGTTTCTCCAAAAACATAAATTTGTTTACTGTTTGCTTTTTTTTTAACTCTCTAAGCGTTTGAACAGGATTTTTCTAAAGCAAGAAATTTCTTTCCAAAGCGTGCAAGACGTAAAATTGTAACTTAAAAAAATGAAGCTAGAGTACTCAATATGACAGTGGCGGATCCAGATTTTTTTTTGGGGGGGGGAGGGGGGCGTTTAGAGGAGACCTACGATTTTTCAAGATGTTATTCCAGATCAATAAAAAATGTACAACTACAATATGAATTGTGAATGTCAGTACTTTTTTTCCGTGGCGGGGGGGGGGGGCTTCAGTCCCCTAGCCCCTCTCCTCACGTACATTCGTCACTGCAATAAGATTACTTTTTTAGACAATAAGATTATTTTTTAAGTACAAATGTCATTCTAGGCTATAGACTGAGAGGCTTAAAGCTAAAGTTTAATTATAATGACACTTCTGGGGCTAATTTATTAAATTTTTTGGTCTAAAAATAGGTCATTCATCAAAATCATTAATCTTGAAAGGAAAAACCTTTCAAATTCACAAAAAAACATTACATTTAAACAGCCTTTTCGCAAAAGTGTAATGATTTTAAAAATAAGGGGTCGATCCCGGCAAAAATTGGGACCCTTTTGCTGCCCCTTCACAAGATTCAAATCTCTTGGGCACTTTAAAAAAATTCAAATCATTAAAATGGGTCCCTTCACAAAATTTTGTTTTATAAAAATTATATTCTGTAAAATTTTTCCGTGTTTACAATATTATTTTTAATGAGTGTCTATACTTGTTTTTTAAAATGCTATTAACTTGATATTAAGCATTAGATAGAGTAACTGCTAAAATGAAAGGTTTTTAGCAACAATTCTTTTTTTCTCAAAAATAAATAAAAACTTCACAAAAATAATTTGTTTTTTTCACAAAATGGGCCCAAAAAATTAAAACCTGGATCAACCCATGAAAATTTTCAAAAATCTTAGATAAAAAAATTACGTATTTTGCTGATCAGCTGGAAAAGTACATTTTAAAGTCAAATTACACCAATAATCTGTATAATAGAAACTATTAGCAATTTATATTAATCCAGAATTTAAAAAAAAAAAAAAAAAAAAGTATTTTTTCTGTTTTTACACTCATCTCACTTGGTTTTAGATAATAGTGAGAAATTCTATATATAGATAAGAAATTAAATATATAGAAATATATATATACAGAGACAGAGATAGAGACCGATAAACAAAGTGAAATAGGTCGATTTCTAAAGAAATCACCCTAAAGGTTGGGGAAGGGGGGGGATTACAATCCTAATTAAGAATTCTTTAAAGATCTGCAGATTAATTTAACAGCTAAAGAAATAAATATTTAGGCTTAAAAATACACATATAATTTATCTTCATTTTTAGTGCTAGAGGCCTGTTTCAGTCGGTACAGCGTTGTCGAATTTTTATACGTCACTCTTAATAGTGCTAAGGGCCTATTTCAGTCGGTTTATTGAATGGGGATTTATTCAATGAAGTCCCCCCCCCAAGGCCCAACTTTGACATGAGTCCCCCCCAAGGTACCCCTATTTCAGTCGGTACAGCGTTGTCGAATTTTTATACGTCACTCTTAATAGTCCTAAGGGCCTATTTCAGTCGGTTTATTGAATGGGGATTTATTGAATGAAGTCCCCCCAAGGCACAACTTTGACATGAGTCCCCCCCCAGGCCCAACTTTGACATGAGTCCCCACTAGGTACCCCTATTTCAGTCGGTACAGCGTTGTCGAATTTTTATACGTCACTCTTAATAGTCCTAAGGGCATATTTCAGTCGGTTTATTGAATGGGGATTTATTGAATGAAGTCCCCCCCAAGGCCCAACTTTGACATGAGTCCCCCCCCAGGCCCAACTTTGACATGAGTCCCCCCCAAGGTACAACTTTGACATGAGTCCCCTCCAAGGTACAACTTTGACATGAGTCCCCCCAAGGCCCAACTTTGACATGAGTCCCCCCCAGGCCCAACTTTGACATGAGTTCCCCCAAGGTACAACTTTGACATGAGTGTCCCGCAAGTCACACCTTTCACATGAGTCCCCCCCAAGGCACACCTCCCCCTCATTGGGAAAAAGAAAAAAAACGTTGTTTTGCGGCTATAAGACAGTTTGGACTTCCAACGTTATTTGTTACAGTATCTGCAGCTGAAACACATTGGTTTGATTTAATGGAAACTTTATCATGGAATTTAGCTCGTCACGAATTAACTAAAGAAGAATTTGTCGATATTAACAAGTTTAGCAGTAAGCCTCTGGCACTAAATTAAAATCTGTCAATGTCAGATTTTCATGTTTTAAATAATGAAATAATGTCGTGTCTGTATAATATTTTTTTTTTTTTTTTTTTTTTTTTTTTTTGCATTTTACATGCATATTTCATGAATTACCATTACTTCTAGTAATGCCAGACATGGTTCACCATTTATGGTTTGTAGATAAATTTTATTTTGTTGCAGATAGATTCAGAAAATTCTGCTACTGGGTTGATGATTAAAAAAATATTAATTAATATTTCTATAATTGATCTGAAAAACATGGCACATTTTTCATGAAAATTTAAAAAAATCTCAAATGAAAAAATATGGTGTTTTCAGCAAATAAACACAAACACATAAATTTCTAGGATTTTTGTTATTTTCAGTAAAATAATCAGATACTTTGAGAATTAGCTTAAAAATAAATATAAAAATTTGCAGAAAAAAAAAAAAAATTCCTCTATTCATCAAATGATGACAATTTTGTCAATCAGTTTTGAAGAAATTTTACATTTCATCAATCAGCTGCAAACCTATTGCATCTAATTTGCCAACTGCTTTCAGATTAGCATTAAAAATTATACTCCATTCAGCAGGGTTGGTTGATTTTTCCCCAACCCAAAAAAACTCAGGTGTTTTTTTTCACCGCTTGAAAAAAACCCACTTGAAAAAACTCGAGTGGATTTTTAAAAATCCTTATTCAAATTTGCACTTTTATAATGAATATTAACAATAATTAAAAAATAGTTTAGCAAAATCTATTAAATAGAAGAAATTTCATAAAGCAACACTAAATGATCCTATGAAGTATGATTTTAATTATTAAAATCAAGGTTTTTGTTTTAAACGGCGGTTAAAAAGAATTTTAGAATACAGTGAAACATCAATAATACATCGGCAGGAAATAACGGAACAGCTTTACTATAAGGCACCCATTGCTGTTGCCGATGTAAATCTCATGGGTGAGTCGATTCGGTACTGCAAATCGATACTCTGAATCATTACAAAACATCAAAAATATATTTAAAAAAAAATTAATTACAGGCATGAGAGTTGGACAAGAAGTCTGGAAATATGCATAAACTCAAATTTCACACAAAAAAAGAAGGAAAACGATGTGGCACCAACATATTTTGCATTAAAAAGAAAAATATTTAAGAACTATATCGTTCGGGTAAATTACAAAGCTGTTTTAAGAGAAAAATGCAAATAATTTCTGATAAAAATTCAACAATAATACATTAAAATAATGTTATTGCAACAATAAATTTATTTACTTAGGTTTAAAATTTTCTAAATCATATGTACAAGCTCAATTAACTGTAAAGACTCGTTTAATGTGATGTAAATTTATACAAATAAGAATCTGATTATCACTATTTGAAATACTCAAGCCTAGTTTTTGTATTACTTGATATGAAATGGCTATCATTAAAAAGAATAAAATAAAAGAGAGAGAGAGAGAATCTCCCTTTCTTTTTTTATTTTTTATTTTAATGCAATTTTAATATTATTTTAGTTCAAAATATTAGACAATGTTGATAGGTAAATTTGCAGTATGTATAGAGATTGCTGTATTGTAAAAGGTATAAAATTGCATGAAAGCTAAAATATGAAACTGGCCTTGATAAAAATAAGCAAATTAGGTTAAGGTAAGTGGTTCATATTTAATGGCGGATAGCCTACTAGGTGGGGCGTTTCAGTCTGCAACTACGTTGATTGATTTACCAAATTCATTATCCCCCCCTTTTTTTTTTTTTTTTTGAAAATCCATACTGCAGCGGTCAGTATCTCAATATTTAAAAAAAAAAAAAAAAAAAAAAAAAAATCACTGGATACCCTTAATTTTGTCGTGCATGAATCAGAAAATGCATAGAAATCTGTACAGCATGAATTACTACCATACACTATTTTTTCCCTAAATGATTCAATTTAAAAAAAAAAAAAAAAAAAAAAACATTCATTCAGCTGTGGCACATTACGATAAACACATACGAGCAGCTGACGCAAAAAGAAAAAGTTCCGAGATGGTCAAATGAACTTCCCATACAAAAAGATTACTATTAAAGAGTGACGATACACTGAATCCCATCACAGCGTCACAAATTGCCAATGAATGCCCTATAGTAAAGCTTATCCAAGAAAAACAATTAAAATATCGTTTGAAATAGCATGGTATCAATTTCACTCTTACAAAAGTACATGGCTATTTATATCTTTCCATGGCTCTAAATAAGGCGAAAACCATTATTAATACTTCATATGGCTAATATAAAAAGTACTTTTTATATCTATAATAAGTAATGCAGTCGAACCTTGTTAATATGAATCGCCAGGGGGATAAAAAAAAAATCATGTTATCAGTAGTTCATGCTATCAATAATTCAGCTTCAGAAAATGCTTTTGCAAGTTGAGTTGTTCAGTAACTTCAGCCTTTCTATAGTTCAATAAATTTGAAAGGATTTTAAAATACTGTTACACTTTACGTTTACATCGTCGATACTGGGCAAATCGTTGGTAACTGAAACAAAAATTAAAATATTTATTCAAAAAGATAATTGGATTTAAACTCATGTAACACACTCAATTCTCGGATAAGGTCACAAAACGTCCCCATATTTTGGGGACAGTCCTCTTTTTTATTTTCTTCTGTATGTAATATAGAGAAAGTACTGGATTCGCGAAAGTTTTCGACCACAGTCTTTTGATGGATTTACACGTGCTGAGATTTCCTGAACACGAATTGATAGTTTTTAGAAAATGTCTGTCTGTCTGTGTGTATCACGACTTTTGTGGACACTGTAGCTCACGAACCAATGAATGAAATTTAACCAAACTTGGTATTTAGTTTCACCCTGACATAAACTGGGGCTGATTAGATTTGGGGATCAATCGCTCAACAGGTGGCGCTGTGATCGCATTTTTTGTAAACTTTTAACATGGCAGTAAGAGACAAAATTTCGTATAAATGTGCATAATGAGAGTTATTTTAAACTCATGGTTGTAAAATTAATATGAATTATTGATAATAGTAGTAGTTAACTAGAAAAAAAAAATTGTGCATGTGGGGGCATCGGTTTCCCTACCTGGGGGGGTCATGATGGGTATCTTTCGAAAGGTCTCTTTAATACCTTAAAGGAATGGTTGAACTATTAATCTGTGATAAATTAAAACAAATTTATCAACTTTTTTTTTTTACTTTTAACTTTTTTTTTTTTTTTTTTTTTTTTTAACGAAATTTAACCAAACTTGGTATTTAGTTTGTCCCTGACATAAATTGGTGCTGATTACATTTGGGGATCAATCGCTCAACAGGTGGCGCTGTGGTCACATTTTTTCTAAATTTTTAACATGGCTGTATATGACAAAATTTCGTATAAATGAGAGAGTACAAATAATGAGAGTTAAACTCGTGATTGTAAAATTAATGTGAATTATTGATAATAGTAGTAGTTAACTAGGAAAAAAAAATTGTGCATGTGGGGCATCGGTTCCCCCCTGGGGGGGAGTACCTCACCATGGGAGGGGGGCTAAAGTTTCAAGATGGGTATATTTCGAAAGGTCTCGTCAATACCTTTAAAACGAATTGTTGTACTATAAATCTGTGGTAATTTTAAACAAAGTTATGGATTATTTTTCTTTTAACAACAACAACAACAACAACAAAAATCGATTTTTTATTTTATTTATTTTTTTATTTTTTTAAATATTGTTACTGAGTGAATTTGTATAGGGAAATATACAAGAAAGTCTTGTGGTGGCCACAACATACTAGTTTAATTTTATTATTATTATTATTATTATTTTTACGCATAATCTTTTTTTTTTTTTTTTTTTTTTTTTTCCGAAGTGAATCTTTTGTCGCCATTTATAATTTAAAACTGACGATACTGTACTTTTTTTAAGCATTGCTTTTGTCGCCATTTCTTATTTTGAAATTTGAGTCATCTCGCAGAAAAGAAACAGACTCGGAAAAAGTTTTTTTTTTTTTTTCTTTTGTATGTGTGTGTGTGTGTGTTATATTTCAATTAAATATTATTAAATTTTAAATAGCTGATTTTTTTTTTTTTTTGAAAAAAATTAACCAGTTTTGCATTTGAATCTCCTTGAAATTTTTCTATTCTGCTTTTATATTAAAATAAAACATAAATTAATAAAATAATTAAAAATAAAAATAAAAAGCTATATTTTAAAATTTCAATAAATATTTCTCATTTTATTCGAACATTTCAATTTTCTTTTTTTTTCTAAACCTTGACCAGGCATAGGGCAAAATTATATATAAAAACGTATAATGAGGCATAGTTATTGAAAAATCTTAACGGAACTTTTTGTTTTTATTTGTTATTTTGAAAAGAAGCCGGAATATAAATTTTGTTATAGTGACGTGAATCCCCTTCCCCCCCAAAGGGGGGGGGTGTCCCTTGAGGGACCATCAAAAATAATGTTTTTTGAAAACAAGCTTCATTCCATTTAAAGCAATGCGTAGCACGTGATTCTGCATGCTTTGAAACGGGAGATACAAATTTTTAAACATTTTATTTTATTTTTATTTATTATTATTTTTTTTTTCGGGACTTGGAAAAAGAAATGAACAAAATTTGCAGATAATATTTTTCTACAGATACCAATTGGGATCGATAGCCTACCGATCGAATTTCTACTGATGTATGTAAAGATCTATTGATATCGATTGAGGATATAATCAATAGGTTACAGACGTCAATAGCTTCTATTGATAGCGATAGGGACATCCATAGAAATCAATTCATGTCAATAAAACTCTATTTTGTGATTATCTAAAGGAAAAGAAAAAAAAACATTTTCAAGGCATTTTGAAATAAATTTTTCATAAAAAAAAAAAAAAAACAAGGAATAGTGGGGAAAAAAAAAAAAAAAAAAAAAAAAAAAAATCCTCAACTAACTTATTAAAAATATTTAATTTTTGTAATTAAATTAATTTCTTATTAAATACTTTTCAATTTTTACGATGTTTTTATTAACTTCGATTCTTGTTTGTTTCTTTGTGTGTTTGTCAGGGATAAATCTTGCAATCGATTTTTAACTAACTTCCCGACTAGCTAGATATTTGAAATTTTCAGGACAGCTCACAACACGGTGACAACACATTTTTATAATAATTTTAGTCAACTATTTCAAGTCCCGCTGCCTTGGGCAGCACTTATATGATTCGACAGAAAATTTATTTAACTAACTTCCCGACTAGCTAGACATTTGAA
Source organism: Salticus scenicus (assembly GCA_963930645.1). Lineage (NCBI taxonomy): Eukaryota > Metazoa > Arthropoda > Arachnida > Araneae > Salticidae > Salticus > Salticus scenicus. Next base: position 27,906,664 of record OZ005662.1, read on the forward strand.
AGTTTCAGAATAGTTCAGAACACGGTGAAAATGCATTTTCTTAATACCTTTAGCCAATTGTTTCGGGTTTCTGCTGCCTTCGGCAGCGTTATCAGTACAAAGCTTGCAATCGATTTTTCACTAACTTTCCGACTAGCTAGACATTTGAAACTTTCGGGACAGCTCACAACACGGTGACAATAAATTTTTCTAATAATTTTAGTCAACTATTTCAGATCCCACTGCCTTCGGCAGCGCTTATATTATTCGATAGAACATTTATTTAACTAACTTCCCGACTAGCTAGACATTTGAAATTTTCAGAATAGTTCAGAACACGGTGGAAATGCATTTTTTTATTACCTTTAGCCAACTACTTCGGGTTCCTGCTGCCTTCGGCAGCATCATCAGTACTGGGCTTGCAATCGATTTTTCACTAACTTTCCGACTATCTGGACATTTGAAACTTTTAGGATAGCTCATAACACGGTGACAATACATTTTTTTAATAATTTTAGTCAACTATTTCAGGTCCCACTACCTAAGGCAGCGCTTATATTATTCGACAGAAAATTTATTTAACTAACTTCCCGACTAGCTAGACATTTGGAACTTTCAGAATAGTTCAGAACACGGTGAAAATGCATTTTTTTTTTAAATACCTTTAGCCAACTGTTTCGGGTTCCTGCTGCCTTCGGCAGCGTTACCAGTAAAAAGCTTGCAATCGATTTTTCACTAACTTCCCGACTATCTGGACATTTGAAACTTTTAGGATAGCTCAGAACACGATGACAATACATTTTTGTAATAATTTTAGTCAACTGTTTCAGGTCCCTACTGCTTTCGGCAGCGTTCATATGATTCAACAGAAAATTTATTTAACTAACTTCCCGAGTAGCTAGACATTTGGAACTTTCGGAATAGTTCAGAATACGGTGAAAATGCTTTTTAAAGATATTTTTATCCAATTGCTTCGGGACCCTGCTGCCTTCGGCAGCGTTTCCAGTATAAAGCTTGCAATCAACTTTTAACTAACTTCCCGACTAGATAGCCATTTGAAACTTTTACAATAGCTCAAAAGACGATAGCAAGGAATTTTTTTTAATACTTTTATCCAATTGCTAGGGTTCCGGCTGCCTTCAGTAGCGTTTATATGATTCAACAGAAAATTTAAAAACATGGTTTATAATTTTTTTTTTATCTTATAATTATTTTTCTATAATAATTGATAGAAAAGAAAAAAAAAAAACCTCGATTATGTAATTTTTTTTGAAGTGCATTTTTTTAATCTATAATAATAAAAGAAGATGTCTGTCTCTCTGTCTGTCTGTCTGTCTGTCTGAGTATCTATACGTTCAGCCCCTATTGAACGCAGAACTAGAATATTTGACATACGGGTGCTCCGAAGCTTGCCCGAATGCATAGTGAAAACAGAATTTAAAAATTTTAATTAGTTGCGGAGATATTAATTAAAATGTAAACCTATGTCTAATGAAGAAGCGATCTCAATGACAGAATTCACCGCGATTGCATAAAAATAGATATTTTAACGAAGTTAAAAACAGAAAAAGTGGAAAATAAATTAGAAATATTAGTCCGATCGTTACGAATTTGGTACCAAATGAAAGGGAATTTTTTTCCGAATCTAAGAGTGCGAGTAGCTTATCTCTACAGCAATTAGATTTTTTAAAATTAACTAAAGTATGAAATTTAGTTGAAAATAGGCAGTTATTTCATTTATCAAAGATTCTTCAGTGCCAGGCTGGCTTCCGGTCGGGATAAAATGTTTTTCGGCTTTCGCCCACGTGACAAAGTAGTGGAAATAAAAAAAGCAATTTTTGAATTTTTTCAATTTAAAATCGATCAAAAGCAGAACTTCGAAATTGCCCGTCATTATGGCTCACCTGTATGCAGTTAAAAAAATCTAAAGTATAGCTTTAAAAATAAAATAAATAGACATATTATATTTATTAAAAGCAAACACGTTTTATTTATGAGACAAAAAATTTTAAGTTAAAACACATTTTAAAAAAACAAAATTACATATAAAAACAATTAAAATCAGACGTTTTAAATTCTGGTGTTCATAATTATAAATCGCGTATTTTCCTTGAGAGCTGGCACACTGCCAAGCATCTCCACACGATCAATGAAGCATGCGCACTGGCTCCTCAATATTCTGTACTCCTTTAAATTCCTTGAGTGTTCATGTCCTGTTTGCATATTATGTTGTAAATTACTGATGAGGAAACCCGGACGGGTTTCGAAACGTCTGATTTTAATTGTTTTTATATGTAATTTTGTTTTTTTAAATGTGTTTTAACTTAAAATTTTTTGTCTCATAAATAAAACGTGTTTGCTTTTAATATATATAATTGAGACGGTTTGATGTTTGTGTACGTTAAATATTATATTTATTTAAATTCATTTTTATTTCACCTGTTAATGACACGAAAAGTTACTTTTAACAGAATAATATTGATTTTTTTTTTCATTTTTTTTTTATGAATTCGGTTGTAAAAAAAGCAGTTTTGGAATTCTTAAATTTTAGACGGATTTTAATAGAAATCGTTAATCGCCCTTGATAGATTAGCCATTTTGAGTCTAAAATATATCAAAGATATTCATTATTGTAATACATAATACATCATTCAAAAGATATTTTAAAGTATTTTTATTGCAGGCTATTAAAATGATATAAGCCGTTCAGATTCTGTACGAAACTTTCGGAGAAAACTACGGAAAACCCAGAAACATTTTATTCTTTTATATTTTACAGAGTTTCAAATTCAGATTTTCGCTCACATTTCGTACTAATATTTTTTAACGGTATATAGCTCGGAATTAAGCAAGTTTTGGAGAAAACCACAGATAAGTCAGACACAAATCTTTTAAAAAAATGTTTGTATTATCTTTGTATTTCAGCTTCTAATTAGTATAATTTCATTTTTATATTATCGAAAGTGGAAGTCGAGATTCACCTGATTTACACGTTTTAAGGAGTCCTGATGAGGTTTTCTTTTGTATCTCAGCTACTAATTAAAATAATTTCATAAGTAATACATTATTTGAAAGCTTTGTTGATTTGGAATTGAACAATATAATACAGAAATTTCTACCGCCAGATGGCGCTGTAATATTTTAAAATTTCAATATTTCAAATTCTAATGAGCGATGAAGTTGTTGTAAGTTCTAAAACGGGGATAAGGCGCCTCAGGCGCCACCGAGCGGGTCTTAGCTAAAGTCAGAAATTTGAAAGATCATAACATGGTGAGCGAACAGGCTGTTTCAGATATTGAAAAGGGAAAAGGACACCGAAGGAGCTACCGCACGGGAATTTACTGCGATTTCAATAAGCTATTTTTACGATAGAACAATAAGCTGTTATTAGACCTGAAACGGGAAAAAGGCGCGACCGAGCGGGAGTTTCGTAAAGTCGGATTTTTCAGGGATCGCGAACCAGCTGGTCGCCGAATGCGGCTAGTAATTGAATAAAAGATTGGTTCATAGACTTAAAATTTCATTTTTTTTTTCCTCTTGGCTTTTTTCATTTTTTGGTAAGTATTTAGAACGCTCGTTTAATTTAATTAATAAAATTGTATATAATATATAATTTTATCGATAAGATTATTTAAATGTAAAAATTTTCATTCGTCCTTTTTTCTATAGTCATTGACAGAAGATATCTTTTTATATTACAAAGCATTTTGAAACAGTTTTTCAATCAAAAACACAAACAGTAATATTAAGTAATTGATCTAATTTAATTACTAAAAAATACATTTGATAATCAATGTACAAAATTTCCTGTAAAGAAAAAAAAAAAAAAAAAAACGGAAAAAAATAGATTGTGCTACTCTAGCCACTAAAGTCATGATAATGGGATTATATATACAGCGGAGACAAACGCTTTATATATATATATATATATTTTTTTTTTTTTTTTCATCAGAAAAGAGTGGTTTACGGAATATTTAAAAATCTCTCATGTCCAAACGAAGAGCTTGAGTTCAATAAAAATCATTCCTGTAAAGATGGTTCATTTTTGTTCTCTTTGGCGAAAGTTAGTAACAAGTAATAACATATTTTACCAAAAGAGTTAGATAATTCTGTCATAAATGAGAAACGATTCACTAATTCTGGCATTGCTGAAGAAATATTTGCCACCAAATTTTATCGTTAATCTCGCCAAGTTTGTAGCCAATGCAAATTTTTTTCTTGGCATCGATTCAGGTGTTTGGTATCGAATTTATCATTTTAAAGACGGAATTTGGCTAAAATAAGTTGTTTAGGGTTGCCAATTTCGGGAAGCTCTAACTTTAACAAGAATAGACTTCTGGAATTTTCTGGAAACTTTCATTGATTTATACCTTAGAACCAAGTTTTTCGAAAATTCTATAAGTGACTAACAACACTATTAAAAAAAAAAAAAAAAAAAAAAAAAAAAAAAAAAATATTGATGATCGTACATTGAAACTTGCCTGTATGTTTCCGTGCTACTTTCTATACGGTATTCCAGTTTAAAGTTAAACTGATGGCAGTTTCTTTTTTTTTTTTTCCCATGAGGGTGGGCGTTGACTTACAGTCAAATTAGTATGTTTGGGAAATCTAATTTTAATAGGAGTCGAGTTCTAGAACATTTTTGTAATGATTCATTAGCTTCTAGCTCATGAATTAATAAATTACTAGCGAGCTTCGCCCGCTAGCGGGTCAGTATTTTCAAATGAATCAATAAAATTAATGAATCACTAACAGTAACTTTTAGTGTTAAGAAAAGAAATTTAAAAAAATCATTTCTGATTGGGTAAAAAGTCGGCCCGAGTCCCCTCTGCCTTCGGCAGTGCATTCCCGTACGCGCTGTTCGCGCACAATTTAAGGGATGCACGCGCAGCGCGCGCGTATTCCTTTCCTGATCCTTCGTGCCCCCTAAAAAAAATCATTCTTGATCGAGTAAAAACTCACAACCGTTCCCCACTGCCTTCGGCAGAGTAGACCCATGCGCGCGCACGTGTGAAGGTATACGTGCGCTGCGCGCACATATTCCTTCTCAAGTCAAACTTTTATTCTTAAGAAAAGAAAATTTAAAAAATAATTTCTCATCGGGTACAAAGTCGGACCGGGACCCCACTGCCTTCGGCAGCGCAGTCACGTGTGCGCTACACGCGCACGAGTTAACGGATACACAGTGTATTCCTTCCCCGATCCTTCCTGCCCCCTAAAAGAAAAAAGTCATTTTTGATAGGGTAAAACCTTACACCGTGTCCCCACTGTCTTCGGCAGCGCAGTCCCGTGCACGCTGCGCGCGTGCATTCCTTCCCTGACCCTTCGTGCCCCCTAAAAAAGATCATATCTGATCTGGTAAAAACTAACACCTGGTCCCCACTGCCATCGGCAGCGCAAACCCATGCGCGCTGCGCGCACATATTCCTTCTCAAATCAAATTTTTATTATTAAGAAAATAAAATAAAATAAAATCATTTCTCATCGGTTAAAAAGTCGGACCGGGTCCCCAGTGCCTTTGGCCGCGCAGTCCCGTGCGCGCGCGGTGCACGCCTATTTCTTCCCCACCATTTCAGCCCCTCCTTATTAACCTACGTATACCAATTTTGAACGGTCTAACTGAATTAGCTGAGATGCAAAAGAAAACCTAACATCACAAGATAGCCTGTCTTGTGATGTTAGGTCTGTGTACCAAGTTTAGTGTGCGACATTGAAAAACTGAAGCTTTTCAAAATTGTAATTTTTAATCGTAGTACCAAAACGCGTGACCTCATTAAATACCAGATGTTTCTCTTTCCGTTCAAAACTGTAGACGATCGTCTGCGATATTAAAATTGTTTTGATTTGCTGCCACCATTTTTTTTAAGTTAATCTAGTTTCTAGCTAGTTTCTAGTTTTTAGCTAATCTTTTTTCTAGTTTAATTTAGTTAATTTAAAAAAATCTAATTGTCCGATCGATAAGCCGTTTAAACCATCGGATTGAGAAACGTCGGCCCTTTCATTTGATACCATATTTGTAACGATACGACTGATATTTCTAATTTATTTTCCACTTTTTCCGTAAGAATGTCTCTTTTTAAGCAAATAGCCGTGAATTCTCAGTCATTTTTCGATCGACATAGCTCAACGTTTTAATTAATGTCTCCGCTAATTAGGGTCGCATGGCTTAGCGAATTATCGCGATGTCGAGATGAAGAAATTCTGAGTCTGTCGACACCGGTTTTGAGGCGCTGCGACCATTAGCGCCGGGGCTTTAGCGGGCACAAGGCATTTCTCACAGACAGACAGACAGACAGACAGACAGATGCGCACAGATTTTAATAATATAAGGAGATTACCTCGAGATAATGATTCATGATTCTATGATTTCAAATTTCATTCAGGTTTCGAAATATTCCGTTATTTCTAAATTATCAAATCTTCTATTCTGTAGTATAATTAACGGTATTTATTTTATTTCTGTTGTAAGAATCGCTGTTTCATTGGATTGTTTCGATAACATTCATTGATCATTGATTTTTATGGCACAAAAATGTGTTTTATTCAACTTTTTTTCTGAATTTTCATTAATTAAAATGCATTCATCGACTAGAATCTGTTTATGCCTTTAGGAATTACATTTTACACGCAAAAATGCAGATAACTTTCATAACAATATCATTCTGGGTTCTATCTACCGGCTGAATATTCATTAAAAAAAATCTGTTCATCAACAAGAACTTACTTATATGTTTATGAATTATTGCTTTCTACACTCAACAATTTCGAGAACGTTCATAAAAATATTATTACGGGCTCTGTCTACAAGCGGAATATTTGTTAAATGTAAGGCATTTATCGGCAAGAACTTGCTTATAAACACACGCAAAAATGTCGATAATTTTTATAAAAATATCATTACGGGCTGAATCTTCATGAAATAAAATGCATTCGTCTCGTCTACTCGAATCTGCTTTTTTCTTGAAAAATTACTTTCCGCAAGCAAAAATGTCGACAACTTTTAACCTAATACTATTATCGAAGTGTCTATTGATACGGCAGCCGGAACAATATTGTTGTTACGGCAGTCACTAAATGAATCAACTCGCTCCGACTAAGAGCGACTCTTTTGTAATACTAGAGCACGCATGCTGACAATCAAGATGTGATTTATATATTTTTTAATGATCGTTTTACTGTCCTTGGCCTTTTGTATTCGGAATTTTAATTTTTAAATTTATATTTTTAGCTAGTGTGTTCTGAAAAATTGTTGAAATCAATGTGGGAGATATTTTCCCCTCATACAATGATAAAAATCATGGATTTA